>CM019066.1:21631330-22013830 GCA_009667805.1 Leptobrachium leishanense
ACCATTATGGATGGATTAAGGATCAGAGGGAAAGGATAGTTACTGTGTACAAGGATCACATTCTCCTCCTCGTGGGGATACATAACAGGCATATCCATATGAGCTGGGACATACCCATATGAGCTGGGGCATATCCATGTGAGCTGGGGCATATCCATGAGAGCTGGGGCAATATCCATGTGAGGCTGGGGGCAATATCCATGTGAGGCTGGGGGCAATATCCATGTGAGGCTGAGGGCAATATCCATGTGAGGCTGGGGGCAATATCCATGAGAGCTGGGGGCAAGCTACATTCTGTGTATATATATATATCTTAGGGGGTATATACATGTGAGCTGGGGCATTTTTATATGAGGTCTGTTATTATTGGAAAGTGGTCAAATGACATAAAATAAAAGTATCAGCACTCGGTATCGGTGAGTACTTTTAAAAAGTATCGGTACTCGTACTCGGTCTTTAAAAAGTGGTATCAGTACATCCCTATTAAAAATATTCCCGTTTTAATTCAATATCTAATAAATCGTTGCTTATAATATTCTGCAGTAAAGAGTCTCTTTATCTTTAGATTTTTTTAGGATCTCTTAAGCATTTTAAAAAATATATATATATTTTTTTGTTATATCAATTTGAAATTTCACCCGAAATTTCGAATCGATCCGAAAGCTAGAATCAAAATTTCGAATCGATCCGAAAATTTTGTGTGGTCGACATTTTGGATTCGGTATGCCCTCGGAAGCACGAAACTGGTAAATTTCGTAGGAAAAGCGAATCTGTACGAAACTAATTGCACATCCCTATTGGAAATACATAAATATTATTATGGAGCTTGCCCCCTTTGCAGCTATAACATCTTCCACTCATCTGGGAGGCATTCCGCAAGATTTTGGGATGTTTCTGTTGGATTTTGCCCATTCATCTAGTAGAGCATTGTGAGGTCAGGGAATGATATTGGAAGAAGGCCTGGTTCGCAATCTCCATTCCAGTTCATCCCAAAGGTGGTCCATGGGGTTGAGGTTAAGGATCTGTGTGGTCAGGTGTAACGGCGCCTGCTCATCTGTCCTCTCCAACCTGAGGTATCCCGGCAGCATGAGGTGGGGCCTGGTCTGGGTACCTGACTTGGCCTCCTGGCACAGGCCGGGACCGTGTCTCATCCCTACCTTTTTGTGTTTAAAACGGTTAATACTTTCCATGCAACATTGTTATCAATGTGGTGCCATTTTCCCATACATTTTATCCTTCATTAGACAAATCAGTCACAATTTGTTTTGCCGTGTTCATCCTCAGGACCCTCACAAACCTCTTTTTCTCACTAGGGGCACTGTTACACTCTTCGCGCACAATTTTGCGCGTGCGCAAAAACACATTAACGCGAGGGGAAAAACCCTTTGCGCTGAACGTCGTATTACGACGTTCGTGCACAAAATGCGCATTAACGTCTAACGTGAGTGACCCGCAAGCGCAAGTTCGTGCGCGCATCCCATACTTAACATGAGCGCAAATGCGTTTGTGCGCTGGTAGGCGGATGGTATTACAATCGATGCACAAATTTTAACGAACAACGTTTGCGCGCATAATTTTAATGTTTTATAAAAGCTGGTTGTAACTGCAAATCTGAACGTCCTGGCTGAACCCAAATACACCAGCACGAAAAAAAAAAATACAGCACAGTATAGTTACACATTCTACACATACCCAAACAATAAAATGGAGAGGTTGTGCGTGTTTTTTTTATTGCTGCAGCATATATACTCAGATTGATTTTGAAAGGCGCAAAAACTTAACGGGAGAAAATTGTGGTTCTTAATTCTGATAGTCTGCCCACCGATTTCTGCGCGCAATGTATTTTTTACACGCGATATTTTTGGATTGGATGAAAAAATGCGCTCAGATTTTAATACCAGCGTTAATTTACGCGCGTTAACGTTTAACGCTGCGCGTAAAAAAAAATTGAGCCTCGTGAGCTTTTTTGCACAAGGAATGTAATAGTGCCCTAGAAGTTTACAGGGTAAACCAGAGGTGGACCACTCAAGGTGCTTAGAGGGGTGTTCGCTATACCCTCTTGACGAGGCCTAACAAGGATGAAACGATCGTCGGTGGTTGCTGCATCCCTCGTGCAGGGATGATGTCCTTGGCATTTCCGTACTGGCCAATGTTTCTGTGTGATAGCGGCTGATTTGGATATGGAGCATTCGTCCCTGTAATGGCACAAGCAAGCTAAAGCCTTGTGAGACCTGAGCGGGCCCCACCGTAGAGCAGACCACTAGTGACATTGCTCGTCCTGAGGACCCTCACAAACCCCTTTCTTACAATTTTTTTTTTGTATGTTGATACAGTGGTTTTTTCCAGTCAATAAGACTGAAAACCTGGCCAAATGGGCCTACATAGATTAGCACATGAGTTTTCTCATTGTAAACATAAGGGTCTATTCACTAACCACAGTAGTTGCCACTGAATTGCACCGAACAGTGAATTTCACCATTCAATGCAATTCGGGGCTGTACGTCTATTCACTAAGTTGTCAATTCACCAAATAGAGGCAAATTGATGGCAAAATACGGTGCAGTTCGCCACAAGTCGGCAGCAGCAAAATTGTCCCATAGAGAAGTAATGTTTTTTTTTATTCATAGAATGCCGAACTGCAATGATATACCCTGGTTTTCAGGGTTTCAGTTCGATAGGTTCAAACATGCGAATCCCATGTTTCAATGTAAAAATTTAATATTTTTTTAAAAAAGAAATTAAAAAGTTTATTTTTTATAACACCTTTTTATATTATTTTTTTAGACAAAATTTTTGACCTTTTTTGTTATTTTTTTAAAGGACCTATTTTATTATTTACATACATTTTTATTGGTTTAATCACCTATTAGGAGAAAAGGAAGAGTTCTGTTTTGTTTTAGTTTTGTTTCAGTTTGGTGGATTTCACCAAGGCCATTTTGGCGCTCTTCAGCTACGTTCTCCAATGTTTTTCTGAGGCTTCGGCGACTTCATCTTCGATGCACTATGGTGACCATCCGATGAATAGTGAATTCACCATATTGTTGGCAGTTACAGGTACTTATACAGCGCCAACAAATTCAATAGCGCTTTACAATGGGAAAGCACAGACAGGTGACATAATAAATAATAAAACATAAGGAACAGACGGCCTTCATATGAGTGCTCAGCCAGACATCCTGTGAGTTTACAATCTAAGGGACGAAGGTAAGTGAAGCAAAAGGGAGCAGGGGGAGTGTGGAGATAATTCCCAGCAAGAATATAGCAGACACTGCATAATAATAGACTAAGAGCTTGGGCATGATGAGGTAAACAGAGTGAGGATTGAAGCAGCTGGAAAAGGAGTTTATATAAATGGGATAGGGGCTGGGTGGGAGGGTGGATGGTGTGGGCAGGTGGGACAGCAGAGGGGAAAAATGGTGGTGGCGAGTGACTTCCTGGGTTTCTTGCAGGGAGCAGAGTGAGAGGTAGTAGTGAATATGGCTTGTGTTCAGGAAAAAATGGTGGTGGTGGTGAGTGACTTCCTGGGTTTCTTGCAGAGAGCATAAGGAGAGGTAGCTTTGAATATGGATTGCTTGTGTTCAGGGGAAAAATGGTGGTGGTGGTAAGTGACTTCCTGGGTTTCTTTCAGAGAGCAGAGGGAGAGGTAGCTTTGAATATGGATTGCTTGTGTTCAGGGCAAAAATGGTGGTGGTGGTAAGTGACTTCCTGGGTTTCTTGCAGAGAGCAGAGGGAGAGGTAGCTTTGAATATGGATTGCTTGTGTTCAGGGCAAAAATGGTGGTGGTGGTAAGTGACTTCCTGGGTTTCTTGCAGAGAGCAGAGGGAGAGGTAGCTTTGAATATGGATTCCTTGGTTTCAGTGGGAAAATGGTGGTGGAGGTGAGTGGCGAAATGGAATTGCCGAAGTGTGCCGACGTGAAAAGCCCTGAAATTTCGGTGCTTAATGAATAGACCTTATATAGTCTTTAAAATCGAAATTACTAACATTTACTTTAGTAAATACCATGCCCCAGCAAAAACATATAAAATATTAAAGCCACGAAACGTATTGTTTAAAGATTAAGTCTTGTAATGAGCTCCACAGCCTTAAAGTCACAGTAAATACATAAGCAATTAAATGAAAAATACACATTCCATTTCCATACATAATGTCATTTTCAACCTCATACTGCTAAATGTTGTTTAGGTTGAATTAACAATTCATGATAGAATTTAAATTTGTCCAAAGGATTATATGCTTCTAATTAGCGTATGTGCCTGTGCTGTTGTACAAAGTACATTATGTGGGTTTAGAGGGCTTTAGGGCCAGCTGTATTATAGTCTAGATTGCAGTTACCACACAATAGCAGAATTACTGGAAAGTACATGAAATTCCTGCATTTTCCGAGAAGAACACAAAAAATAAAACGAGGGTAGAACAGAAAACTAAAATAAAGGAAAACAAAAGTCATATTTTTTTTAACATCTTTGCAAGATTTAAAACACTTCACTGAATAAAAAAAACTGAACATGTGAACATTAGACATGATCCTCCTCTTCCTTCTAATTTAGACCCCCCCAACTCCAGGAAATAACTATTCCATCATTGCAGTTGGGGGGGTCTAGACAGTGGCGGCTCGGTGGTTATTTAAATGGGGGGTTTACAATACATAAATTGTGAAAATTTAATTTACAGTTCTGACGTATCACAGAGCCCCACAGCAACATGCAGTGTGTATGAGTGTATCACAGAGCCCCACAGCAATAAAACTAACAGTAATGTGCGATGTGTATGAGTGTATCACAGAACTCCACAGCAATAAAACTCACAGTAATGTGCGATGTGTATGAGCGTATCACAGAACTCCACAGCAATAAAACTGACAGTAATATGCGATGTGTATGAGCGTATCACAGAACTCCACAGCAATAAAACTCACAGTAATGTGCGAAGTGTATGAGTGTATCATAGAACTCTAAGGCGCCTTTTCTCTAAACTAAACAGGTTTAAGCTTGTTAGTCTTTCCTCATAACTTAACCCTTCCATCCCCCTTATTAATTTAGTTGCCCGTCTCTGCACTTTTTCTAGCGATATAATATCTTTTTTTAAGACAGGTGCCCAAAATTGCTCGGCATATTCAAGGTGCGGCCTGACCATTGATTTATACAGAGGCAAAATTATGTTTTCATCCCGTGAGTGAACTCCCCTTTTAATGCATGCCAATACTTTGCTGGCCTTGGCGGCTGCTGTTTGACATTGCACATTGTTACTTAGTTTGAAGTCTATGATTATTCCCAAATCCTTCTCCTGCTTGGATTTCCCTAACTCCGTACCATTTAGGGTATAAATTGCTTGTGTGTTCTTCACTCCAAAGTGCATAACTTTGCATTTATCTAGATTAAATTTCATCTGCCATTTAAGTGCCCAGTCCCCCAATCTATCTAAATCCCTCTGCAGCGAAGTAACATCCTGCTCACATTGTATTACTTTTCCTAGTTTTGTGTCATCTGCAAACACTGATACATGACTTTCAATGCCTATCTCAAGGTCATTTATAAATAAATTGAATAAAATTGGTCCTATAACAGACCCCTGAGGGACACCGCTTACCACTGGTGTCCATCTTCAAGTTTTCTATTGACCCTCCCCACACCTAATGTGCCACCCCTCTCTTCTTAGATTGTAAACTCTCTCCTACTGTTCTGTGTGTGTTTTACTTGTATGTATAGTTGTTATTCTGTCTCTCCCATTGTACAGCGCCACGGAACTTGCTACCGCTTTATAAATACTTGTTACTGTAACTGTATTATTTGGACAAATTTTTTTATTCAAGTTTTTTTAAAGGCGGTTTTTAAGTATTCTGCAACATTTTAGAATTATTTGAAGGACTTTATTATACACACACAGTTTCATGCATTTTTATTGGTTTGAACACCTTTTAGAAGAATAGCAGAGTTCGGTATATTTTTTTTCTCTGTAGCTCGGCGGGGTTCGTGGCCCAGTTCTGCAGTTCTTCGATGGCTCCACATACAGCACAATTCGGGGACCCTGCGGTGAATAGTGAATTCAGCGCAGGGTCGGTGAAATGTAATCGACGAAGCACACAGAAATGCGCTGAACGAGAAAATGACAAAATTTCTGTGCTTTCTGAATAATCCCTTAAGGCCGTATCAGACGAGCATTTTGCAGAGTGGAAGGAACGTATGTGAGAGTGGATGCTCCTTCCACTCTGAAGCCCATCTGGCACCTCGCTGGATCTAGTTAGTGTGCTCAGAGCTGCAAGGCTCGATCCTCCTATGCAGGATCACATTTTGCAGCCCCATCGAACGTGCATCGTAACGCTTCGACGGGGCGGCTTTCAGCATGCTGCAGCACGGCCACTGTTTCATGCGTAACAGCGTGTTGCTGGCCCTGTCGAAGCGTCACAACTAGGGATGGGCTGCCGGTTTGAATCAGTTCGAAGTTCGATTCGAACATCGGCTGTTTGAAAATTCGCAAACTTCACATTTTTCAGGACGTTCGAGGAAAGTTCGAGAATTTTTTTTCCAAAAAATGCTTAAAAGATCCTAAAAAAATTAAAAATAAAGAGACTCTTCACTGCAGAATATAATAATAAACGGTTTATTAGATATTGAAATAAAACTGGAATATTTTTAACATTGAAGCCTATGGGATTCATAAACATTTCCCACTACTTGTTGTTCAAACATTTCCCACTCCTTGTTGGTCAAACATTTCCCACTCCTTTTTGGTCAAACATTTCCCACTCCTTTTTGGTCAAACATTTCCCACTGACTGTTGGTCAAACATTTCCCACTGATTGTTGGTCAAACATTTCCCATGGCTTCAAATCGCATTTATACATGCGCAAAAGCGGTAAAAATGAGCTCAGCGCATATCGGTGAAATGGCTCAGCACTCAGCAGTGAAAGGGTTAAAAACAGTGTGTTTTTTAAAACTTTTTTTATTGTTTCCTGTCCCCCAGGGCAGTACTCGGACTGCCATACACCTTTTATGGCCGATATCTTGCATATATGCCCTCTTGCAGGGGACCTTAATTTTCGAACGTTTGAGCCCCGTTAAATTTAATGGTGTCTGCATTGTGTTCGAGTTCGCGGTCGAACATTTTCAAGTGTTCGAGTTCGAATGCGAACCGAACACAGGGTGTTTGGTCCATCACTGGACGCCGAGAGGCAGGCACACATACTGCGCTCGTCTGACCCCGGCCTAAGTGTTTGATAAAAATTATTAGTTGACGAAATTAACATGGATATGGATGTACGGAGTAACGTGCCCGTTCTTCTCGTAAAGCCTCTTATAAATGGCAATGTGTTGCTTTTCTGTATTCTATATCGGCCGGTGAACTTGTTAAACATACGACCACTGGAAAACTTTTTGCTGCTCTTGGCTTATTATAGTATACTGATAGCAATTTATCAATGCTCCGACCTAATCTGCTGAGTAAGACGACTGACACTCATCTTCTCATTACAAGTACCAGGCCATCTAACATTGAATGCAAAGCCTGTCAAAATGTCAATGTTCATATCCATTGCAGTTAATGCACATAACATGCATTGTGCCCAAAATAGTCAAAATAGAAATTTCCAGAATATTTCATATCCTAATTCTAAACATGCCACATTTAATTAGCGTCTTCTGTAATAAGGCTGTAAATTGTCGTTAAGAAAGAGGAGCCGGACTGGAATTTTTACCTCTAGGTGGATTTTTTTTTTAAAGAACCAATCTTGAAGAACGCCAACTTCCATAATTATTCATTTGGAAAAAGATAGCCACATTAAATTAGAAAAGAAGACTTAATGAATAACCTTAATGCATTGTGCATTTTGAGATTTTGCAGTTGGAATAAGATCTCAGCATTTTTCTGTAAGCTCAGTTGCATTTATAGGCGTGCAGTAGGCAGGGCCGGTGCTAGACTATCTTGCGCCATAGGCAAGACCAGTTACCCCCCCATCTGCTTCTTTCTTTCCTCTGCCCTCTGTGTCTTTCTTTCTTTCATGCCTCTTTTTTTCCCTTCTCTTTCGTTTCTTTCTTTCGTGCCTTTCTTTTGCCTTTCTTCTGCCTCTTGTGGCGCCCGCATGTCCTCCAGTGGCACCTGTGCATCACCATAAGATGCCCACCTTCTGCGCCACTAGCAGGGATCTGCTTTGCGAGCAGCCACTGCTGGCTACACAAGCAAGCAATGAGAAAGGGGTAGAATATTGGAACCCGAGTTGGGGTCTGCTGCGCCCCAAGGTGGCTTTGCCCCCTAGGCGGTTGCCTAGCTTGTCAAGTGGAAGCCCAGGGCCTCGCAGTAGGATGCGCCCACTTTGGTTAATTGCTCCTGTTTTTCAACGTTTAGGATTCGAGATACATATTATGGCTTACATCTGTAGCGTTTGGACGAGTAAGTGTTAGCGCCAGGATAAGTGACTTTAACGCATACCCCCTATGTTACATTCCTAACTCTAAACTCGTGAGAAACCCATTGGCGCATTGGTGCTTGCGCGAGTTTACTGTACTTTGCGTATCCTATACTTACCATGGGGAGAGCAATCAGTAATTAGCCTTAGGATAAGTAAGGTATTACAAAGTGCTAGCACTAATTAACGAAGGGATGCACAAGGCAATTTTTTTGCTACACCTAAAAGCTGGTCATAAGCTGATTCCGCTTTTGCAAAATCATGTAGCACGCCCTTAAACCCCCCCCCCAATAAATCCGACACTCACTTCTCATCCTGCGGTGAGAACGGTGGCCCGACCCATCGTTTCTTGTTGCCCAGGAGCAGAGTAAGACTGGGAACAAATAGTCCCCAGTCTCCCTCTGTGATCACTCCAAGGCGCTGCACAATCTCGCGCGAGGGAGATCGCGCAGGGCTCACAGCCAGAAAGTGCAACCCTCCATGGAGTTCTATGGATTCCAGGAGCCAATACTCATGGTAGATCTTTCACACCACCGCAAGTATCATTGAGGGTAGTGCTGCGTTCCAGGGCAAGGTGCTGAAATGGGGATGCTACAGAGAAACCTGCAAGTATCCCCGTTAGCATCCCCATTTTAGCGCACAGCATGGATGGGGCCCTTATTCTTCTCCGGGCACCTAAAAGACTATGTTCTTAGCACCCCTCCCTAGCCACAACCCCCTACTTGACCCACCTAAGCCGATAGCCTACTGTGCTTATTAACCCGCAAAGAGATCAGGAAGCTAGATAATAAGCTAAATAACAGTGAATAACCGACTAACCCCCCCCCCGCACATTTGATAGAAGAGACTCAGGGCATTGAAAGAAATGCTATTCAACGTATGAGAACAGGGCTTTCAAACTCACGGTGCCCCAGATGTTGAGGCATACAGTTCCCAGAATTATTTCAGTGCAATAGATGGGAAGGGAATCATGGGAGTTGATGATCAGAAACATCTGGGGGCCTGGCATTTCACAGCGCTCTATTAGAGGGTATCTTGCTATATTCATTATTAGGCCTCCTTGGTGGCGGGGTCAAAATGTCTCTTTATCTGAAACCATTCCCTGTTATTGCTGGATGGTGAGGACTCAAAATATGAAAGAATTGATGATGTTCAGCCTATATTGCTCACTTTCCCAATTGAAGAGCCTAGACCAGGGCTGTCAAACTCCGGCCTCCCTGTTGTCGGTGGCCTACAATTCCCAGAATTCTTTGATTGCAGTAAATGACCAGAGAATCATGGGAGGTGTTGTTCAGAAACATCTGGGTGGGGGCAGAGTTTGAGATCCCTGGTTTGACCACTCTGGCACAAAAGGCAAGTTATTAAAAAATAAAATAATATAAAATGCTATTTTGACATCAATGAGGGGTCTCTGGGAAAGATGCACAAACCCCAGGATAATATTGAAGATTGACAGAGCGAGCTCGAATGTTTTAAATCATAAGGATTTTTCCTTAAGTGAGAATTTTACTTAGATATAGTGCAAACAAGAAGGAGAACAAAGTCATCAATCATTATCCTTCCAAAACTTTAAATCAATGAAAAGTTAAAAATGTCTCTATGACCTCGTTTTATAATAAGCATTTCTTTCAATCTACAGCATGCGCGGCCTCTTTTGTTGACTAAAACTTTTTATTGACTTTAACAGATATTATTTCTCTGTTGCATAAAGGAAATATATAGGACACAATCTCTACTTAAGGTCACGCATTAGTGTCACCATTTACACTTTACTTTTCCCCCAATAAATATTTGACAAGAATAACTTCATGACATGGCATAATGTGCCACAAATGTGTCTGATAAAAGGATATTCAAGAAACCACTCTGTATCTACAGTTTGTTTAAAGGGACACTCTACAAAGTGTGAGCGCTCAATCTCAGACGAGTGGTCATACTGCTGTGCATTCCCTGTCCACTTTCCCTCCTCTGACGGGACTCAGAGGGCTGATTCAACCATCCAAATGCAGGGGCTTAGCCACACCCAGAACCTCAGCACAGGTTTCCTGGGCTTGGAGTACTTCAGATAACAGCCAATGGGAACAAAGTCTTCCTGTATAGAGCCACAGCATTGGCTGGAGCACCCAGCTGTCACAGCTCCATGTTCCTTGGTACCTGGGAGCAGCATCCTCGCTGCTTGCTGGCCGGCCGCCAAGTGAAATAGCCAACGATAGAGGCTGGTGACGCGATGGGCACGGCATGATGATGCGCGCTCGTCGGATTCAAAAACCAGGCAGTGAGTTGAGCTCACTTGCCCTGTTGTGGTTCTCCAGTCAGTGTATTCCCTGTATATTCTGAGTGTATTATGTGTATGATCCCTGGCTTTTGCTTACTGACTATTCTATTGTATTAACCCTTTGCCTCTCAGTTCCATTTGTGTTCTGACTACTGGCTTTGCGTGACTACCCTTCTGGCTCGGATCCCCGGCTCCGTGTGACAACATATTTTGGCTCTGACCCTTGACTTCGTATGAGTACCTGTTCAGGTTCTGACCCCTGGCTTTGTAGGAGTACCCGTTCTGGTACACTCACTCTCCCCAGAACATTGCACAGGGTCTCTTCTCATGTGACTCATGAGTCCTACGAACCCTTTCCATACGAGGGGCCGAGGGTAGCCCCTGCCAGCACATACACCTTGAAGCTATGCAGTGCAGGGTAACCCAGGTGTGGGCTGCCCAGTGCACCCTTTCCATGCTGGCAGGACACACGTGGCACCCCATCTATGCAGCCCTGCGTACCCTCTCCGTACCATGGGCACAGGGTACCCCCCCAGATCACACATGGATATATTTGCCCCTAGCTCACATGGATATATTGCCCCCAGCTCGCATGGATATATTTGCCCCCAGCTCGCATGGATATATTTGCCCCAGCTCACATGGATATATTTGCCCCCAGCTCACACATGGATATATTTGCCCCAGCTCACATGGATAGATTTGCCCCAGGTCACATGGATAGATTTGCCCCAGGTCACACATGGATATATTTTGCCCCCAGCTCACACATGGATATATTTGCCCCCAGCTCACGTGGATATATTTGACCCCAGCTCACGTGGATATATCTGCCCCAGCTCACGTGGATATATCTGCCCCCAGCTCACATGGATATATTTGCCCCAGCTCACACATGGATATATTTGCCCCAGGTCACATGGATAGATTTGCCCCAGGTCACACATGGATATATTTTGCCCCCAGCTCACACATGGATATATTTGCCCCCAGCTCACATGGATATATTTGACCCCAGCTCACGTGGATATATCTGCCCCAGCTCACGTGGATATATCTGCCCCCAGCTCACATGGATATATTTGCCCCAGCTCACACATGGATATATTTGCCCCCAGCTCACACATGGATATATTTTGCCCCCAGCTCACACATGGATATATCTGCCCCCAGCTCACGTGGATATATCTGCCCCAGCTCACATGGATATATTTGACCCCAGCTCACACATGGATATAATTTTGTCCCAGCTCACATGGATATATTTGCCCCAGCTCACGTGGATATATTTGCCCCCAGCTCTTACTTCCTCTGCTGCCAGGCCCCTCCGCTCCGAGTACCCACCGGCCATTTTTCTCCCTACGAGCGGCTGCCGGCATGCAGCTTGTCCGCTCGCCTGGGAACCACCTGACCAGCGCACAAGATCACGGAGTTCACGTGAACTCCTCATCTCATACGCTGGTCAGGTGGTTCCCAGGCGAGCGGACAAGCTGCATGCCGGCAGCCGCTCGCAGGGAGAAAAACAGTCTGCGGCAGCGATTTTCTCGGGAGAGGGGCAATTGCCTGTTGCCCCCCCCCCCGATCCACCTCTGGCATGACAGAGTACATACCTATGGGACTGTAGAATGGCCAAGATTTCACTATAATTACCTCATTTGTTCATCTATCAAAAAACTGAATTTCTCTAATTCTAAGCCACGTCATTCCCAAAGAGAACCTTATTTCATGTAACTTGTGAGATAACAATAAAATTTAGAAATATACACTGCCTGGCAAAAATAATAAAAATGAAATAAGTAAGGCTTGAGAAAGGCTCCAGGTCAGTCAAAACATTGTCCAGTTTAATTATTAAAGGTTCCTGAAAGCAGTGGGATTGTGCCCAGGACTTTTGGCCAAAAAATAAAGTCCCACACTAATATTTGGTTGGATGCCTTTTGCTATGATTCACCGTGGCATCGTGTGGATAAGCTCATGCAATGTCACAGCATTTATTCGCGTCCAGAGTGACATTAATTTGTGGCCAAGATCTTGTATTGATGATAGGAGAGTCGCAGCGCTGCGTAAAGTCTTCTCCAGCACATTATCCCAAAGATTCTCAATGGGGTTAAGGTCTGGACTGTGCGGTGGCCAATCCATGTGTGAAAATGATGTCTCATGCTCCCTGAACCACTCTTGAACAATTTGAGCCCGATGAATCCTGGCATTGCCATCTTGGATTATGCCCGCAGTGCCATCAGGGAAGAAAAACCCATTGATGGAAAAAAACCTGCTCATTCAGTATGTTCAGGGAGTCACATGACCTCACTTTTTGGGCACATGACTTTGCTGAAAATAGCCCTGACCAACTGAAGCAACCTCAGATCGTAACAGGATGTATGGTAGGTATTTTAAACGAGGCAGTGTATATTATTGAGTTTTAGGCTTAATATAACATCACTATGGAATGCTTAGAAGCTGGTTCACATAAACTGTAGAACTTTCCAAGATCAAGATTTTAGAAATTTTCACTGACCTTCCAGGGTCCATCTCAAACAAGAGAAGCAACTCATTGCTTGAGTTTACATATTAACTATTAGGTTATTAGTAAACAAACAAATGTAAACATTGTCAATTGGCATCTACATAAACTATCATGATATTTATGTTAAACTCATTTGATTTTTCTAGAAACATATTGGGCCCGATTCCATTCGACGCTAAGCTAACTGCTTGAGCCGTTATATGTACCTTGTATACCGAGGATCCATTAATTTGCACCTAAAGAACAGGCTATTCTAATGTAGCTTTATCTTCTATTTTGGAATCAGTATTTCTCAAAGAAATAACAACTGCCACAACCTGGTGTTAAGTGATTCTACTTAACACATTAAAATACAGAGCCCAAAATTCCCTTGCCTCTGATCTTGTTTTCTCCATTCAAGCTGTATGATCTTATCTCTGTTGATTTATTATGGGCCCAAGATCCCTCATGCGTTCATTTTCCCATCTTGAACATACCATTTGACGCTCACTCTTTACGACATCTAACCCCCCACCCATGTGACCCTTTATGTCCTAATGTTTAATTCTAGGAACTGATCAGTAAAGCTTCCAGACCTGAGGAAGAGAGGAATCCTCTCGAAAGCTCGTCTTTTAAATGTAACGATAGTGTAATAATAAAGGTATCACTACGTACTGCTATACTCGTGATTTTAATATATATATATGCACACACATATACATATATGCACATATATACATATATATATTTGTCTGGTGCAAACCAGCCGACCGATTGGCTGTCAACCGACAAACTGAACAGGTCATTGTGAGCTGGGCCAGCCATCTGAGGAACTGGGGAGACTTGCCTGCTATCGTCTCCAGCAATGTTATACCCCAATTTCAAGTTCACTGGGTGAGAAGGTTTGTACCCAACTTTGCATTTACTTCAGAATATTGCATACAAATATATTCCTTTCTTAATTTTGAAGGAAGAGCACATTGCATTCAGGAGGATTGTGGAAGACAGGTCGCCCCTATAACGCCCCTATTTTTTCCAAGCTGTGACATCCCCACATGAGAGCTTGTAGCTCTAGGAAAGTGTGAGACTGTGAGTTGCCATTGCTGTTAATTTTCCCATTAACTTCTTTAATACGCAATATTACGCTATGAGATAGGTCAATCCAATTTTGTCTTTGAAGACTTATGAGTCAGAGCATTATAGAAGACATCTGGGAAGGACCCAAAATAAATTTGTGAGTATATATAGGTTTACAAACACTATTTTCTTGGTGAGAAAAGAGCACTGCCCTATTTGCATATTTTTTCTCTAGACCTAGACAGAGCAAAGGTTGTCTTGGATGACAAAACGTCTCCTCGAATGTCTGCTTCTGTTCAAATTAGTCTGAGAAGATAAACAGGTTTCGTGCACACTGAAAAAATGACACAGACGCCAGGATTATGGTCTATGCAGTTCTTTCAACCTGAGTCAAGGAACTTCCCTTTATTTTTTTTGTACAACCCATGCTTATATGCAGAAAAAGCAAATAGCGAAATAGGGCGTTAGCTTCGAACTTTCCATTTCATCGTATGTGATGACTATAGCCGTTGAACACACATAAACATATATATATTTTTAGATAGAAACATAGAAAAATGTCGGCAGATAAGAACCTTTCGGCCCATCTAGTCTGCCCAATTACATGGATACTTAACCTGAATTTATCTTTTGTTTAGGATAGCCTTATGCCTATCCCATGCCTGCTTAAATTCAATTACTGTTTTGGCCTCTACCACTTCAACTGGAAGACTGTTCCATGTATCCACCACCCTCTCAGTAAAATAATGCTTCCTGATGTTACTTTTAAACCTTTGCCCCTCTAATCTAAGACTATGTCCTCTTGTTTTGCTACTTTGTTTCCTTTTAAATATACTCCCTTCCTCTACCTTGTGGATTCCCTTTACGTATTTAAATGTTTCTATCATATCTCCTCTGTCTCGTCTTTTTTCCAAGCTGTACATGTTAAGATCATTAACCCTTTCCTGGTAACTTTTCTCCTTCAAGCCGTACACCATACACCATTTTAGATGTTCGTTGTATTTTCTCGCTATTGTCAGCAGTTTCCAGTGAGTTCCAGGGTACATCATGTTCCGACAGTCTTCATACGGAATGAGGAACAGCAATAATGTGGTTAAGCAGCGGTCGGCCATGAGTTAAGCAAAAAATATTGTGCTGGACAGTTATTCTCTTAAAGTCACAACAACAAGAAATAAATGAGCATTTTTGTAAGCATTTTGGTTATCATAAACGCGGATACATATTTCTTGTCCATCACAAGGTTACAATTTTTACTTTCCACTTTTACTATTCCGATTACAGAGTTTTTTCTGATTCTATCGGGACCCGATTGATGACAGAGGGATGGATGGATAGATGACAGAGGGATGGATAGATAGATGACAGAGGGATGGATAGATATAGCAAACTATAATACTCTGATTTCGCACATACAATATTAATGGTTTTCACTTTAAAATATGCAATGATATAAACTCCCTGCCGGTCTTTTATTTCCCGATCATTAAAGATTATATTGGTACTTAGTTGCTAGAGGCATTAAAATGATGTTATCTGTGCTAAATACTTTATATTCACACATAACAAAGCGCATAAACAAAGAATTAATATCCGAGGCAATATTTGTATGCGACTGATGCCGGCATTTCCCTAATGCAAATTGCACCAGCAAAATGATCCCTGCAGACTCATGAATATTGCATCACGTCCTTTTTTTGATATTTATAAAATTAGAACTATGTGTGCCTTTAGTTAAACTTCTAAACACTCTGCTACATTAAATTAATATTTGTATGCTCTATTTTCTATTTTTTTCCAGATGCATCAGTGTTTTTATTCCTCTCGGCTGCTCAGATCAGTAAAGTATATATTTTCTTCTTCTTTAGATATGTAATGCTATGCAGATTTATGCTATAGTTTGAATTTCCCATGGACAGTGAAAACAATATGTAATGAAAAGAAGATGTAAATGAATAGCTTCATATTCATGACACTTGTCATGAATTTCCAGGTCGGTCACAATGGTGGCTCATTGCCCCCACATCCTATTGACCTTTTTGATGCTAAATTTAAAACATGGCTCCAATCTATGCAGATAGACCTCTTGACCAGAATATTAATTTATTTGATTACCATTACAAGTGCTCTTTGAAGGCTTTGATTAATTGATGCTTGTTTAGAATGTTCTGACGGAAGGCAATAACGTGTATATTGTATTCCGTTTGTCCAGTATTTAACCTCCCTGGCGGTATTCCCGAGTGTGACTCGGGGTTAAATTTCGCTAGCGCAAACGGTAACCCCGAGCCACACTCGGGCTGCATACTCCTCATCCTGCGCTCCCTCGCTGTCCCCCACAGTGTGATCGCGGCAAAATGCTTCCTGGTAACGTTCCCTGTGAGTCACACGATGCAGGGGGGTGGGACCAGGCAGCAAACTAAAAAAACAAACAATATTCCAATGTCATTTCTAGCAGCATGACCTGCTCATGAACGGCCACTAGGTGGCACTAAAGGATCAGAAACAGACCATACATACACAGTCTAATATTGCACCCTTGTTTTCTGAAAGATTTCAGTGTTTTTGCTTTGATTATATGATTGAATATAATTTATTAGCATTATTTTGGATAATTATTTTTGGGATAATAAATTACTATGTCTTGTTTCAAACTTTATCGAACTCAGTGGGCCATATTACATATTTGGTGCTAACTTAACCAGAGCTGTTGTAAACGTAAAACCTCCATAGGCTATAATGGCTCTGGGAAGTTTACAACAGCTCTGGTTAAGTTAGCACCAAGTATGTAATATGGCCCCCTGGTGTTTACTAGACTCTTGCTTGCACGGATTTCAGGGCGTTATTCCTAATTATTGCATACTATATAAAAAAAATACATTTCCTTTAAAAAAAAAAAATTGAGATGCTTTTAGACACAAAATTTTGAAAAAATTAGACCGCCAGGGAGGTTAAAGGTCCAGCACGAAAAAAGTTAAAAGTTCCACTTTATTGATATGTTTCGATAAAATGGAAAAAGTCTATGTGTGTTTCAGTTGATATTACCCAATGACATTACTCTCTAACTATATCGAGCTTAGAACAGAAAGATTTATCTAAATATTTATAGCAATAGACCAGGTCACTCTTCACAGGAGTTGTAACCTTATTGTAACTTGGCAACGAATAATATCTATTACTCATACTGCAGGAGGGCTGGAAGATCGGTTAGTGGAAAAATTTGGAGGAGAACTCCTACATATATAAATGTGTCCTAGGTGGGCATCTAATAGCTGACTTTTGTTATAGCGACCAAAAAAAGTCACCGGAGTTGAAATGACTGTTACATCCAGTACACACACAGTAGTTGAGAATAGATTCATACTCTGCAGAATTAACAGCTATTAGGAAGGCTTGCCTCAATATTTGTTTTCCACATTTACTAGATGTGTTTTTCAAAAGTGCTAACTAGTTGAATATAATGAGTTATTACAGTTATAGTATGGCACTTTCGACTTGAAAAAGACCACCTGGTTGTCACGGATAGCATGGGGAGGAGTAACCTACCAGTCCTTCTAATGGCCGGATAAAAGCTAGATAATAACAGATGAAATGGATAAAAGCAGTACTCAGGATTAGGGATGAGCTGAACACCCCCGAGTTCGGTTCGCAGTCGAACTCGAACTTTTCAAAAGTTCGAATTCGAACTCGAACTCAATGCAAGTCAATGGGACTCAAAATTCAATTTTTAGAGTGCCCTCCAAGAGGTCATATATGCTAGATATTTGCCATAAAAGATGTATGGGGGTCCGGTAAGTTCCCTGGGGGACAGGAAACAAGGACAAAAAAAAAAAAAAAAATTTAAAAGGGACAGTGAGTTTTCCATGAAATAAGGGTTAAAAATAAAAACAAAAAATTCCTTCAAATATCGTGCCTAGGAGGTCCCCATAACCTGCCCGTGAAGTGGCGGATTTCTAGGATGTATAGAAACATTTAAAAACAATGTCCGGGTCCAGGTAGTGCCCTGGGGACAGGAAACCAGGACAAAAAGTAGAAAAAAAAAAAAAAACGTTTTTAACCCCTTCACTGCTGACCAAGTGTGGGACACGTCCTCAGTTACTCCCGCTGTATGCTGAGGAGGATGTGTCCCAAACGTCATCAGCTTTGCGGGACCCCCGGCGGGGATACTCACCTCTCTGTCCGGGGTCCCACGGCGTTCTGACTTCAGCGTCCTCAGACGCCGTGAGATGCCGTGTATAGAGATGCTGATGGGGTTGTGTATAGAGATGCTGTTTGTGTATAGAGATGATGATGGGGTTGTGTATAGAGATGCTGTGAGGCTGTGTATAGAGATGCTCTGAGGCTGTGTATAGAGATGCTGTGTGCCTGTGTATAGAGATGCTGTTTGTGTATAGACATGCTGGTGGGGTTGTGTATAGAGATGCTGTGCATAGAGATGCTGTGAGGCTGTGTATAGAGATGCTGATGGGGTTGTGTATAGAGATGCTCTGAGGCTGTGTATAGAGATGCTGTGTGCCTGTGTATAGAGATGCTGTTTGTGTATAGACATGCTGGTGGGGTTGTGTATAGAAATGCTGTGCATAGAGATGCTGTGAGGCTGTGTATAGAGATGCTGATGGGGTTGTGTATAGAGATGCTGTGAGGCTGTGTATAGAGATGCTGATGGGGTTGTGTATAGAGATGCTGTGAGGCTGTGTTTAGAGATGCTGATGGGGTTGTGTATAGAGATGCTGTGAGGCTGTGCATAGAGATGCTGTGTATAGAGATGCTGATGGGGTTGTGTATAGAGATTCTGTTTGTGTATAGAGATGCTGATGGGGTTGTGTATAGCGATGCTGTTTGTGTATAGAGATGCTGATGGGGTTGTGTATAGCGATGCTGTGAGGCTGTGCATAGAGATGCTGTGTATAGAGATGCTGATGGGGTTGTGTATAGAGATGCTGTTTGTGTATAGAGATGCTGATGGGGTTGTGTATAGCGATGCTGTTTTTGTATAGAGATGCTGATGGGGTTGTGTATAGAGATGCTGTGTATAGAGATGCCTTGCAGTGCCGAAGTGCGGCCTAGCTCTGGTGGGGGCCGCCATCTTGGATGGCGGCTCCACCCCCGGGTCCCCCCTCACTTCCTGATGTCCTCACGCATAGCGTGAGGACGTCAGGTAGCCGGGGAACCCCTCTGGAATCCCCTGGAGATAGGGGGTTCATTTGAACCCCAATATCTCCAGAACCGTGGCAGCTAGGGGGTCATGGAGGGTGTCAATCGAAAGGCCTGAGCATGATACCCAACATGACCAGGTATAAAGTAAAAAAAAAAACATGTATTTTTTTGTGTGTTATTTTTATTAATGCAGCAATATTGTTCACATTTCAATTATAATCTGAACAATGATGCTGCACTAATGATTTTTTTCTATGGGGTGCGTTTGCTATAAATCACGTAATTCCCCCTACAAAATGTAACAAGTCCCCATTTCTAATTTTCGTACAAGCGCATCCCATTGAAAACATAACCGCAAACGCTCATGTGCTAAAATGTGAAAAAAAACCACTTTACACACTGCAGATGATTAAAAATTCAATTTTTATTGCATTTTTTGTCATAATATACAGGCAGGACATGACTTATACATATAAAAATGATATATTATGAATCTGCGGAGTCTGACGGAAAGAACGATATCTAATATGTCTGGGTCATTTAATAAAATGTGGCTTCAAATCGCGTTTAAACATGATGAGCGAAAGCAGTAAAAATGAGCTAAGGGGTTAAACAGCATATCAGAGGAAGATTTAGTAGAACACTTCCCAGAAGCACAGGTGTTGTTTGATACATGTTCAGATCAGGAGACACCACACCCTCAGTCTACAGACAATGTATCAAATTCATCAGACCAGACTAATTAAAAGCACATGTTATTTCCAAACACTAATTAACACCTGTTGCTTACGCTGTTTGAGAACACAGGTCATTTAGAGGTGAGAATCTTTGCACATAGACATTATTTGTTAATTCAATATTTAATAAACCGTTGCTTATATTCTGCAGTAAAGAGTCTCTTTATTTCTAGATTTTTTTAGTATTTAAGCATTTTTTATACTTTTTTCAAAAAAGAAATATTTCGAACTCGAACCGAACACGCCAAAAAGTTCGAAGTTTGCGAAATTGCGAACGGCCAAAGTTCGAATCGAACTCCGAACTGATCGAACCGAACAGATCATCCCTATCAGGATGAGACAAGCCAGATGTCATACACAGTGCGGAAGTCAAACAAACCAAGGGTCAGGTTTAAGGTTGAATATTTAGGAATGCAGTTCCTCCACAATTTTTTCAGGAGGAATGGAGTTTCCTTTTGGGTCCACCCTCTGAGAAGCTTTTATTAGGTTGAGTGTGAAATGTACTATTTAATTGGGATGTAGAAAACTTGGAGAGCTCCTGCACTTATGAAAACACCTAAAGAAAAAAGTACTCAATTTACGGCTAGCACCATAGAAACATGTAGGTACGGGAGGTATACTATAAAATGTACCTTGCTTCCTCCCATGTCCAAGTCTCATCAGCCCCCGCTATAACAATTTAATCTGTTAATTATAAATCAGGCACCTATTACATCAATTCCTATTTTGGGGCCCTGGTAACTATATGCACACTCTTACAAAAACACTATAATATATTCACTACGACCCTATTTTCCAATAAAGGGAGTAAAACTAAAGCCCTCATTTGACCCATAAGGGTTCAAGGTTTTATTTGCTATATTCAATAACATTCTTGCTTCCGTAATTGGAGATCATAATTTCTTTGTCTTTGTGATGGAAACACTTCCTCATTTCCACAAAACTTTAATCCAGTGGGATTGCTACTGTGCATCTGGGACATACTGTATGTCTAGCCAAGGGGGTATCCAATTGTCTCCACATGGACCGTAAATGTTCCAAGATGTCTTTCCCATGTACTTCAAACCGCTTTCGCATGTGATCAGGTATTCTAGGCCCTTTGATCTACAATTAAAAAGTTGTTTCACGGGATACGGTTTCTCGCTTATATTTTTATATTTGTTTTATTATTGCATGTATTTAATTGCTCCTTAAGAATAGGTTACGTTTTATAGTATTACACCAGTACCTACAGGTTTCTATGGCGGTAGCGATAGGTCAGGTACTTATTTCTTTAAGTGTTTTCATAGAGTTATAGGGTCCAGGCCCGTGAGGTGGTATTGCCGTTCTTTGGGATTCACCCGGTGTTTTATCTGGGGAGAATCTTTAACTGACTGACATTTCTTCCTTCACCTATCTTTTTATATTTGTGTTTTAGGACTAGACCCCCGGTCCAGGGCCACCTCTAGCACGTGAGAGGCCCTGGGCGAGAACATTTTTTGGGGCCCCTCACCACACCTTATACGCCACTTTTTTCCCCACACATTGACCTCCCTGATCTTCCCACCTTCCCCCTCTCGACCCAGATAGAGAGGTGGTGGTTGCACATTTTAACACACCTAGAGTGTCAGCAGTGGTGCGGGGCCCAGGGCATGCACATGCTCGCCCCACCAAAAGGTCAGACCTGCCCTGGTCAAGAGGCAACATAGACAACAGATTTCAAGAAACAAGTCCAGTAGGGTACACGGTGATATCAAACATAAATTGTGCTCTCAGGTATACAAGAAGCACGATGGGGCAACACAATGGCTGGTGGTGTGTGATACTAGGAAGGTGAAGCTGGATCGATGCGTAACAATGGTCGATGACCTCCCAGGTAGATTGCTGATGGAGTCATAACAGTATCTAAAAAGGTATCCTTGGGTAGCTAACCCTTTGATGCCGAGATTATTTTCAATCTGAATGTGTTTTTATCCGCAAGAGAGACAACTGTAACACTTGTATGAAAGGCTTGCTAACACAAACACACACACACACGTATATAAAGGAGTAAAAGCTGAAATATTAAATTATAGGGGATACATTGTGCATGTCATTATGATTCCAATGATGACTCCTACATTTATTTAAAATATTAAGCAACAGTCAACTAGTTCTTCATGAAGTGACTCTGTTTTAGGAACAAGAAACACTAAAGTCTATTAAAAGGGGTTTTAACTTCGTGGCTCAATACTTTCCGTATTGACGTATGCACTGCTGTGCGGATGGAAACCAAAACCAAATAATATTTACAATACATGCCGGGCTATTAAGCTTTACGGGCTCTCAGATGAGCTTTTTTACAGTGCGGCATTAGCCCTAGATACAACATATGGTCTGCTTTATATACTCACAAAGACTATTAAAGAACAACTGTTTTCCAAAAAATTAAGTGTACATAACTCAGTGATATATCACTGCTGTGAAAGATACCTTGCTGTGTGTCCGGGGTGAGAAATAAAACATAAACATGCTTTATCTTCAAACACCAGAAAAAGATGAATATCCGCATTTGTGAATAAGAACAAGACATGGCATTACTTACTGACATTTTCCTTTGCGAGTTTGATTACAGCACCATCTGTTTTGTTAAGCGCGTGTTTTATTATTTCATTCTAGAGAAACAGAAGTCCTCTGTTCAATTCACACTTCTTTATCAAATTGGGAAAACGCGTTTCACACTCAGTGTTCGAAAGCGTCTTGTTTCTTTTTGTTTCCTCGCGGTGCAATTTGAGTTTTCTTCATTTACAAAAGCTTCCGTGCTTACATCAGAAACAACAAAGTGCATAAAGAATATAACACAATCGTAATATGAATTTACATAAAGCTATACTATGTATAATATAAAAGTGCTTCATATTTTTGGTCATTTTGTCCGAAACACCGGTCATTGAAAGGACACCTCAATGAACAAACTGAAAAAAGACTCGAATGGTTTGTGTGCGATTTGTGTTGGTGCACCTGCAAGTACAGTTTACATGTGCACTGATTACATTTAAATTAGACCATGTCTCCTTAGTCCTCATGTCTAACACAATGGGTTAAATCAAGGCAATTAGGATGTTTGACCACCTCTCATGTAAGCTCTGAAACACTGGCCAAGAGTCTATGTGCCTGGAATGGCTCCAGCTTCCCTGTGTCCTACTAAATTTAGCTAGGGCTTGACAAAGGCCAACGTTTCAGCCAAAACGTCCGATATATATCCGATAAATTAACACTACAGAACCTGAGTGTCTGACTTTCCCTTCTTTCTTTGTATTTCTACCACTTTCTCCCCTTTCCTCTATGTGTTATGGATGGTACCTAGGTACTAACAAATTGAAGTGGGAAAGTCCCAACAACGCATTTCGCTCAATCCGTGGGATTTCTCAATGTGGCTCCTAAGTGTTAACGTAAACCATTTGGCATAGTCAGAGTAACAATCACAAGCCTTATTGAAATGGCTGCTGTCGTTTTGGTACTAGAATACCTTTGTAAAAAATGTGCTCTTTTTCATGAATTGCATTATATTCTTTGTTAGGTTTCATTTCTCAACACCTCAATACAATATAATTAAAAAAAGTGTTTAATTTAATAAATATGTAAAATACAATATGCAGAGTTCAGTTCTATTAACACAGAGTCTTAACGCTTCAGCAATTAACATTTTTTCGTACGTACCTTCTGCATTCTGCATTGACTTTTTTGCTTTTTTACTGCTGTTCAGCTGGAAAATCATTATGTTGTTAAAATATACAACCCATGCTTTTTAATTACAGGTCAGTTACACGGCACAAGAAGAAAAATATGTTGAATACATTTAGTTATTTTTCTTTTCAGATTCAATGAATAAAAATAAACAATCGACAGATATATTAGATAATTATTCACTCATTGTCCATGTTTTAAGTAGAATGGATTGTACATGGATATTGAAAATGATATAATAGAAATGGAAATATATATATATTTATCTCTAATTCACATTTTCCCTATTTCAATAATATACTTTTGGCAAGATTTTCCTTTACTGATGTAACCATTTTTTTCCTCTCTTTGTACGATTTAAATATATTTTCCCATGACCATCCCTTATCCTCCACACCTGCACAGCAAACCACGCACTGTATATAAGTGACAAAAAGTCAAGTCAATCACAATAGGTCAAGTCAATTGTAAAAGATTTGCATATTACTATGAACACTAGCAGATTGGGGGAGGGGGCACAGCCCCCCTATTAGGTGTAATCTCATTTTAGGAAATACAGCATTCTTTTGGAACCTTGTATCTCCAGTCCAATACACCTCAAAAGGTCAAGTGAGGTGTCATTGGAAAGGCCAGAGTCCATCCTTTCCAAAGTTGTCAAACACGTAAGCTGTAGAGAAAAAAAGGGACATTTTAATTTTCATTATTTTTTTTCTAAAGCAGCAGCATTGTCCACTCTTCAATTAAAAAGTGAAAAATGTAACTCCATTATAGGTGATACTGTGTCGTTTGTAACCCTGTATCTCCAGTGCAATACACCCCAGAATGTCAAGTGAGGTATCATTGGAAAGGCCAGAGTCCAGTCTTTCTAATGATATCAAACATGTAAAACATAGAAGAAATAAAATTTTACAAAATATATATTTTTTGTTCAATCGCAGCAATGTCCGAATTTCAAATAAAAAGCGTACGATGCTGCTGCAATAATGTTCTTCATTCTCACTATGGAACTTTGTTGGAATGGGGATTATGGATAGCGTATTCATCTACTGCGGGTGAACCCTTTGCGAGCGTACTGTACTGTGCGCATCCTATACTTAACATTGTGAGCGCAAACGCGAATGAACGCTGGTACGCGGATGGTATTACAATCTACGTGCCGGATTTAATACATAGCCTTTGCGCGCATAATTTTAGCAACTCCTAAAAGCTGGTGTTAATTGCAAATCTGAACGACCTGGCTGAAACCAAATACACCAACCCAAAAAAATAAAATGCTGCAAAGTATAGTTACACATTCTACTCATACCAAACCAATAAAATGGAGAAGTTGTGTGTGCATTTATTATTGCTGCATCATATATGCTCAGATTGACTGTGACAGCCGCAAAAACTTAACGTGAGATAATTGTGGTTCTTAATTCTGATTGGCTGAATCGCGTGAAAAAAAACAGTCCGCACACTGATTTCTGCGTGCCACGTTGCTGCGCGCGCATTTGTGTGCGTCCGTTTTACACACGTTACTGCTCGATGGATGAAAAAATGAGCAAGGATTGTAATTCCAGCGTTGATTTACACTCGTTAATGTTTAACGCTTGGCGCACAAATTTACGCGTTGCGCGAACGTTTTAACGCGAAGATTGGAATAGGGCCCTGAGTGTATTCTACCATGGTAGTGAAGGGGTTAAAAAACAACTATCAAATGTTTAGCAAATGAAATACAACAGCATAATGTCGCTTGTTGTATCTGAATTTGTCTTCAGCACTTTTACACTTTAGCTTAAGGTGGTCAGGCTGCATGGAGTACCCACCCACACCCCACCCACTTCTCCCAATTAGTGTTTTGCCTCGATTTGTCATTTTCTGAAATGGAGGAGTTCCCCCCACACGTATAGCTGTCACTCGGCAGGAAGAATTTGGAATCACGACTGCCAGGGACCCAGCTCAGAGCTCTCACCATACTGTTTTTGAAAGCTCGCAGCAGCAAGTGTTCTGAGAGACTGCAGAAGAGGACTGGTGCTGCACGTGCCCGAGCTGCTCCAATTCATTGTTTTGCAGAGGGGCTATGTCACTTGCGTACAAAAGTTTGTAAGTTCTGCCGGGTACGCAATTTGCATTGCCTATGCTACGCAAGGTACATACGCTACGCAAACTGCGTAAGATACTCCAGGGAGTTATGCATTTCAGGAGCCCTGAGCCAAAGAGGAGCAGCAGCACTGCACCGAGGAAGCACAGGTGAGTATTTAAACTTAAACTAAAAAATATATATATATTTTGGGTAGATGCTGTCAGCAGTATCTGACCAATTATTTAAAGGGAAAAAGGGAGGTTTTTTTTAAAGACCATTTTTAACATAAATCACAAAATGCCCAAAGCAAAGTAATAGGGAGCCATAGGGGTGAGTGCAAATGACAAGACTTTTTATTCTTGTTATGTTTTATACATGAAGAGGGCTGGATGCTCCTGGCTTACTCAGCCTCCCAGGTAGGGATTAGTGCGCAAAACCATTTTTGGTGCAAATTTGTATATTTTGGTGGTGTATCCCCAGTCAGGTCATTTTTTTGCTGCTGTCCTGTTCCGTGTTTTCATTTTCAACCCCAAAGTGGAAATGTTTTTGGTGAGTGTGTAAAAAAAAAAAAAAACACCATTCTGTCTCTTGGCTGCCGAGGTGCAGTTGCCGGTAGGCAAATTTTGGTTTCATTATGCTAGAACCCACCTTAAGAGGTTGCCGTGAAGTGGCAGGTGCGCTTAACACTTTAATGGCCATTACAGTAAGCTAAAACCTCTGTTTTGTTTTGCATGGAGTCAGAGGGGTAAGCATCGATGACAACCCTTTTTCTCTTGTTATGTTTTATACACAAAGCAATATATTGCTTAGATTATATTTTGGCGACAAAACATCTATAAATAAAACGTATGTGCTGGGATTGTGGGTAAAAAGACTAAGCTGACAGGTAGTGAACAGTCATACAGATCAAGTGAAAATAGTAGTTTTATCAATTTGTTCATTGCATTCACCCACCGAGCCCCCAGCAGGTCATTTCTTGTTAAATCAAATATCTAATCTTACTGAGCAACTTCACACATGGACCCACTCAGAACCCGCATGGATTTCCTTACAATATAGATGGATGGATTAATGAATAGGAAAAGAGAAACGAAAAATCGGTTTACTAGCATGCTAGGGGTCTTTTATTTCTACTGATGGTTTGCACAGGAATATATATAGACAGAAACAAATTCTAGGAAAAATAAGAAGCAAACCACAATTTAAAAGGATTAGTTTCCTTTAGTTTACTTGGTCTAGCCATCATTCAATTATCCCGTTTTTTTTTTTTCAAAATCCTTTTAGAGATAATCCTCTTTACTCTCTTATCGCTCGGTGTTAAATATTCCGTATACATATATATATATGTATATATATCATGGTGAAAAAAGATTACAAGTCTATGCAAATCAAAGTGAAGCAGGAAACTCTGGGGAATTTATGCAAATGTTTTAGTCTACTTCTTAAAGCATATTGATTTTCCAAAAAGCACTGGCGGTAGCCATTGTTTTTTGTTTTTTATTTTCAATTTTAATTAATTATACAGTAAAAAATATTTGGGAATATTTCCAATGTATTCCTCACTGTAGTAACCTATTTGGCAGGGAGATGTTGCCATCTACTGGCCAAAAGAAGTTACTGCAGTTCTGGTCTCAGTGCAGGATCAGCTGGGGAGATGTCATTAAGACCCATTTCCACCTGATTTATAAAGGTGTATGCACCTGAGCATCAAGCCCAAAGGGCTAAAACATTGGGGGCATGTTCTGGAGCCCAAATGCAAATCTGATTTAGGCCAGTCCCGTCCCCCTGTCCCGTCATTTCCTGACTTGGAAGAGCCCTACCCCCTGTCCTACTTTAGACCAGATCTTCTTTAGGTCAGTCCCGTCCGCCTGGCCTGCTTTAGGTCAGTCCTGCCACCTGGCCTGCTTTACTCCAGCCTCGTCCACCTGGCCTGCTTTACGCTAGCCCCGACTGCCTGGCCTGCTTTACACTAGCCCTGACCGCCTGGAGTGCTTTACGCTAGCCCTGACCGCCTGGCCTGCTTTACCCCAGCCACATCTGCCTGGCCTGCTTCAGGCCAGTCCCGTCTGCCCAGCCTTCTTCAGGCCAGTCCCGTCCGCCCAGCCTTCTTCAGGCCAGTCCCGTCCGCCCGGCCTTCTTCAGGCCATTCCCGTATGCCCGGCCTTCTTCAGGCCAGTCCCGTACGCCCAGCCTGCTTCAGGCCAGTCCCGTCCGCCCGGCCTGCTTCAGGCCAATACCCTCTGCCCGGCCTGCTTCAGACCAGTGCCCTCTGCCCGATCTGCTTCAGGCCAGTCCTCTCTGCCTGGCCTGCTTTAGACCAGTCTCGTTTTTTAGTCTAGTCTTGTTGCTGACCTGTCCTGTCTCTATGTCTATACAAAGCAAACATTACTGTGAGTTTTATTGCTGTACAGCTCTGGGATACGCTCATACACGCCACACATTGCTGCCAAGTTTTATCGCAACATACCGAGAGGGAATATGTATGTATATGTGTGTTGATGTAAACATATGATCATTTGTGTCAGTGTACTGTATGTATTTATCTTTTAAAGAGGTTGCTGTGCATAATAGTCTGTGCCTATTTGTTGCAGACCGGCCGTGCCACTAATTGTGCACCCAAAAGTCCAGTATTAGTCCCAGAACCGACAAGCACAATATATGCAGCCATTACTCCCAAAAATAAGGATAGTGGGCGTCTAAGCATCATCATAAGGCACAGGTAGGAGACTAAATAGCGGTATGGGGCAGCAAGTGGTTAATGTGGCACACTAAATTTAATCTCCCCGTTCCATTTCGGATAATTTTGTTAATTTATTTTTTCCGTTTCAGTTCGTTCCTTAGTTATGTTACCGCGATTTGTATTTCGGACTGATTCGTTAATTCGGATGGATGGGATTTCATATTTTGGATCAATTCGTATTTCATTATTAGTTCTTTTGTATTTTGGATTGATTCGTATTTCATTTTTATTAGTTATTTCGGAATGTGAAACGGAATAATTACTTACATTAGGGTAGAAAAAAAAGAAAGAGAGACGTAATCCCTTGTCCTTGGTGCTGAAATATATTTCAGCACCAAGGACAGCAACCACCCGGTACTACAATAAAATGAAAATACCAGCCGGTAATAAAATAAAATACCAGCTGGTACTACAATAAAATGAAAATACCAGCTGGTAATAAAATAAAATACCAGCTGGTACTACAATGAAAGTAACAGCCAGTGATAAAATAAAAATAAAATGTGGTTGCTTAGAAAATCATCTTAGTTGAATTAAGTTAGGACTCACCTGACCACAGGTGCCGTGACAAGGCAGACGTGGCAGGTGAGCTCACACTTTAATGGCCATTCGAATAAACCAACACCTCTGAATAGTTTTGTTTTGCATGGAGCTATGGGGTAAGCATAGATGACACCTTTTTTTTCTTGTTATGTTTTATACATGAACTGGGATGAATACTTCTGGCTGTTGCAGCCGCCCTGGTAGGGAATAGGCGGAACACCATTTTTTCTGTATTTAAATAAGATGAAAATACCCGCCGGTACTAAAATAAAACACCAACAGGTCTGGTACTGAAATAAAAGGAAAATACCAGCTGTACTTAAATAAAATACCAGCCTTACTTAATAATCTTTTCAGAGAATGCCGCACACCACCGAAGTGTCAGTGAAATACCACGATTTTTGATGGTTCCATTCGACAGGTTTAAGCAGGCGAATCCCATAGGTTTCAATGTAAAAAAAATATTCCTCGCTTTTATTAAATATTTATTCAACTGTTTATTATTTTCACTTCAAGCAAAATGTCCCTTTATTTTTTTACGCATTTTTTGGTGAAATTTTCGGATTCCTAGTATCTTTTTAAACAACCAAGCCTTTTCTTTTTCCTTCAGTCTTGCTGCTTTTGGCGGGGGCTGACTATGGTGCTGAAAGCTATTCAGTACCAAGGACAGCAGCTATTTTTGGTGCTGAAACCAATTCAGTACCATGGATAGCAGCTCAGCAGGGCTTTGTAGCCTGCAGTGCTGACGTCATGCGATGACATCAGAAAAAGGGCTTTCTCTTCCAGCCGTCAAATCCCTTTGTTGGAGATAGAGGTGTCCAAAAGACCTCTATTTCCAGTACAATATGTGCTACTGAGTCATAAGGAGCATCACTGGAAAGGTCAGTCTGGTATTTTCAGTGATGACATCAAATATGATGACTATGTAAGAAAAAAATCTTGCTTCATTTTTCTAAAAACAGCTGCCTTGTTTTGATTTTACGTATAATCCAAAGAATGCCACTGCATTAATTCATTCCCTACACCAGGAGCAAGTGTGGAGTTGATTGCTCAATGTGTTATTACGCAATGTTTCATCTAATACACAAACTACGGCACTGGAGGGGCAACAGTCCCATGGACCCTTGTATCCCCATTCTTTAGACACCACAAGGTCAAGTGAGTATCATTGGAAAAGGTCAGGGTCTGGCTTTTTAAATTAATCCAAACATGAGCATCTAATGTGTAAAAATAAACTGGAAAAATAATAATGCAACATTTTCTTTTTTTTTCCTGTTCTAAGGTGTTAGCAGTGCTGGCATTTAACAAGTAAAGTGAGCAATTCCACTGCCTTTACTCATCTTCTCATTTCCCATGACTGGAGAGTACTTTATTGTAAACAGTCATATTATTCATATCCGCAAGAATATAAGCGTAAATTTAAAAAAAAAAAAAATCAGTTTTGGTAAAAATTACATATTTTCTTTGAAATATTCATTAAAACCTTCTACTTTTCTGATTTGTTAAAAAAAGGGTAACCCATAAAATATGTAACCACAAACATTTTGATGTTAAAATGTGAAAAAAATATATTATATGATGAAAATAATTGATATCCAAATGGAGATCTACATTTTGTTATAGCATTCTGATGTGACCTGCCGTATACACATAGTAATGATATGCCGTATTTTTCACTCCATAAGATGCACTTTTTACCCCCCAAAAAGGGGGAGATGTCTATTGTCCTATGGAGCGAAATAGTGACAACTCGCTGTGCTCACTGACAGGTCCTGTTTGATGTTTCATTGTGTGATTAGCTGAGCTGAGGCTGAAATGTACTAATCAATGATCACAGTGGAGCTGCACTTGATGACACCTACTCGGCTATTAATATTTTAGTACACCGCTTGGTTCATAATATTTTGGTTTTCCTCCATTGGGAGCGCATACAATTATAGGTTTGTTAAAGAATGAAAACGTTGAAAAAAGCAATATAGACAATAGAGTACAGTCCCGTGTCAAACCTAAACAGCAATATATAACGTGACTCGCAATATTGGAATCATATATTGTCCCAAATGTAACTACAGACCACCTTCTCCTATAAGTAGAAAATAGAAGGGAAAACTAATCACACAGCATATAATGCACCTTAACCATGCTAGCAGTAATCTTCAATAGTAACACTCACAATGGTGGAGCCTCCAAGACTCAAGATATGCCCCTGTAAGCCTGTCTGCGGGGATCCTCCGATCAATCATGAGTCTTATGCAGTGGTTTTCCATAATATGTCACTCAATCGGTATCTCAAATAAATGAAAATAACATCGTAAGGCACTGAAGTATGGTCACAAATAGTTATCAGAGGAAAGGGAACACTCACATGTCACAGAGCCTCCTAGATTGTTGGCTCAGTATTAGCGCTTAGGAACTCTTGTGGTGTGAGGGGGGTCCACCTCGTGTCTCCCAAAATGATACGCGTCCTATTCCTTTCTCTATGTACAGCTCGAAATTTTCCACACAGTACCTCGCATAATACACCCAGGTTGTAAAATGCTGGAGATGATGAAGGTGGTTGCTGGAGCTGAGATCTGGAGATATGGTTGTTACAGATCCTGGTACGTCAGGCGCCATTTTCCGCTGAACCAGGAGGTATTCATACCCCCAGAGAATAGACGAAACATAGACTGTGAGAGGAGTCCTTGCCGCTTGAACACCAAAGCTCAGAATACCTTTATTCAGAGGTTTTCAGTTAGACATTCAAAAGTAAAAAAACACACCTCTGCGTTTTCTTCCTCCAGAACACACACACATGAAACTTGTGAAGAGTTATGGTCACAGCCAGATCTGGGGGAGGGGGGGTGGACACAGGGAAAATGGTTACAGATTACACATGAGGGGGAAAAAAACACAGTATCTCACACAACACTCTACACTAACAGGGTTATTGTCACGCTCGCGCCACCTGGCTCATGCCAAGGTGGTGCACAGGTTCAGGTGAAAGCCCCTATATGCAGAAATACTGCAGGCGACAGACAGCAATATATATAAGTATGTGACAAGGACCACACAGAGTTAACCAGAGACCTCTGCACGGCAATACCACAGAAGCCCTGATCTGATAGGCTGGTCTTTAAGATAACCGGATCTAGGCTAGAGAAATGATTACCTCGAAGCTGAGCAGAGTCTATTGATATATACAGATAGCAGGAGTCACTATAAACAGTACAGACACGGATTAAACATCAGAATAGTAATAATGATAGCCAGGAGTCAGGAAGCCAGAACAAGAACATCATACAGAATGCAGGTATCAGAACCGGGAGGGAAGTCAGATAAGCCAGAAGATCTTAACCAGGGAATCAGTATATAACATAAACAGAAAACCAAATACAGCAAGGGAAACAACTATGAACTGAATAACACTGGAATAACAGGAAATAAATCAAGAACACGAATAACAGAGGAAACAAATAGTCAGGAAAGAAAAGACCAAAGTAATAAACTGTACAAGATATACAAACTGGAACAGAAACAATACAGCAGGGAGCTCTCAGAACACAGCAAATACTGGAAACCAGGAAAAGCAAAATGACAGAGCAATGCACCATGGGCACATTGCTCTAAATAGGCAGGAGATCAGGACAAGGATCAATAGGTGGGCAGAGAGCAGAAACCAATTAACCCCTGGGCTGCAACCCAGGAAATAGCAACTGTCAAAGTCCAGCACAGGATTATGCATATACAGGAGGACAGGGGGACAGGGTTGGATACGTGGAACGTAACAGTTATTACCATGTTCCCCATGCTTCCTTGCACTTTGGAGAATCAAAGTTCCCCACCCTACTGTGTATTCAGCATGCACCGCAGGGTCCCTATAGTGCAGCGAAAACCTGCCGCAAACCCGCAGAAATGATTCCAAAAAAAGGAAAAAACATTTTGCCAAAAAAATCCCCAAAAATGCCTAAAAGATCCTAAAAAAAATCTATAAATAAAGAGACTTTTTGCTGCAGAATAAAATAATAAACGGTTTATTAGACATTGGATTAAAACGGGAATATTTTTAACATTGAAGCCTATGGGGTTCACCTGAATAAACCTGCCGAATTAAACCACCGAACAGCAGGGCACTTCGGTAACTTTTCTCTGCTGTTCGGTGTCTCTGAATAGACCATTTCTTCTCTATGGGGGGTTTCACTGCTGCCAAACAGGCACCGTACGTGTAGATAATTCGCCAAAATTTGGGGAACTCCATGCTCTCTGAATAGACAAATAGCCCGAAATGTCACCGTATGCTGAATTTCAGTGTCCGGTTACATTTCAGCGACATTTCGGACCGCTGTGAATCACCCCTTGAATATAGGGTAATGAAATTTAAGAAAATTAAACGCAAATTTAACATTGTCATGGCCATTCCATTAAGCTGGATAATTCAGAGCAACAGAAGGTACAGGTATCTCTTTACTCTGTCAGGATACAAATATAAAGAACAGCATTAGGCTGCACATGCATATGGTTCATTCCTTATTGTACAAGAAGGTACTTTTTGTGTTAGTACATGTGCTGATTCATTCACTTAGAGACAATGCACAGGAAAACCAGATGTTACGTTAAACGATTAGACTTTTTCTTCATACGGTAACTGTAAAAGATACAATTTACATTAATTAGGCAGAAGTAGCCAAGGAGAAAACATGCTGTGAAAATAGCAATCTGCATAGTGTTACGAGTTACAAACTCTATAAAATCAAGGCTTATTCACTAAGCTGTGAAATGAAAACCGAATTGAAAAATATGCATATTGTTAGAGACGCTAGAAATGTTATTTAAATTTTATTTGCCAGTTTATTTCAAAATTAAGCCTACATATACATTTTGATTAAGCTTTAAAATGCAAGATGATAAAATTGACTTTCGTTAAGAATGTTAACATACAGTAGTTTTGATACTTGATGTTCATCAGCTATGCTAGACAATGTCAACAAAAGCTACAGTGGAAAGAATGGTGAAATTGCAGAAAGTTACGGCAGCAGTTTCCTAGATGGTGAATTCACCACAGTTTGGCTGTATACAGGTGTAACTATCCCAAACTAGGTGCCCTGTACAGAAACAAATCCCGCCTGAGCCCCGCGGTAAGAAAGCAAGTTGTACAACAAATGCTTATGCCGGCTATTGAATACGGAGATCTAGTGTATGCAGCCGCCCCGCAAACGCACCTTCAGAAACTTACTACATTGTATAACTCATTCTGCCGCTTTGTGCTACAATGTAACAACATGACCCACCATTGTGAAATGTTAAAAGAGCTAAACTGGCCATCACTGGAATCTAGATGCACCCTTCACCTTTCCAACCTGGTGTTTAAGAGCTTTTCTGGGAACCTACCACCCTACCTAAATATACTGCTTCCCCCAGCAGTTCCCTCATCCTATAACCTCCGATCCAGGACCAGCACCTTACTTACAATACCACAATACAAAAAGAAAGTGGCTCGATCCTCATTTTCCTACAGAGCACCGCAAATATGGAATAACCTCTCAGACGCCAGCAAATCTTCCCCAGTCTAAAGTCACTCAAGAGCTCCCTATTAACATACCTCAATACAGAATGCACCTGTAAACATGTAACATGGTGAATATATTTCCTACATATTTATTTTCTGTGTTAATCTGTATATTTGTGTTTTTTTAATATCTTGCATTTTATTACTTTGTATTTCTGTAACATTTCAATGTTCTTGAACCCAGGACATACTTGAAAACGAGAGAAATCTCAATGTATCCTTCCTGGTTAGGCTGGGGTCAGACTAAAGCATTTTGAACGTACGTTGAGCCGCACTTTATCACGGCCAATGACGGGCAATATACGAAGTACGGCCGCACAAACATTCGGCTGTGCAACGGAAGCAGCAAACGAATGCATTTTTGCAAGAACGTCGAACCGCTGGTACTGACGTACAGAGTGCGCTGGGTCCACATAGCGGCGTGTGTGCTTGATTAGGAGACGTCAGACGCTGCTAATGTCCGGCCTACATAACGTCCAGACGCAAAAAGTATTTTATTGACGATCCGTAAAAAAACGCACAAGAATGCGCATGGTTTGACCGCTTTCACGTCCACCGTAAAAAAATACGTCAATGCGTTCAGATGCACTTATTGACGGTCGATGCGAAAAATGCGTCCGTTTGACCCTAGCCTAAAATGCTTTATAAATAAACAAATAAATAAATAACTAGAAACATCAGGGCCCAGGTGCGGGAATCCATGAAGGGCCCCCCACCACCCTTTGCAAAAACTTTTTTTTTTCAGGGAGGGGGCTGAATTCCTCTTTGTGGAAGAGCATAGCCGAGGCCCCGGCCCCTACCTATGCGGCCCAGGCAAGGCCCCGGTGTCTGACTGTCATGCCCCAGCCCTGGGATTCTGTTGATGTCTGTATTGCACAGCCTGGCTCCAAAAGCCCTTGTCCTGGAATGCTTTTATATTGGTTCCCATCCAGATTTTACCACTGCTCAGTGCCATGTCCAGGCTCCTGGAGAGGCAGCCTGGGTTTTCCTGTCCAGCCATGGAGTTCCAGCTGAGGTCCATCTGATTAATCAAGCCTCAAGTATCAGAGACCCAGCATTCAGGGGTTCTGCATTGGAGTGCCTGACTGAAGTCATTTGGCTATGTACCGACCTCTGGCTCTCCATTTTTGACAACTCTCTGGACTTTCCTTTATTGATACACCGTGTACCGAACCCCTGCTATGGACTAACTTCACCACTCTGCCAACCACCTGCCACGACTTCTTGCTTATGGACATTTACCACGTCATTGCCTGCTGCCAAGTCCCTTTTGTTTTCCATATTACTGTTTCTCACTGTTTTGCCTTTTATTCTGTCTTTCCTGTATCCTGTATAATTAATTACTTTGTCTTGTCATTTCCTATATCCTTGGTTTCCTTAGGTTCCCTTGTTTTCTTTTATTCTCCATAGCCCAGTATTCCTCTATATTGCCTTGCCTCAGTTAGTTCCTTCCTGCTCTGTCTCAGTTAGTTCCTTCCTATCTTGCCCTTGTGTGTTATCATTAAACTTATTTGCTTTATATTCTGTCTTGCCTACCATCTGTGTTGCTGCCTGCTGGACTCGCCACTGTACCGCACACATCGCCTGACACCGATTGTGGGCCCCCTGGACTCAAGGGCCCGGGTGCAGTGGCACTCACTGCACCCCTGGCTGTACATGCTCCACAGTAGTTTACCGAAGTTAAACCAAAGGATCCCTGCATCTCCTGCATAGGGGAATCCTCTGCCAGACAGGGAGAAGTACTGATTCTGATGTCAGTGGGTGGGGGAGAAATCCCACAATGAGGTCTGACATCTAAAATGTCATTCTGCTGTGAAAAGCCTTTGATCGCCACCGAGCCAAAGGACTGTGACAACACATTGAGCACTTTCTGCACATCCTAGCAGGAAAGTGGTGGATGTGTTCAGCAAGTCATCCACAGGCAAGGTTAAAGGAATATGATACTTATTTTTGAACGTCACGAAGACAGACACTAGGCTACAACAACCATTTTTCTGGTTTATATCAGGGGTTAAGTCCTGCAGGAACACTTGGGAACGCAGTTCACTCACTATTTTAGCAGGAGGGACTTAGTTCCCTTTTTGGCTGAAACACTGGGAAGCTGCAATACCTTTCAATATAGACACAATTTTATAAAACTGTCTATATTTAAGGGTTTTCCTGGATTTAATTACATTGGGAAGGCATGGGAATGGCAATGTCTCAGTGTTTGCCAGAAGAATGGCATTCTCATGTAGGGATGAGCCGAACACCCCCGAGTTCGGTTCGCGCTCGAACTCAAACTTTTCAAACGTTCGAACTCGAACTCAATGCAAGTCAATGGGACTGAAAATTTGATTTTTAGAGTGCCCTCCAAGAGGGCATATATACTAGATATTTGCCATGAAAGGTGTATGGGGGTCCGGGTAGTGCCCTGGGGGACAGGAAACAAGGACAAAAAGTAAAAAAAAAACGTTTTTAAAGGGACAGTGAGTTTTCCATGAAATAAGGGTTAAAAATAAAAACGAAAAATTGCTTCAAATATCGTGCCTAGGAGGTCCCCATAACCTGCCCGTGAAGTGGCGGATTTCTCAGATGTATAGAATTATGTAAACCCACAAAATGACATTTCAAATGACGGTAAATGCTTTTCCTTTAATCTATCCATAAACAACTGCTTGGGGCGGCAGTTTGTATGAAAAGAGGAAACATTTTTGGACACGCAGAAAAAGTTTAGTGATTTTTTGGCTAAATTATTGTGAAACTTATGCAGGCTTTGGATGAAAGTAACAATAGGTGCTTTAAAATTGGGCCTTTAGCGTCGGCAACAGTGCCGTCACACAGTAACCCCTCTGAGGATATGAATCTGATACAGGCGTCAGTGGCAGTGTACACAAATATTGTGCCTTTGGTGACAGGCCAGCAAGTGCCATCATACAGTAACCCTTCTGTAGTATTGTGGAAGAGTGCAGGGGTGGACCTTGCGTTCCTATATTAAAAATATATGAATCTGGTAAAGGCGTCAGTGCACCCAGATATTGTGCCTTTCATGGCAGCAAGTGCATTCACACCGTAACCCTTTTGTGGTATTGTGGAAGAGTTCAGTGCTGGAGGTTTTGTGAATGCAGAAGACATCCCCGATCTATTCCGTTATGTCAGCATCAGGGGATTGATAACTGCTGATCCAGGACTGATTCATTTTTATAAATGTCAGCCGGTCTACAGAGTCGGTGGACAGACGCACTCTTTTGTCTGTGACAAAACCTCCAGCGGCACTGAACGTCCTTTCAGAAAGCACGCTAGATGAAGGGCAACCTAGTAGCTGCATAGCATATTGGCTAAGTTCTGGCCAGTGATCCAATCTCAACACCCAGTAAGCCAGTGGATCATCTGCTGGAAAGGTATCCAGGTCTGCCCTTGCCCCTAGTTAGTCCTGCACCATATGGTGAAGACGCTGACAATGGGTGCCTACATTTGTCGTCCCTGGGCGTCGTGGACTAAAAAAATAAAAAAATGCATCAGTCAAGCGGCCCTTGCCTTCACCACTATTCCTCTGATCATCCACAGCCTCAGAAGCACCTGTGTCATCACTTGGTAATCTACCAGTGCCTGGAAAGGTGTTACACAAGTGTCGCTTTAGAGCGTCTTCAAGTTTTTTCATCCTGTGCTCCCTCTGTGCGGGCAGGATGAGCTCTGCACCTTTACCCTTGTATCGTGGATCAAGAAGGGTTACCAACCAATAATGATCCCTCTCCTTGATACCACGAATCCTGGGGTACTTTAGCAGGCTTTGCATTATAAGGGAGCCCATGCAGCATAGGTTGGAGGTGGCATTAGCTTCCGAGTCTTCCTGGTCAATGAGGATGACCGTATCGTGCACTTCCTCCTCCCAGCCACGCACTAGCCCTTGTGTTTCTGGGCACACAAAACCCTCCCTTGAGGAATCCCCACCTTCAAAGTCCCCACTACTTAAATATTCCTCCTCCTCATCCTCCTCCTGTCTGATCTGAGGAGGACCCGCTGGAATGCTGTCTGCGGAAAGGCTGGGGCCTTGAGAACTAGGGAAGGCCTCCTCTTCCTCCCGCTGCTCTGCCTCTAGAGCCACATCTATAACTACCCGCAGATTGTGCTCCAGCAGGAACACTTAAGGAATTGTGTCACTGATGCATGCACTGTCCATGCTCACCATCCTCGTTGCCTCCTCAAATGGTGACAGTACAGTGCATTCATCCTTGATCATCAGCCACTGCGGGGGTGAAAAAAAGCCAAGTTGACCTGAACCTGTCCTTGTGCCATACTCCCACAGGTACTCATTGATGGCCCTCTGCTGCTTGTGCAGATGCTGCAGCATTGCTAATGTTGAGTTCCACCTGGTGGGCATGTCACAGATCAGACGGTTTGTGGGAAGGTGGAATTCTCTCTGAATTTCTGCCAGGTGAACGCTTGCTGGGAATGACCATCTGAAGTGGCTGCAGACTTTTCTGGCCTGGCTGAGAAGCTTTGCCAGCCCTGGGTACTTGGTTAGGAAACTCTGTACCACTAGATTTACGACGTGTGCTAGGCATGGTACATGCACCAATTTACCCTTGCGTAGGGCGGAGAGAAGGTTGCTGCAATTATCACAGACGATCATTCCCAGCTCAAGCTGGCGTGGTGTTAACCATCTCTGCACCTGCCCCTGCAGAGCTGACAGAATTTCTGGCCCAGTGTGGCTCCTGTCCCCTAAACAATCCAGCTCAAGCACAGTATGGCTTCTTTTCACTTGAGCCATTGCGTAGACCCTGTCAGGCGTCGGTTTAACTGCCACTTCGCCAGAGACACAGAAGGAGGAGGAGGAAGAGGGAGAGGTGGTAGTGGAGCAGACAGACCTCATACAAGCAGCATTCTGGAGGCGTGGTGGATGAACAAGCTCCAGCACAGAGACCCATCTTGGATCCCTCCCAGCTGCAATCAGAGTTACCCAGTGTGCCGTGAAGGAAATGTAACGGACCCTGTCCATGCTTGCTGGACCACGTGTCTAAAGTCACATGCACGTTGCTGCTGACTGCTTTTCCCAATGACTCGATAACATTGTCTTCCACGTGCAGGTATAGTGCTGGAATGGCCTTGCGTGAAAAGTAATGGCGTTTTGGAACCTGCCACTGTGGTACAGCACATTCAGCAAATTCACGGAAGGGAGCAGAGTCCACCAGCTGGAAAGGCAGTAGCTGCAATGCGAGTAATTTTGCTAAACTGGCATTTAGACGCTGTGCTTGGGGATGGTTGGGACTATATTTTTTCTTATGCTGCAGCAGCTGGGGCAACGTAATCTGACTGCGTAAATCTTCAGCTGATGGGATGCTATCACATTGTGAGGAAGGAGCTGGTACATCCATTACTGTAGCATCATCCCTGTCAGTGGAGGTTGTAGCAGGCAATGACATGGCAGGACATACAGTGGGGGTAGAGACAGATGAGGAGGAAGAGGACCTACGCAAAGTTTTACGCCAACGGGATGTGTGGCAGGAGGTCATATGTCGCCTCAAGCACGCGGTACCCAAGCGTCCGGTGTCTTTCCCACGCTTTAGTCTCATCTGACATAGATTACAAATAGCAACAGTGGGGTCTGCTGCACATTTCTTAAAGAACTCCCAGACAGCAGAGTTCCTGCATGTGTGCTTTGAGACAACAGCGCTCTGCACCTGAGCAGCTCCGTCATCTGATGCCTTGGACTGGCTAGTGCTACGGTTGGTCATAGAGGATGTTGTGCCTCGTGTTTGCTGTGCCTCCTCCTCCTCCTCCTCACTTGATTCCTCTGTTTGATCAGGCACCCAGGTGGAGTCAGTGACCTCATCATCAGTGTCATCACCCCCTATCTCCTCATCACTGGAGCCAACTTGGCAGTATGCTGCAGCTGCTGGGGCAACATGAGTGCCAGTTTGTGTATCATCACTGGCACCCCCTTCCTCTAGGTTGATTATACTCCCTTCCTCAACCTCAGAGATTGAATCAGAGCACTGTACTTGCTGCGCATCCTCAAGCAGCATGTCACTGTCTTTGTAGTCAAACAATTCAGCTGACTCCTCCGCGTGTGATAGCGAGGCTACGGCAGGAGTAGCTGTGGACATGGAGGCTGCATTAGATGCTTTGGCAGCTGAGGTGGACTGTAAAGCACTACAAGGAGTAACAGCCCAGTTAATGTATAAAACATAACAAGGAAAAAAAGTGTCATCTGCGCTCGTTTCTATGTATTCCATGTACAACAAAACCCTGAGTTTTTTGTTAGTTTCAATGGCCATTTTAACGTAAGCTCACTCGCCACTTCAAGGCACCTCTTTGTAGAGTGACTACCTAACAAATGTAACCAAAAGGCCGCTCCACTGAGCAGCTCCAAGCCCCTCCCGCTGCTTTCCAGCCAAGGAGAGGCAGAGATATGGTGGGTTTTATTTATACACGCACCAAACACTTCCCATTTGGGATTAAAAACAAAAACATGGAAAGAGGAACAGCTGCAAAACGACATACTGGTGTTACAAGCATAATATACATAAAAATAAATACAGAAAAAACGGCGTCGCGCCCATACTCACCGGAGTGGCAGCATCTGCCAGGAGTAACAGCCAAGTTAATGTACAAAACATAACAAGGAAAAAAAGTGTCGTGGCGAGTGAGCTTACGTTGCAATGGCCATTGAAACAAACAAAAACCTCAGAGTGTTTTGTTGTACATGGAATACTTAGAAACGAGCGCAGATGACACTTTTTTCCTTGTTATGTAAAGCGCTACAAGCCTGGCTGGCAGAGGACTCGGAGGATGAGGATGGCCTGGTTAGCCAATCCACCAAATCCTCTGTATGTTGCTGCTGCTTAAGACGGCCAGCACCAGTTAGAAAGGACAAGCGTGCTCCTGCAGAGGATGCACCACGTCCACCACGACCAGAGGCACAGCCTCCCGACACAGGGGCTGCTTGCCCTCTTATCTGTGTCTGGGAGCGTCTGCCTGTCCTTTTTGTTCTTTCAGACATGGTGAGTGATATATACAGAACTCGGATTCAACTCTGGTATAACGATTTACAGAATTCTGGTATAACTCAGTGAGACACCCTGATAGCTGGCAGCCAGTGACAAGACACAGATTACAATTCGCATAAACCTCCTATAAATCAGTGAGACCCCCTGATGGGTGGCAGTGTGAAGACACAGATTACAATTCCCATAAATCTGCTAAAAGTATGTGGGACCCCCTGATGGGTGGCAGTGAGAAGACACAGATTACAAGTCTCAGAAACCTCCTATGAATCAGTGAGACCCCCTGATGGGTGGTAGCCAGTGAGAACACACGGATAATAACAATTCCCAAATATTTTGTAGAAATTAGTGACCCCCAAAATACTGCGTGCTACTGGCAGTGAGTCACAAGACACAGATCACCTCAATTCCCAGATATTTTGTAGAAATTAGTGACCCCCAAAATACTGCGTGGCACTGGCTGTGTGACAAGACACCGATCACCTCAATTCCCAGATATTTTGTAGAAATTAGTGGCCCCCAAAAAACTGCGTGGCACTGGCTGTGTGACAAGACACAGATCACCTCAATTCCAAAATATTTTGCTGAAATGAGCACCCAAAATAGTTGCTGGGACTGAGCACAAAGATTACAACAATTCCCAGATATTTGGTAGAAATGAGACCCCCCCCCAGTAGCGTGGCAGACCGGCAGTAAGAACACACAACAACAATCTCCTATGAAATCTCTCAAATGCGTGCAAACCTTATAAAGTGTGCTGCTGGACTTAACTCTGTGAGCCCATGATTGGGCAAAATTTGTACAGCGCTACTGAACTTGTTAGCGCTTTATAAAATCTTGTAACTAACGTGTCAGAATTTTTTTTTTTTTTTTTAAATTCAAAAGTTTTTTATTATTTTTTGAAACACGAAAAGGACAGTGGGATACAGAAAGGAAAAAATTCAGGGTATATAAATCCTTCTAATTACATATAGGGGGACAATACACACATTCAAATACAAACAAACATTAGCCACCAACTTGTTATTAAAAAGTGGTTCATCGGAAGAGAAATACCAAAATTTAACTAGCTAAGCTCCCACTATTACATGGTGGTACTGTATCCCAAGCAAGTTAGGATCCTCTCTGGCCGGTAATCCTGAGGCTGCGGTACACTCCGCAGCTAACATGGAATCCCAGAGGGTCCAATGATCCTTTTCCGGTTGCGGGAAATCATATATATGTCTAGCCATCAGCTCATAATCTCTTACATTATTCACCATATCTCGCACGTCTCGGACTGTGGGAACCCCCGTTTGCTTCCATCTACGTGCTATCAGTAACATGGTGCTAGAAGTTATTACACAGAAAAGTTTCCTTTGCAATTTGCCCATCCGAACCATTGAAACCCCAATAAGTAAGAAGAGCGAATGGTAATATTAGTCCCGTTGCCTTTTCCACCAGACCTGAAACTCCCCGCCATAATGGCTCCAATGTAACGCAATCCCACCATACATGAGCCATGGTACCCTTTAGTAGGAGGCAGCGCCAACATATTGATGAAACCGATTTATTCATATGACATTCCCTCGCCGGTACCAGGTACAGCGGTACAATACTTTTCTCCTAACCTCCATCAAGGAAGCGCACCGATATGCCCCCCTGTCCAGACTGAACGCCCCCTCCCAAGCCTGAGAAGGTATCCGCATGCCCATCTCCCCCTCCCAAGCCGATTGGAAGGACCAGATATGGTCTAAAGATGGAACATTCAATGCTTCATAGCATACGGAAAGGAGTTTCACTTTTGTGCTTGGTTTCACCACAAAGCTCGCAAATGGCGACAAGGGAATCTGAGGCAGGGTAGGTGGTAAACTCACACCCGGTCTACGTATTACAGACGCTATCTGATAATAAGACAGCCTCCAGGTCTCCGTTAACTTATAGCGCTGTTTAAGCATTTCAAAGGTCATCATGTTGCCTCCCGATATCAATTGATGGAGATGTCCAATCCCCTTGGAGGTCAGCCTAACACTGTCAAAATCTGTTATCCAATGCGTCAATACCTCTATAGGGGTCGCTAGCGAAAGGGAGGTGGTATTTAAAAGGAGGGCACGGCTCAAGTCCCAAACATGCAGGTACCATCTAGTTATCGGCAGTAACTCAGGTAAGGGAGGTCTCTGGCGGCGTGTGAGCCACATTACAGTCGTTATTAGATATTGTTTCGCAAAAGACTGTTCTATGGCTGTCCATTGTGGAGGGCGCGGGGAGTGGAAGTACTCCGCCAGGGACGCCAGTACCGCAGCTCTATGATATATGTGTACATTAGGCATAGCCAGTCCTCCTCTCCGTATGGGGAGGTTGAGCAGCCTGGTGGGGACCCTAGGACGTTTGCCGTTCCATACATAGCAGTTCAAAAGAGACTGAACCTCTTCAATGTATGATTTAGGTAAGCGGATCGGGATGGTCCGAAAATAGTATAAGAGTTTGGGCAATAGTGACATTTTAATAGCGGCCATTCTGCCTATCCACGATAAAGGTGTTTTTTTCCATTTAAACAGAAGCTGTCTGACATGAGATAAAAAATGGTTTGTAGTTGAGGTCAAATAGTTGGTCAGGAGATTTAGGAATTTTTACCCCTAGGTATTGCAAATAGTCCTCCCGCCACTCAAACTTAAAAAGCTGCATTAACGATTTCCTTGTACTGTTAGGGACATTAATAGATAATGCCTGAGACTTAGGCAGATTGATTTTATGATATGACACCTCGCTATATTCCGTCAGGATTTCTCTAAGTCTGGTAAGGATTCTGTAGGTTCCGTAATAGTCAGTAAAATGTCATCCGCAAAAAGCCCTATCTTATATGTAGTCGGGCCCACCATAATCCCCACCACCCCATCATCCTGTCGTATTCTCTGCGCCAGTGGTTCTATTACTAAAGCGTACAATAAGGGGGATAGGGGACACCCCTGTCTGGTCCCGTTACTGATTTTAATCTGATCCGATAAAAAACCCGCCGTTAAAACCGACGCCGTCGGAGAAGCATAAAGCGCAAAAATACTTTGCAGCACCTAGACCGGAAAGCCAAACTTCAGCAACACTTTCCGTAAAAACATCCAGTCCACCCTGTCAAACGCTTTTTCAGCGTCTAGCGCCAACAGTACACTCGGGATACGGTAAGTCTGAATCACTTGGATTAAGTCTATCAGTTTCTTAGTATTGTGCGGCCCCTGCCTCCCCCTAATAAACCCAACCTGGTCTGAGCAAATCAGCTGAGGCAGTAGATCCGCTACCCTATTCGCTAGTATTTTGGCATAGATTTTGACATCAACATTTAATAAAGAGATTGGCCTAAAGTTTGGACACAAAGTAGGGGATTTGCCTGGCTTAGGGAGAGGAACAATAGTGGTGCGTAGCATGTCCTCAGGAAATCTACCCTCCTCCGCAGCAGAGACGAAAAGCGATAAAAGATGGGGAGTCAACAGAGCAGAAAACTTCTTATAGTATGTGTCCGTGAACCCATCCGGGCCTGGGGATTTATGGGATGGAAGGGATTGTATAGTCGTAGCTATCTCTAGTTCCGTGAAGGGGGACATCAGTCCGTCCCTCTGAGTGGGGGTTAGGGAAGGAAGATGGAGGTCCGATAGATACCGATCCACCCGATCCTCACAAGAAGAAGGAAGGAGTGGATCAGGCTGTAAATTGTACAGTTCCCCATAGTAGGTGGCCAGGGCATTCCCTATCTCTAGTGGCTTATACACCGTCCTCCTTCCGGAGTCTATCACCAGGTGAGAGATTCTAGAATTCGCCACCATGGGCCTAAGGTAGCGGGCCAAGAGCCGTCCTGGACGGTCCCTAAATGCGTAATATCGTGCCTTTAATCTACGCTGGGAGAAGAGAAGGGCCTTGTAATTCCAGTCTGACAGTCGCGCCTGCGCCTCCATAAGTGTTTTCAGGTGTACCGGAGTAGGGTCAGATCTATTCGCCTGCGCAGCTATATGGATTTGTGACAATATTGAGAGTCTATCAGCCTGACGGGCCTTGTTTAAACGAGAAGCCCATTTAAGACACACGCCTCGCAGGACAGCCTTATGCGCTTGCCATAGTATTTCCGGCGTGGTCCCTGGAGTGTGATTGAGCACGAAATATTCCTTCAGGGTCTGTTCTATTTCGGCCATAGCCCCTGGGTCCGACAAAATGGAGTCGTTAAACGCCACGTAGACTTCCCCGCTCCCCCCTCCCTTCCCTCCCCAACTGTCAAAAGGATCGGCGCGTGATCTGACCACGTGATATCCAATATCTCGCAGTGCAGAATCAGTGGTAGAGAGGAGCCTTGTAACAAGAAATAATCCAACCTGCTATACATATTGTGTACCTTCGAGTGGAACGTAAACTCCGAGTCACCCGGGTGCCATAAACGCCATACATCGTATAAGCCATGAGAAGAGAGCAGGTCCCTCAGTTTCTGTCCCTGTCTGATACTGCGCTTAGTCGGTATAGGGATCTTAGGGGATCGAACATCTCTCGCAGGATCTATACTGTAATTGAGATCGCCACAGATCAACAACACACCAGCCGCTACAAGGGACACCCTGTTTAAAACTCCAGATATAAAAGAAAGTTGTTCAGTGTTAGGTGAGTATACATTAACCAGCGTATAAGTTTTGTGATTCAGCGAACAGATCAGAATGAGATAACGACCCTGCGGATCCGAAATCTTTCTATGCAATTGGAATACTACATTAGATCTAATTAAAATCGACACTCCTCTTGCTCTGGTAGGGCCGTAGCGTGTGGTACTGCGTAGTGAAGTTGCGCAGCCTCAGCAACGGGTGAGCAAGGCGTTTAAAATGAGTTTCCTGCAGGCAGACCACCTCCGCCTTCAGCCTCAACACTTCCGCCTCCAAAGAATGACGCTTAACAGGAGCGTTCAGCCCCTTAACATTATATGAGAGTATCTTCAACATTGCGCATAATAACAGTATGTGGAAAGTACACTTTTTTTCCTATTCTCAAGTAGCGAAGAGGTGGCAACACATAAAAACAAGAACAAAAACAACACCCAATCCAGGTATACACCTGGGAACTATGTACATTCTTAATCAAAAACATCTCCAACGAGAAGTCCCAAAGTATGGGGGACCTTCTCTAGCCCCTCGCGGGAGGAGGGAGATGGGGAAACCTCTAGGTCTGCGGAGGTAAAAAAGGACCGCAATATAAAAAAAGAAAAAAGAAGATATATAAAAAAACCAACAAAGCAAATGGTGAGAGAGTCAGGTGAGCCCAGTTTCGGGGAACACCTGTCCATGAAGCTAACCCCTCCAGACGTGGAGACCAGTGTCCCACACTTCTGTCGGGCCGACCATCGTGCCCCGGGCGATCCTGCAGCAGCATATTCGATCTTGGGAGCCCTCAGACAAGGCCCAGTGTATAACTCCCAGGCCCTCTAGGCCGTCAAGTAGGATCTCTTCTGTCTTTCTCGCATGGGAAGGCCGCCTTCTTCAGATTCTGTATGCCTATCCGTCGCGTCGGCAGGGCTCTACTCTCATTTTTTGCGCCACTCCGGATCTAGACGCTGAGTGGAGCCACGTGGCAGAGGAGCAGGAGGAGAAGAAGAGCCAAGTTGTTCCATGCCCCATACTTTAAGGAGCCTTGTCCCGGCCTCCACCGAGGTGATTGCGTGGAAGGTTCCGTTCTGACCACCAATAACTTGACCGGAAAGCCCCATCTGTAAGACACGCCATTCGCCCGCAGAGCCTCTGTCACTGGGCGGAAATTCCTCCGGTGTTGTAGTGTAGCCTTGGACAAGTCGGGAAAAATAGAAATATGTTCATACTCTGGTTTAAGAACATCAGGAGTAAGCAAGGCCCGAAGCACATCTTCTCGCGGTTTAAAGTAATGGAGCCTAAGTAAGACATCTCTCGGGGATCTCTCAGGCGCCGAGGGAGGTTTTGGCAACCGGTGGATCCTGTCAAAGAGGAGGGAGTCTAGAGTGGCGTCAGGCAAAAGGTGTTGTAGGATATCGGTCACATATTGCGACAGGGCTTGTGGGGTCACCGAGTCTGGCACACCTCGTATCTTTAGATTGTGACGCCTCGATCTGTCTTCTATGTCTGCCAGTTTCAATAATGCCCCCTTCAATTGTTCCTCCAGATCCTCAACTCTCCCCGCCATCTCGTTGTGTGCTCCAGCCTGCTCCGCCATCTTCTCCTCTAATTTATCGGTGCGGTCTCCAATTTCCCGGATCTCTCTCTTAATATCCGCCGCTACTGAGTCTAAACGGGAGGTCAATCTGTCCGAGAGAGAGGTAATTAAGCCCTCTATGCGTGTGGCAAAGGCCTCCATACCTTGCTGGGCCAGTCCTGGATCTGCCTCCGCTCCCGGCGATGTCTGCGTAGAGCCGCCGCCATCTTGAGTGCTCAGGCCTTCCTTCAGTTTCACTCCCCGCGGTGTAAAAAACTCTGCCTTTGTCGTCTTTTTTGAGGCTTTTTGTGTTGCCATCGCGTTCACCCGACCTTCTCCTGCCTGATAGAGACTTTGTGGGGTACAATCGCTTAAGATATCCGTTGATTCAGTGTCCCCTTTGACGGAGCTCTGCTCTCACACAGCCAGCTCTCTCCGCGGTCAGACCACGCCCCCAGAATTTTTTTTATATACAGTATATATATATCCATATGTACCGTTGCCCAACTGCAACTCTAATCAATAATGTTTTCCTTTATACAGACGTGTATTAATGCAATGAAAGAGCTCAAAGCTGCAGTGATTCAAGCCTCCTGTATTACTCGTTATGATGGAATCTAATTAAACTTAATGAAAGCAATCAGTCTGTCTGTGTCAGAACAGTTTCTTCAACTACCAATAAAATGTTACTGACCCTCATTTATGGCAAAATACTTTCACATTGTTCAGAAATGTAAATGAGATGGCAATTGAACTTTTTGATTAAAATCCAGACGCGGCCTGCACAATCATATCCATTTAGCCAAAAAAATGTTATACATCACACGCATGATAATCAGGAACGCGGTTAACCTACTGAAGAGCGAGAGCTCATTATAAACATTTAATAATCTGTTTTAAAGCTCTCTTAATTATGGTTCAATAAAACAATCAGTGAACAAAGAGCAACATAAAACACAAGTAGAAACTAGGCATTTTCACAATTTTTGGTTGCAGAAAAAAATCCTAACTGAATTTAGTAACTGGATGTTCTTTTATAGCTCGTTACCATAAACATTAAAAAGCTGGAATATATCACTGACTAATGGCAGAAAAAGGAGATCTTAGTCTTTGCTTTCTTACCCTTCCACTACTTTATTCAAAACAAAATATTGTAAGATATAGGCCAGAAATGCCTTCCTTTTATTGCATTAATCACCAGGGAAACTACATCATACACTATATGGACAAAGGTATTGGGACCCCCTGACCATTACACCAACAGGGACATTTATGAGATGGCATTAACAATAAATATTAATTTTGAAAGGATTTTACCAGGAAGGATACATTGAGATTTCTCTCGTTTTCAAGTATGTCCTGGGTTCAATAACATTGAAATGTTACAGAAATACAAAGCAATAAATGCAAGATAATTATTTTCTATTTGTATTGTTTTTTAATATGTAGGAAATATAGTCACTATGTTACATGTTTACAGGTGCATTCTGTATATACTGTAGTCACTATGTTATGTGTTTACAGGTGCATTCTGTATATAGTCACTATGTTACATGTTTACAGGTGCATTCTGTATATAGGCACTATGTTACATGTTTACAGGTGCATTCTGTTTATATTCACTATGTTTCATGTTTACAGGTGCATTCTGTATATAGTCACTATGTTACATGTTTACAGGTGCATTCCGTATTGAGGTATGTTACTAGAGATCTCTTAAGGGACTTTAGACTGGGGGAAGATTTGATGGTGTCTGGGAGGTTATTCCATAATTGTGGTGCTCTGTAGGAAAATGAGGATCGAGCCACATAGACATTAATAATGAGTTTGTTCACCCTTTGCAGCTATAACTGCTTCAATCCTTCTGGGAAGGCTTTCCCCAAGATTTTGGGGTGTTTTCCCATAGGAGTTTTAGCCTATTCATCCAGTAGAGCATTTGTGATGTTGGACAGGAACGCCTGGCTCGCAATCTCCATTCCAGGTGAGGTCATCCCATAGGTGTTGGATGAGGCTGAGGTCAGGACTCTGTGTGGCCAGTCAAGTTCTTCCACACCAAACTCATCCAACCATGTCTTTATGGACCTTGCTTGGTGCACTGGGCATAGTCATGCTGGACTAGAAAAGGAGATCTTCAGAACCACCCATGTTTTTCACAAATGGTTGGGACGTGATTTATACACCTGTGGCAATGGGTCTAATTGAAACACCTGAATTCAATCATTAAGAGGTGTGTCCCGATGCTGAGCTCAGCCAGTCTCCCTGCAGTCATTGACGGCGATCAGACTGAATGGAAGGCAGGCAGACCGGAGCTAAGCCAGAAAGCCACAAGGTATGCCACCCCCTGGCATTTAACCATTTTACACCGCAGGGCATATTATGCCACCCCCACGGCGGATGGGACTCAATCCCGGGAGAATGCATAGCACGCCCTGCTGGTGTCTATGAGCCGCAACAGGCCCACCCCCCAGCTTGTGCCAGTGCGATGGGCCTACTGCAGCAACTGGGATGTAGTAGTATGCACTGTGGCGGTAACGTCCTCCCACTGGTAGGGTGTAAGCCCGCCTGCCCACAGGACAGCATAGCACGCCCATTGGTGGTAAAAGGCTAAACACTACAGAAATAGAGCACTGTCTCCATCAAAACATAGATGCACCTCATTCACCTTTCCATTTTTTTTATTCTCCCTGAACTTTATTAATATAACAGGTGGATACAATAAAGGCAAATAACTGAAACAACACCAATCCCTGCCATCCATTGATGTAATATAATAATAGTATATATTACACAGATTACACAGAGTAGTAGTTGTAACTAATAGATGAACTTCATATTCTGACAGTTTTTCATAATATATTATCAGATATTTGTTTATAACAAATTCAATAAATAGCAAAATGCTCAAACTTTCCCCCTATTTTTTTGGAGAAAGTATTTTACCAGGAAGGATTCATTGAGATTTCTCTCATTTTCAAGTATGTCCCGGGTGGCGAGTATGTACCGTTAGGTGCCTTGCCCAAGGAAACTTACTGGAGAGGTGCTATTGCTGGAATTCGAACCTGTGTCTCCACAGTCTCTCTCCGCGCAGAGCAGTGATGTTACCTCTACTCCACCCAGCCAACACAATTTACCAAATAACGGACGTCATACAAGACAATAAATGGATACATTAACAAGGCAGGAACCCTACAGGACACAAGTACATGGTGAGGCTCAAATAGATGGTAAATAAGACAAGACAGGCATCAAAGAACACCATGGGGTTCAGGAACACTCTAGAGCGGTTGTCTCAAACGCTGGCCCCCCAAGATGTTTCTGAACTACAGCTCCCATTATTCTCTGAACAGCTATTGTATACTCAAAGAATTTTGGGAATTGTAGGCAATCAATATCTGGTGGTTCAGTGTTTAGAAATCCCTGCTTTAGCATTATACAGGCTCATTATCAGTGTAAGGAAATCACTGTCCAAATACACACCTCTGTAGGCCTTATTCTAAAGTTGGTGCTAACTTAACCAGAGCAGTTATAAACTTGACAACTCCATATTGACTATAATGGCTCCGGGAAGTTTACAACAGCTCTGGCTATGTTTACACCAGGATTGGAATAGGGCCCACCATATACTATAATGACTCTGGTAAGCTTACAACAGCGCTGGTTAAGGTAACAACAACCTTGGAATAGAACCCATGGTTTATATTTTACACATCCGGTCCACAATCCTTTCCCTAATTTTGTCTACCCATTGCCCAGTACATCTCCTAGGTGCAGAGTTCAGCCCAGTCTGTGGTGTAGAGTGTGAAGAAGTCAAGATCATGGTTTAACCACCACCCTAGACCACAAACTAAATAACCATTTGATAATGGTCACACCATTAAATCAAGATAGGGTTCAGAATGTTGATTGACAGAGAAGTCACCTGTCTGCTTTAAGTCATGTGAAGTCCCACTTTGAGCGAAGCCATAGCCAGCTGCCAATTTTGCAGAAATGTAGCTTCATCTGTCCATGCATTTAAGCCTTTCTGTGCAATATTTCGTGGAAAGAAGACACACGGCAACGGAAACAGTTAAGTGAATTATAACTGCAGTGCTGTGAGCCATATGTTATGTTTCACATGTTACAATAGTGATTCTACACATCTGCGCTTGTGTTAGCATCTCTGTACCATGAGTCTCACTGTAAGAATAAGTGTTTGCTTGCAGGCTGAAAACTCTGTTTCGACTGAATCAGCTGAGATTTCAAAATAAATATTGGATGAAACTAGGATATATTCGATCAGAAAACACAACCGATAAAATTAAATCGGCCCCTGGATCAGAAACAGGCCCCTAGTATATGGTAATGGACACTGCGCTGTAAACGTAAAGTAACAGAAGGGGAAAAGGCACTAAAGATACAGAGAGATGCAGTGACTCAACTGGATGTCAAAGGAACCAGGAGCGGCCAAACTCCAATGGAATTTGAAAAGAAGAAAGGGGACCCAGTGCTCCAAACCTACTGTTGACTAGTTAATTGGGACGACATCAAGCAATGTTTCGGCTGGAATAGGAGCATGAGAATGGCTGGCTTGGCACCCTAACGTTTGGGTGACATTGACTCAAACTAGTCACCAACAGGTTTATTGTGGGAGCCCCCTTTTTTCTTTTCATTGTTCTATAGATGGTGACATAAAAAGGTTGGTGGGACGCTTACTGAATATATAAAACGAGCCAGGTGATTAGATAAAATACATAAAAAATGTTTTTTTTAAAAAAAATCTTAGAGGCATTCACTAAATTAAATAATTCTACGATCATAAATACAATTCATTTATCTGCTGGAACTACTGACTTAATTTCAGGAGCAAATTTCGATGGTTTTAAATCTACTGGGATTCCCAGAAAATTATATTCTCGTAGACTCAATCATTAACGGAATCCCTCAAAAACAGATCAATGCAATTTAAGAATGCAAAGTCTAACATGTTTAATCTAGGGATTAGGGGCAGTAGTTATTATGTTACTCGATTGATCCCTTTCTCAAACTCCTAGTTTTTATTCTAGCCTGAGGAGTTTCAGTGTCAACACTTCCTTCTGTCCATTATGATAATATTTCCAAATGATTTCTAAAATCAGACTAAGTAATAAGGGGCCGTATTACTTAACACTAACTGTCTCAGAGTTACACTTGACTCTCCTCTTTCCTTCATCCCCCACATTCAGTCTCTTTCCTCCTCCTGCCGCGACCAACTACGTAATATTTCCAGAATTCAGCCATTTCTTACCGCTGACACCACAAAGCAACTCATCCACGCTCTTGTAATCTCCCAACTTGACTATTGTAATCTTCTAGCTGGCCTCCCTCTCTCCCACCTCTCCTCCCTACAATCCATTCTGAATGCCTCTGTCAGGCTCGTCCACCTCACCCGTCGCACTGTCTCTGCCGCTCCTCTCTGCGAGTCCCTTCATTGGCTCCCCATCCACTGCAGAAATAAATTCAAAATCCTTACCCTGTCCTCACTCACCACCACTACCTGTCCTCACTTATCACCAAATACACCCAGCCCGCTCCCTAAGATCAAACAGTGACCTGCGCCTAGCTTCTCCCCGCATCATCTCTTCCCATGATACACTGCAGGATTTCTTACACACACCCCCATCCTCTGGAACGCTCTCCCTCGTACTATAATATGTCTGGGTCATATAATAAAATAAGGCTTCAAAACGCAGTTAAACATGATGAACGAAATCTCTCCATGCAGAGCAGTGATGTTACCTCTACTCCATTTTGCTGCTATTGGAAGACGTTAAGAAAATGAAGCTCTTCACCAAAATGGATAATAGTGTCCATGGAAGGAAATTTGCAATGACCAGCAGCTCATAACTGTACTAATATTCTATTGGTTCTACTTGAAAAAGTGCTGCCCTCAGCTCTGAACCAGCAAACTAACAGTTAAAAGAACACACCAGAGGTCATGTGACACACCCACGAATAAAGGCTCCTCGCCTCCCTCCTGACATTGCTTCGATTTTATTGTAGCTCTCAGTCAGAATAGACCTGTACTTCTGCTGATCAGAATAAGACCTTATCTGATTTACCTGGATCCCAATCAACCACCTTATTCCTTATTCCTGGTTCCCCTCTCAGTTACTCCAACACCGGTCATTCATCCTGTTATCAGTCGGCCTGCATATTTTGCTCCTATGCTGCCACCCCTGTGGCATAACCTGACATATAATGAAGCCATTAACTGAGCCTGCAAGGGTACTACCCTACCTGGATGGAATTGTATACCATCTGCTGCTGGTGGCCGAGGACTTAAGGGACCTAATGTACAGCCTACACAGCTCATCTATCAAGGTGTGTGTGTTCCCCCTGTGAAACCCATCTACAGTCCACTCTCACCAGAAGAACGGGCCCACAGTCACACATAGGGCCACATTACAATCTTGACGCTAAAATCCTAGCGCAAAGTGAAAATCTTTGCGTTAAGCGTTAAAGTTTAGCGCGCGCAAATTACTGTTGGAATTGCAATTTTTGCGCGTGCACACATCTGCCGATATATAGCGCATGTGCGCGTAACGCTAACAGGACGCACCCGAATGCATGCATCGTACCGCCTTGTGCAAAAATCTTTGGGCGCGCTGTTTTTTCTTTTTCTTTCACGATTCAGCCAAAATGAAAATGTTTTCTATTGATATAAACTGCAGGCTCCACCCAAGGTGCACGGATCGCTACGTGGGTGCAATCAACAGCCCCCAGGACATTGGGGAAGCTTCCAAGTGCATAAAAAGCCCTGTTTCACTCTTTCAATCAAGGGTGGCAGGGAATCCTATATAGTGGTGCCAGTTGTGCTTCATTGCTAGGAGTAAGCGATGGAAAAGGTGCCCTGGCTGACACTAATTCAGCTAGAGCCTGCTGGAAGGTGCCAGTGCCAAGGAACCTCAGGCACCACAGCAACTTCGTCATACCATGGACAGATATCTGTGTCCCTGACCTCGACTCCAGATGGGACCACAGCTGTAGGTAGAGCCTGTATATCTGTGCCCGGGTCAAACGGTAGCGGAGTTGACACTCAGCATCAGTCAGATGTTCCAATATCAATTGTGTCCTTTGGACACGAGGTGCCCGTGGAACAGCACTCTCCCTCTCCAACTCCTGCTGTCATCAGAGATGAGTTCTGCGTCTGTGACGCAAAATGAGCACATATGCTGCACCAATAATACATGCACACACAACATCATCCATTGTTTGGTTTGGTATGAGTTGAATAGGCAACTGTGCTTTGGTGCATTCCTTTTTATGGGCCTGTATATTTGGGGTTAGCCAGGTTGTTCAGATATGCCATTAGCACCAGCTTTTAGGAGTCGCTAAGATTATCCGAATAACGTCCATGCGGTAATTATCACAAATAGTTTGTAATACCTTACTTATTCGAGTGCACATTTGCGTTTGCGCTCACAATGTTAAGTATAGGACGCGCGAAGTACAGTAAGCTTGCGCATAGTTTGCACATTCACACGCGGTACATGATTCCATGTGGTTGTAGTGCAGAGTATGTAATTCGGAAGTCGGCTCAAATGGTTTTACCCTACGCATTAAAAATTACTTAGCGTCGGGATTGTAATGTGGCCTTTATAATCTCTGCCTGTACAATGCCGGCCCAGATCACTGGCTCGCTGACTGCCTGTTGAGACACCCAAAGAAACCAGACCCGAGGCAGACACCTGGGTCCAACCTTGTCTCAAGGAGACATCAGTCACCTAAACCTGCCCTTGTTCCAAACCCTTCACCCCTACCCAAACCTGCTCCCAGGAGACCTTCAGTGCCCAGGAGATCTCCAGACCCAAAGCCTGTACCTAAACCAGCTCCCAGAAAGACCCAGGTATCTAAGCAAACTCTGGTGCCTAGGAGTGCGCCCCATCCCAAACCAGCTCCTAAGAGAGACACAGTACACAAACTTGCCTCCAGGAGACCTGCACTCACTTCCAGAAGAGCCAGGCCTGCTGAGTCCAGGGGTAGGAAACTTCATGAGACCTGCTCAGAGGAGGACAACGAGTCTGCCATCCCTATGGAGATAGTAAACATCGCTGCTGTAGATTCTGATCCTGAATTACCCATGGACTGTGAGGCCACTGTACCTGAGGTGTCAGATATCCCCACTTCCATGGACATCATGACCCTTCAAACCTCAGGTGCAACTCTCAACAACCCAAGGCAGCACCTCAGGACCAGTGTTGTCTGTGCCCCTAAACCTGTATCCAGGAGGAAAGTCTCACCAAAAGGTCAGGGTCTCTACTGCATACAGGGGACCCTCTCTTACCAAGAACCACCAAGGCAGCGCAAGACTGCCCTGGTGACGTTGTCTGTGGCTCCCATCACCTCCAGCCAGCAAGATACACCACCACCTTCATGGATTGATTCTTCACCTGATTACTCGGCCAAGGACTGGGAAACCTTGGACTCTGAGGAAGAATCTCTGCTGCAGACAGCTTGGCATCCCCAAGGGCCACCTGGTCAGTGTGCAGGTTATATCAGTACCATCGCCTCCAAAGCTGCCTCCCACGCCAGAAAGGCTCACTGCACCATGGCATTCCACAGTGATTCCTGGACAGACGTCACATTACCCAGCGATTCCTCATCTGATGGACCTTATTCAGAGTGGGATGAATTCCTGACTAGCCTACCCACAGTAGAGGAATTATTGCTGGTGGTGAAGCAGCAGCCCAGTGAGACACCTGACCCAGAGAGCGAGAGGGAGAAGAGATCCCTGTCTTGGTGCCACCTCATAGTGTGGGCACTATTATGGCGGACAGTCCTGATGTCCACACCATCCTGGAGGGGAAAACCTGTAAGGCATCCAGATCTCAGACATGGAGAAGCCAGAGAAAAAAGCATACCAAAGTCAGTGATCCAGACAACCTCATTGAAGTGCCTAAGGAAGCTGTGGACCCTTATTCCACCTTCCAGTGGTGCAGGGCATACCTGTCCCCTCACCCACCGGGGTGACCCTGTATTTCTGCTGCAAACATTTATCCTGTCAGTCTACGGCCAAGTCTTGGTCACCCGGAGGTCGCCCCTTGAGAGGAGGTGATGTCAGGATCCATGCCGGTTAGGATCCGTTCCTGCATCATTACCTGCATGTGGCAGCTACTTGAAGAGTGCTGCCCTCAGCTCTGAACTAGCAAACAGTTAAAAGCACACACAGGTCACATGACACAACCATGAATAAAGGCTCCTTGCCTTCCTCCTGACATTGCTTCAATATTATTGTAGCTCTCCGTCAGAATAGACCACTACTCTGCTGATCAGAATCAGACCTTACCTGATTTACCTGGATCCCAATCAACCACCTTATTCCTGGTTCCCCTCTCAGTTACTCCAACACTGGTCAGTACAACCTCATTCATCCAGTTTCACCCTTCCTGGTATCAGCCCCCCAGGAGGGCGGGGCTGAACTTTCACCCCCAGCTACTGCAGATACAGGGACGGAACAAAATCCATACACACAGGGAGAAAAAGAGACAGCATAGAGAGGGTCAGTCCAGGTTTTGCTTTACTTGAAGGCCATTAAAGTTTTAAACCCACCCATCACATCACCTCTGGTTAGGTGGGTCCTAAACTAATGAAACCAAAATCTGCTTTCAAAGCAAACTACATGTCCTCATGCTGCTTCTACCAAGAGGCAGACCAACCAGAGCAAAGAACAATATGTAAAAATGCTATTTTACTCTAAATTATGCATGCACCCACATTTCAATAAATGTTATATTTGTGACGTAGCAAATGGGCTTAGCAATTTAATGGCCATTCAGGCAGTGGTGTATTTAGGTTTTGTGCTGCCCTAGGCCTGACTAAACTCGTGCACCCCCTAATTTAAATTTGAAGCACCCCTTCCTGTCAAGGGCACACCTCTTCCTGGTTAATCCCCACCCTTCCTCTTTAAGCTCCACCTTTTCCTCTTAGAGCTCCGCCTTTTCATCTCTTTATATTAAAAGTGGATACCAAGTGCCTACTTGTATATTTTGTATATCATTTCAAATGTATCTATTGAGATAAAGAAAATTATGAAATGTTTAAATTCAAGCATTTTTACAAAGAACAGCCATGCATGTCAAGTAAACGGGATCACAGCCGCTCTAATTGGATGAACAATAAAATCCACAGAAACGTGCACTGCATATGAGCGTATCACAGAGCTGCACAGCAATAAAACCCACAGAAATGGGCACTGTGTATGAGCATATCAAAGCTGCACAGCAATAAAACCCACAGAAATGTGCAGTGTGTATGAGCATATCACAGAACTGCACAGCAATAAAACTCACAGTAATGTGCAGTGTGTATGAGCGTATCCCAGAGCTCCAGGGCAATAAAACTCACAGTAATATGCAGTGTGTATCACAGAATCCACAGCAATAAAACTCCCAGCAATGCAATGTGTGGTGTGTGTCAGCGTATCAGAATCCACAGCAATAAAACTCACAGCAATGCAATGTGCGGTGTGTATGAGTGTATTAGAATCCACTGCAATAAAACTCCCAGCAAACCGAGTGTATATGAGCACACAGCAATTATGTTGTGGAGCCATCTTGTCAGCAGTGGGGTGCCACTACCAGAGGGTGCACTGTAGCTTTGATTCCCTTCCCGGTGGGTGTTCAGTCCAGAATAGAGTCTGTGTTAACGAAAGGGCGGGCAGCTGCGCGCGTGCGTTTCACGTGGTTCAGCCAGTCATGTGGTACTGAGACTCAGAGAAATGGCAGTGAAATGCCCTGATGTTCGGTGGTTTCAATCAGCAGGTTTATTCAGGCGAACCCCATAGGTTTCAATGTTAAAAAAATTCCCGTTTTTATGCAATATCTAATAAATCATTTATTATTTTAATCTGCAGTAAAAAGTCTTTACTTATCGATTTTGTTTTAGTACCTTTTAGTCATTTTTCAGATTTTTTTTGGCAAAATTCCCCCCCCCCTTTTTTTTAATAGCAGTTTTTCTTTTTTCTGTAACAGAACTTTTTATTATCATTCATAGGATCTTATATGTAAATTCCAGACATTTTCGTTCAGTAGTTCTTTTGAAAACAGCAGGCCACGGGTTTGCGGTGGCAGCATTCAGCGGCCGACTCCATGCACTTTGGGGACCCTGCGGTGAATGGTGAATTCACTGCAGGGCGGGGAAATTTTATTCTCCTACAACTACAGAACTACAGAACACCAAAAAGTTGGTGTCATTTCGGTGCTCTGTGAGTAACCCATTTAGTGGTAAGGTTTTTTGCTGCCCCCTGGAAAGTGAAATTGAAAGTGTAAATTAGTGAAATCTCAATGTATCCTTCCTGGTAAAATGCTTTGCATAAGTAAAAAAAAAAAAAGTTTTTTTTTTTTAGTTTTTTTTTTAGGGGTGGGGTTACCCAGTGCGGGCCGCCGCCCCCTGGAAAGTGCCGCTCTAGGCCTGGGCCTAGTCGGCCTAGGCCAAAATACACCAGTGCATTCAGGTAAACCAAAACCTCTGAAATGTTTGGTTTTGCATGGAGCCACAGTGGTAATCGCAAATGACAACCTTTTTTCTTGTTATGTTTTACACATGAAGTGGGCTGGATACTTCTAGTTTACAAGGCCGCCCTGGTAGAGAATAGGCATGAAACCATTTTGTTCTGCGTATATGTATATTTTGTGGTATCCCCAGTCCGGTTATTTTTTGCTGCTGCCCCTTGCCATGTTTTTTTTTTCAATCCCAAAGTGAAAATGTTTTTGGTGAGGGTATAATTATAAACCCACAAGTTTGTCTCTTGTTTGAGAAGCAGCATGAGGGCATGTAGTTTGCTTAGAAAACAGCTTTTGGTTTCATTAGGTTAGGATGACCTAACCAGAGGTGCCGTGATATGACGGGTGGGTTTAAAACTTTAATGGCCATTCAAGTAAACCAAAACTTCTGATGTGTTTTGTTTCACATGGAGCCACAGGGGTAAGCGCCAATGAAAACGTTTTTCTTGTTATCGTGGAACCTTGACAGCTAAACAGCAATTATATGCGCTAGTCAAAAAATAATTTCCTTCCTCTATTTTGGTAAAAAAAAAAAACATTTGCTTTGTTCCATTTTCCACATATTCTATTGGTATTTAAGACGCATTTCTGTCTGTATGCTAATGATGCAGACCCCTTTAGAAATACCACAAAATAAAGAACACAATCTACCACAAAGAACTTTTCATCCCAGTAAGGATTCTGTAAAGAATATACAAATACATGCAAAAAAACAAACAAAACAAAAAATCAAATGTACATTATTTTCACCTTTTAACTACATGAAAACTATATTTATGTAAATATGCTATTTAACCCTAAATTATGTATGCACCCATATTGCAATAAATGGGTTTTTTTTCCAACAAAATTACTATAAAGGGTGATAGCTGATCAGAAGGAAATTATATAGGAGTTTTTTTTTAACTAAAAATCGGTTGGATTATTACATTATAAGAGACATTAATAAAGCATGCTCTTAGAATTGAAGTTCAGCTGTCAGGGTTCCATGTGAGAGGCAGAAATAAAAAAAAAATATAAAATAAAAATATAAAAATATAAAAGAAAAAAACACCATTAAAAAAAATCTTCCTATTTGCCCTGTTCCATTTTCCAGATATCCTGTCATCATTTTTCCCCAAGTACCATTATTTTAGTGAGGAACAATTTGTAGATAACCTCCAACCAGACACTTCGTAACAATCACACTACGGTTATATATTACTCAGAACAGATTTTCTTTTCCCTTTTCTAGCTTAACCTCTTAAAAACTTTTTTCCTGTCTGTAAAGTTTAGACTGAAACACAGAGACAAAGAAAAAAAAAAAATAGCGTTAAATAGAAAAAAAAAAAAAACACAAAGCAAATCAATGTTAAGAAAGCTGTTATACATTTTATAAATAGCTTTGACATATGGCAGCGAGAGAAAAACTGGAAAGAAAATGGTCTTTTAAATGTAATAGTTAGTAAGGTAATTGTGACTGAGGGGAAAAAGATGTGTTGTCTGTGGCACACCATATAAGGTCATATAATTACAGTGGTTATGATAGGTGGAAAAGGGTGAGAACATAGAAAGAATAGGTAATTGCGGAAACAGCGAGGTGCCGAATCTCGGTCCTATTATAAAAAAATTTGTTCATTTTGAAAATGGGTCAACTATATTGTAAAAGTGCACTTTTAAAAAAAATATGAATAATGGATTTGTACTGGTCCCTTAATAAATTCAATGACTCAACCTACTGTTCGTGTTAACCAGCTAGAGGTCCCATTCTCGTGTCTTAATCATAAAAAGAAATGTTGAAGCAGGGAAAAAAAAAAAACGAAAACATTAAGGACTAATGAAATAAAATTGAACTGCTAATGGTGACGTGGCATCGAGGGCATTTTTAGAAGAGTTTACTGCTTAGAAAATATGGAATAACAAGTTACAGGATGCAGTGAAATAAGTAGAACAATGATAAAGCAATTACAAAGTCAGAGAACATTTATCATATAGAACTTTGAAAAGAAAAAAAAAAAACACTTCTTTCCAGGTTTCAATAGTGAAGGTTAGCCTTTGGCTCCACAATCTGCTGGAATGGACAATTGGATTAGAGTTCCGAGGATATCTAATAATTCTCGTACCGTATTATGACGTAATTTGCTTATTGGTTCCTTTAGATTACAATTCCTTTTTCAAACTAGTGTTAAGTCAGTCGGCTAAAATAGATATAGATATTCATCACTGTTTTAGTCAAATGGCAGATTTTCATCAAAGTTTTAGCTATAAAGGACTATGAATAAAACCAAATTTAAAAAAGTCCCCCTAACTTTTTCATCCAGTTTTCATCAACTTAAAGGTCAATAGATTTTCTGTGTTTTAGTCAATTGTCAATAGATTTATTTATTTATATTGTATTTTACCAGGAAGGATACTTTGATATTTTTTTCTATGTTTCTATGTACAGCTTGGAAAAAAGACGAGACAGAGGAGATATGATAGAAACATTTAAATACGTAAAGGGAATCCACAAGGTAGAGGAAGGGAGTATATTTAAAAGGAAACAAAGTAGCAAAACAAGAGGACATAGTCTTAGATTAGAGGGGCAAAGGTTTAAAAGTAACATCAGAAAGCATTATTTTACTGAGAGGGTGGTGGATACATGGAACAGTCTTCCAGTAGAAGTGGTAGAGGCCAAAACAGTAATTTAATTTAAGCAGGCATGGGATAGGCATAAGGCTATCCTAAACAAAAGATAAATCCAGGTAAAGTATCCATGTAATTGGGCAGACTAGATGGGCCGAAAGCTTCTTATCTGCCGACATTTTTCTATGTTTCTATGTTTCTCTCGTTTTCAAGTATGTCAACTTTTTAGTCATTGACTAAAATGCCATTTAGTTTTAGTCATAAAAGACTACGGGCCCTATTACATTCTTCGCGCAAAAAAGTGCACATGCGCAAAAATGCATTAACGTGAGGGGCAAAACCCTTTGTGCTGAACATCGTATTACAACGTTCGCGCAAACGATGCACGTTAACGTTTAACGCGGATGGACTTACGCGAGCGTGATGAACTGTGCGCGTCCTATACTTAACATTGTGAGCGGAAATGCGTTCGTGCGCTGGTACAAGGATGGTATTACAATCGATGCGCATCTTTTTACGAACGACATTTGCAACTGCAAATCGGAACGTTCTGGCCGAAACAAAAAACACCAGCACGTAAAAAAAAAATACAGCAAAGTAAAGTTACACATTCTACACATACCCAAACAATAAAATTGTGAATTTGTGCGTGTTTTTATTATTGCTGCAGCATATATACTCAGATTTACTTTGACAGGTGCAAAAACTTAAGGTAAATTGATGTCAATTAAGGTTCTTAATTCTGATAGGCTGAATCCCGCAAAAAAACAGTCCGCACACTGATTTACGTGCGCTACGTTACTGCGCACGTATTCCTCTTCGTTTTGCGCATCGGTTTTACGAATGTTCTTTGACGGATGAAAAAATGCATTCAGATCGTAATACCACCGTTAATTTTTGCGCACTAACGCTTGACGCTGCGCGCAAAAAAAATTGCGCCGCGCGTACAAATTTGCGCGGAGAATGTAATAGAGCCCTATAACTAGATTAAAGTTAGTACCTTGTATAATTTTCCTCTAGTTTTTATAAGTTGACAAAAATGTCAATAGATTTTTGTTGCAGTTTTAGGAGTCGTCTGAAATAGCGGACTAAAGCTAAATTAAGATTTGTCCCTCTGAAAAATGTTCTAGTTTTTAGTAGTCAATGAAAATGTCAATAGATTTGTCATAGTCTTAGTCGTTCACAAACGTATTAGACAACTAGATTAAGAGCCGTGTCAGACGAGCGCACTATGAGTTGTGACGCTTCGATGGGGCCGGCTGCACGCTGTAGCGCGCGCACGAATTGTGCGTGCTACAGCAGGCATCCTGCGTCTGTTCAGAAAGCCTCCCCATTGAAGCGCTACGAAGCGCGTTCAACGGGGCTACAAAGCGCGATTCTCCATAGGAGGATCAAGCCTTGCAGCGCTGAGTGCACTAACTGCGCTCAGCATTGTGCCAGATGGCCTTTAGAGTGGAAGGAATGTCCACTCTCAGGAACGTTTCTTCCACTCTTAAAAACGCTGGTCTGACCCCAGACTAAATCTAGTTGAAGCTAAAGAACGCACTTAGCCATTCAATGAAGAATCGTTACTTTTGCCATTTTCTGCCCCTTTTTTAACCTCCCTGGCGGTATTCCCGAGTGTGACTCGGGGTTAAATTTCGCTACCGCGAATGGTAACCCCGAGCCACACTCGGGCTGCATACTCACCTCATCCTACACTCCCTCGCTGTCCCCCGCAGTGTGATCGTGGCGACTTGCTTCCTGGTAACGCTCCCTGCGAGTCACACGATGCAGGGGGGGGCGGGACCAGGCAGCAAATTAGCAAACTGTAAAAAATAATTATCCAACAGCATGGCTTGCTCATGAACGGCCACTTGGTGGCACTAACAGATCAGAAACAGACCATACACATTCTAAGACTTGACTTTTGCTGTATATATTGTGATAAAGGCACTGGATGCAAGGGTTGTTTGTCCCTCTTTCTTTTATTCAACTCACAAAAGCAGAAGGATACAGCAGCAAATCAAATAAATAAAACATCAAATAAACGCCTACTCCATCTATGGAGCCTAACTGAACAAATACAGTTTATCTATCTACTGGGCAGGAAGGCTGCTTGCCAGTAACTTGGACCAAATATACAAAAGGTACTTCCCTTCACGTTGAGGAGTTGCTCTCCTTGCTGCAGTCAGCACACAGCCTGTCAATACAACAGCTTTCTCTCTCTCGGTCGGTGTCTCCTGGAATCACACACATACCTATATGGGCAGGGCAGTCTTAATTAGGACTTGATTCAGAATTAACCCTTTAGTGGGAAAATAGCATTCCTCAGACGCCTAATATCCTTGTGGTCTACAACCCTGCCCCTCACCCAGTCACAATATGGTTTGAAGATCTCTTATTTGCATGGATTTCAGTGAGTTATACCTTATTATTACAGCCTTACTATAGAAAACAACACGTTTCCGTTCCAAAAAAATTGAGATGCTTTTAGACACAAAATTTAGAAAAAATTAAACCGCCAGGGAGGTTAAATTACTCCAGTCTTTTGATTCAAGAAACCTCTCCATGGAAATGAAGCAACTCCACAGGAGAGGAGCTACAGACATTCAATAAATGTATTTTCAATATTCCTTCCAAAAACTTGGCAATTCATTGTTATTTGTAACCTTTCATGATGAGGGATGTGCCATGATCGTCACAAAAAGCAACCCCTAGATTGACTGTCATGGCACATCTTTGGCTGAACAAGGTTATAGTTTGTTCTTCTCGCCAGGACTCTTCTGGGATTGCTGTTGCCAACTGCCTATAATGTGATACACATTGGCAAGGCCAACTGACGTTACTGTGAACTTGTAGTCGACGTGATTGGCAGTCACATTGACCACATATTATTGTGAAGTCGAATCAGGCTGAAAGATGGTTGCTACTATGAGCCAGGCAGCCATCTTGTTCAGAATATTGGTTCACCAGTAAATAGAATAGATTTTATTAGATGTGAAAAACGAAGCTTACATAGAATTCAAAGAATGTGTGGTAGATTAGGGAACTAGCAATAAAACCAGGCAGAATCCGGCCGGTTCTTGGCACGGAGAGACAGGAAGATGAATGAATGGGGCAAGGTCACTGAGACTTGTAGAGAAACAAAGAGATCGTAGAGAACAGACCAGGCCCCAAGCTATCTCAAATAAACACAGCCTATAGGGAGGACGGCACTGCCCTGAGAAAGACAGCACAACAAATCACAGACTGTCAAACTAACATGAAGTGTATCAATTTATAGCTAGAATGTGGAATTTCTTTGTACTAACGATGGGAGGTATTAACCCACGTGGGGTGGAATAAAGTGTCATCGGGAGGTGGGCTAATTGGGATGTACCTAATTAAATATTTTTGGGTATAAGACCCCTTGCACGGGGGGGAGAAGGGGCTCACTCTTTGCGATTCAATCCTGTGTGAGCACTTGTGTGACGACACAATAAAGTTTGCCTTTCCTGAAGAGACTCGTGTTCTGACAATCCTTACTTGTGTTCGGTCCGGCGCCGTCTTGAAAGTGAATCTGTTTTTGTCCGCCTACAATTGTGATGTGGAGGGTATTCTCGTTCGGCAGACAGGAACACCCATCATCATAATAGACTTTAGCCCTTTCAAAAGTTTCAAGCATTGAATGACACGGAGTACGTTAATGCTATTAAGCACATGGAGAACCATCACGGTATTGAGGAGCATGGAAACAAAAATCCAATATCATTTATAAACTTTATCGAATATTAAGGTTGACCCCTGATGTCAAAAGTAGTTGTGGTGGGCCAGATGTGAGCATTCCAAAAGGCATGTTTGGAACTTCCAGGTGACAGAGATTTAATGCTCTTTTGCTACTAAATGGTTAATTCACCAAGCAACAATCAAGAGTAGAAATGTATTTTAACAAATGATGGTGAATTCATTATTTATTGAACTATTACCATAGTTTGCTATACTTGTTACAGTTGTTTCCTCCATGGTTTCAGCCTTACTTTGGGTAATGCTCAATATAGGTGTTTCAGGACTTTCTACCCTTGCTTCCACCATAGTTGCTACCCTACATTTAACCATGGTTTCCAGCTTTAAGATGAACTTGCCCCACCATTGTTTCTGCCACTGTTATTATATTTTTTATGAGAGTCCTATAGAAACTCGAAAATAAATACACCATTGTTTCAAACACCGGTGGAAATGGTAAAGAGCGAATCGCCGCAGTTTACACGTTCTAAGTAAGAACATTGGTAGCAATGTTCAGCACTTTTCACGGTTTTCTGAATGTTCACCTGCCACTGTTGATTTTCACTCTCTGGATTGTGGAAGTTCACAATAATTGCAACAAGAGTGACCATCGTAGGGTGATACTTCCACCCCAAGCACCCCCTGGAAAGGTCTGCATTGCCATATACACAGGCTTGGCTCTGGCAGCCCTTCTCCTGGAATGCCTTCATCTGCTTCCTGTCCTGGTTTTTACCACAACCCAGTGCCTCGTCCAGACTCCTGGAGATCTAGCCTGGGTTTTCCTGTCTAACTATGGCGTTCCAGCTGAGGCTCGTCTGTCCTAATCAGGCCTCGATTACAGGAAGCAACACCCAGAAGGCAAGGCTTCTGCATTGAATGAAGTCCCTGAATGTGTGTGGAACTGCTCTCCAGATCTCCTACACCAAGACCAAGACTGTTTTCGTTACAGTGTGTATCCAGTACCAAAGGTTCCCATCTAGTCATGTTTCGCAATTCACAATATTCTTGCTTTGTTTGCATTCCTCTGTATACTCACCTGTGAATTTCTGTTTTGTGTCCCTGTTCATCTGTGGATCTGATTTACCATGTACCAACCTCTGGCTCTGGATTCAAGACTACTCTCTGGACTTTTCTATTTTGCCTTACCATGTACCGAACCCCTGCTTTTGATTACCGACACCGCTCTGCCAGCCACCTGCCACCATCTAGCCTATGGACATTGACCATGATATTTGCCATTGCCTTCCTGATACCTTTGCTTCCCTGCCATTCCTGCCCCTCTGTCTTGCCTTTCTTCTGACTTCCCTGTGTCCTGTATAATATTCGTTAATTGAGGTCTTGTTATTCCCCGTGCCCTTAGCTTCTCCTGTTTTCTAGTTACTCCTTAGCCCAGTATCCTTTATTTAGCTTATTCGTCATTCCCTGGCAGCTCCCCTTAGGTTATCCCTTGTCCATAGTTTTTTTTCCTTATCTTGCCTCTGTTATTCCCTGCCAGCTCCCTTCCTGTCACGCCCCTGTTCTTAGTTTTCCTTTTGTCAGTGCTCATCCTGTCTTGCCCTTGTGTTTCCGAGTTAAAATGTATTAGTTGTCCTGAAACCGTCTGGCCTCCCCTCAGTATCGCCGCCTACTGGACACGCCTCTACACGCGTTGCATGACACGTAGCTCTTTCAATAACTCCCTCAGTGCTATCCATTGCTGACGAGCCTCGTCCTTGAAGCCGTCGACCCCTAATACATTCTTCTCGCAATTTCGTTCGTGCAGCGCAAATTTCTTCGCGTGTTTCGTCCGGCGTTATTGCGCGAAACTTAACGGAGTATTCCAATCCGAACGCATTTTCTCATCTGTCCGAAAATAACGTTCGTAAAAACGACGTGCAAAACGAGTAATACGCGCGCAGTAACGTTGCGCACGTAAATCAGTGTGCGGACTGTTTTTTTCGTTGGATTCAGCCAATCAGAATTAAGAACCTTAATTGACATCAATTTACCTTAATTGACTCACTTAAGTTTTTGCGCCTGTCAAAGTAAATCTGAGTATACATGCTGCAGCAATAATAAAAATATGCACGAATTCACAATTTTTTGGTTTGGGTATGTGTAGAATGTGTAACTATACTGTGCTGTACTTTTTTTTTCAGTGCTGGTGTTTTTTGTTTCGGCCAGAACGTTAAGATTTGCAGTTACCACCAGCTTTTCAAAGACGTTAAACTTATGTGTGTAAAACGTTTTTGTAAAAAGATGCGCATCGATTGTATTTGTAATACCATCCGCGTACCAGCACACGAACGAATTTGCGCGCACAATGTTAAGTATAGGACACGCACAGTTTATCACGCTCGTGCCGGTCCATTCGCGTTAAACAATAACGCGCATCGTTTACGCGAATGCTGTTATAAGATGTTCTGCGCAAAGGGTTTTACCACTCGCACAAAAGCACGAGGAATATAATAGGGGCCGTCATATTTTATCCCTTCTCTTTTCATTTTGTTTGAAATAAACATTCAAATGCTATGCAGTTATTTCAATGTGAAGGGATTTTTACATACTCTTTGCTAGAAAATACCTTTTTTCAATTTAATTATTTTACCCACACTGAATTTCAGATTTCTTTTGATAAAAAATACCCTGTGGTTTAAAACAAAAGTTTCCTTTTTAAAAGAAATCTATTCTACTTTCTTTTATCAAAACAAACTGTATTTATAAATTACCTGCCTTGACTTCGAGTAGTGAGGGGAAGAAATTTGCTCAAGAGCTATATTTATAGTAGGCAAAGCAATTACACTGATTAATACCTTGTTCTTCTCGTTCACTGGGTATCCGGGCCACTAAATTGAACAGGGTTTGTTTAATAAAATGAATTTTAAAAGTGCTTGTAATAGGGATTTTTTTGTTATGTTATAATTTATTATTTCTTTACAAAAAAAAATAAAAAAAATACCGGGTACAGAAAGACCATAGTCTATCTCAGAATTTTTAAACTGAGAAAGCTGTAAAAGTTAAAAAGATTAACGATGATGAGATAGACCGTGACATACACAAAGTAAACAAGGAAAGGCATGTTGAACCCACTAACAACCTAAATAGATTTTCCTGCCTCTCATAATATTTATTCAGTGCTGGAATCATGACAGAATCCAGTTGTGCCCAAAGGGAAAACAGTTCCTTCATGATACCCTAATGGTGTCACGGCGGCACCCGACTTGAGCCCTGGTCAGGCCCACGTTCAGGACTAGTACCGGCTGGGTGGAGTAGAGGTAACATCACTGCTCTGCATGGAGAGAGCCTGTGGAGACATGGGTTAAAGCAACCTCTCCAGCAACCTCCCCAGTAAGTGTCTTTGGGCAAGACACCTAACGGCACATACTCGCCACCCAGGACATACTTGAAAACGAGAGAAATCTCAATGTATCCTTCCTGGTAAAATCCTTTCTCAAAAAAAATAAATCCCAAAGTGCAGGGAACACCACTCAGACAACACCTATAAGGCAAGGACAGAAGGTGAGAACACCAGAAGACTAGGTAGAGACTCCTGCACAACACAACCACAAAGAGCCCAAACACTGACAGGCCGGTCTTTAGAGTAGCCGGATCTGAGCTAGAAAATTAATTTATTTATAAAGCATTTTACCAGGAAGGAAACATTGAGATTTGTCTCGGTTTCAAGTATGTCCTGGGTTTAAGAACATTGTATTTCTGGGAGAACTGTAACAATTCAAACTAAGAAAATGCAAGATATTAAAAAAAACCACAAATATACAGATTAATAGAAAATAAATATGTAGGAAATATATTCATTATTTTACGTTTACAGGTGCATTCCGTATTGAGGTATGTTAATAGAGATCTCTTAAGGGACGTTAGACTGGGGGACGATTTGATGGCATCCGGGAGGTTATTCCATACCACAAAAATACCACAGGGCCGTACAGAGTCTCAGGATACAAGCAGTATATGCTATGAATCATACAGAAGGGAGTCCGCACAAACTCGTGGTCATATAACAGCCAGGGATCGTATACCAGAGTGGGTAGTCGGAATTGCCAGGGATCAGAACACCAGAGAGGGATGTCAGAACAAACCAGAGTAATACACAGAAGATCAGTAGATAAAATAATAAAACAGAAAACAAAAGTACAGCGAGGGAAAAACCACAAACTGAACCACACAAGAACTAGCACAAAAGAAATAACCAAAATAAAGGACAAGGTGACAGGAGTAGCAGAGAGAGGGAAACAAAGAACCAAAAATATACTAGAACAAAATATACAAACAGAACAGGAACTTGCTTGAAACAGGAGCACAGTTGATAGTGATACCATCAACCATGATAGTGATACCATCTCCCCATCAAGCCAGATTCGCTGTCTCAGAGTTACACTCGACTGCTCTTTCCTTCATCCCCCACATCCAGTCTCTTTCCTCCTCCTGCTGCTACCAGTTGCGTAATAGCTCCAGAATTCAGCCATTTCTTACAGCAACTCATCCACGCTCTCGTAATCTCCCGACTTGACTATTGTAATAATAATCTTCTAGTTGGCCTCCCTCTCTCCCACCTCTCCCCCCTACAATCCATTCTGAATGCCTCTGCCAGGCTCATCCACCTCACCCGTGGCTCTGTCTCTGCGAGTCCCTTCACTGGCTCCCCATCCACTGCAGAATTAAATTCAAAATCCTTACCCTGACCTACAAAGCTCCCCACTACCTGTCCTCATTAATCACCAAACACCACCCCAGCCCGTTCCCTAAGATCAAACAGTGACCTGCGCCTAGCTTCTCCCCGCATCACTCTTCCCATGATAGACTGCAGGATTTCTCACACACAGCCCCCATCCTCTGAAACGCTCTCCCTCAGACTTTCCCCTAGTTTCCCCCCCTTCAAACACTCCCTTAAGGCCCCGCTCACACTGTGCGATTTGAAAATCGTGCGATTTTCATATTCGCGACATAGAAAGATTAATGTCGTGCGATTTTGCAAAGCACCACCAATGCAAATCACAAAAGAAGGGTCATGTACCAACTACATGCTACAACGACGCACAACGCGCGACGTCACGCGGCAAGATGTGAACAGTTCCATTGAAATGCATTGGAGAAGCTATATAGCGTGACATCGCGCGGACTTTGCCGCGATTTCGAACCAAGACCCGAACCAAATCAGCTCACATACGGGCGACAGGGCTGGAAACGTGACAATAGGCAATTAAATGTGTCCCTGGATCATCAGGCAATGCATCACAATTTTAACTTGTATATCTGTTTTTATAATATTTTACCAGGAAAGCATCAACTCAACTGTGCTTGTGTGTACAAAAAAGTTGTGATTCTCTGAAAAAAATAGGCCGTACTGAGATTAAGGCTAGGGTCAGACTAACGCATTTTTCGCGTTGTCTGTGAAAAAGTGCGTTCGAACGAATGGACGCATTTTTTCACGGAATACGCGATAGCGGTCATACGATGCGCCTTTTCGTCCGTGATTTTGTACGGATCATCAATAAAACACTTTTTGTGTCTGGACGTTATGTTGGCCGGACATTAGCAGCGTCTGACGTCTCCCAATCACGCACACACGCCACTAGCGGACACAGCGCACTCTGTACGTCCGTACTAGCGGTTTGACGTTCTAGAAAAAATGCGTTCGTTTGCCAATTGCGTGGCGCGGACGAACTTTCGTGCGGCCGTACTTCGTGTGTTCCCCGGCATTGGGAGTCATTTGCTGCTAGCACGGCCGTGATTTCGTGCGTCTAAACGCACGTTAAAACGGCTTTCGTCGGACCCTAGCCTGAATGAGTGTATGAGCCAAGCACCTTATTTCCAGAAAGCTTGAATAAAGGTTTTGACCTTTTTCATTTTATATAATGTACTTTATGACTTATAATGCAATGAGAAGTCTAAAACATATGGATGAGGAATGATAATGCGATATATAATCGGCAAAGTTTATTGGAAAACTCAGGCTTAATATATACGGTTAATTTAAGAAAGGATATACTGTGCCTATTTAAGACAAGGGGCAAAGCTAGGCTGGTAAAGCATGTAGAAGCGCCTGGTGTTTGGAGTGAAACGCGTCTGTACCAAAAAAGCTACTATGCAGAGAAGCATATATAACGATCTGGGCAGTCTCCAAGGTGCTACTGCTCAGACATCAATATATAGACCCCACTGTGCAAGCTGCTTTAATAGATTTTAACTTTTGCTTTTGGCGTGCTTATCCTCAAACGCTTATCATACGTTTTTGTTTATGTTAGATGTGATGATAACCAAGGAATATTTTATTCCGTGGGAAGTTATTTCTGAAAATGTTCTACATTCATGCATTGTTCGCTCAATGACCTTGTTTAATCCCCAAATCCATGTATATTGTGAGTTATGCACCACATGCATCTCAAAATGATTTCTCTTTTTAGTTTTATTCTTCTTCTTTCCACCTCTTTACTCCTTCCCAGGTGAATTATGAACAAATGTTACTACACATAGATATTGAAAGTGAAATAAGAAAAAAATCTCAATAGATAGAAACCATTTTCTGGAAATATATGTAGATTCAATGTAATCAGAATTCAGTCAAGGTCAGTTTTCAGGAAGAGACGCGTGCCTCAGATAAAATATGTTTCAAAAACACTAGTTAAAAGAAAATCAAAATGGGTACTGCCGAATTTGGAGGCTGACTTAAAAGATATATTAAAATCTCAAAAAAGAAACATTTGCGAGATGGAATTCAGATTGAAACCAGTCGGGAGGAATAATTGAAACATAAGAAAAAATAAATCGCTTTGTAAAAATGATTACAATGTAGCAAGAAACGAGGTAGGATAAACTTAGAAGACGGCACAAAGTGCCTCTGCTGAGTTTTTAAAATGATTTTTCCCTAAATGAAAAAGTATTTTAGTGTCTTGAAATGTCTAAAAACCACTGCAAATCCAAAAAATACATTGCAATTAACATATACAGTTTAGTGTTTGGAAAAATACCTTCCATTATCTGCTGTTAATGTAATATCATAAGAAAAAAAATAAGTATCTAAGTCCCAACCGTAAATGATCAACCACTACAACAGCTTGGCATAAACCTGGAAGTGATTCCATCAATTACAACACTCATAGGGTCCTATTCCACACTTGAGATAAGATAACGTACGGAGACATTACACATAAGGTCTCCTGTAATTATTGCCGGAAATCGCTATTCCATCGTTGCCGCAAGCAGGATTTGCAGCTTGAGTGTTGTGACTCCCTGTGCAAGGTTACTGTATATTAACATTTCCGATACATTGGATAATTTGCACCTACAAGTGGAATCACAAGCTATTCTAAGGTAGCCTGTTTGTGTAAAAATAACGGCGGGTGACTGGTCTCCAGCTTGAGGACCAGACCCCAAGCTGTTACAGAGTCCTTCCCTTCTCCCCAGGTCAAGAAGGCCTGCAGTGGATTTCTACACAACCCTCTGCCAGAACCTGTGAGGGTGCTGTATAACTCCAGGCAGCTCTCCACAAACACCAGGCACAACTTAGTGCAGGGAAGAATAATGATCTTTAATCTGAAAATTTTGTAATTTTTTTTTCAGAAAGTTTTTTACCAGGAAGGATACATTGAGATTTCTCTCGTTTTCAAGTATGTCCTCGGTGGCGAGTATGTACTGTGTCTTGCCCAAGGACACTTACTGAAGAGGTGCTCTGGCCGAGATTTGATCGTGGGTCTCCACAGTTATAGAGCAGTGATGTTACCTCTACTTCAATTGGGACCAGTTTATATAGAAAACAGCGAGGGGGAGAAAAAAAAATTACACAATCAACACAGCACACTGTCTACACAAGGGAGAATGAAACTCACAAGACACAGAAATCGGATCAGTTTACAACAGACCGGATTAAGACATAATGATGCTGCACTAATGAAAACTTTCACTTTTAGGCTAGGGTCAAACGAACGCATCATTCGCAGCAACCGTCAAAAAGTGCGTCCGAGGGGCGTGGCCAGCCGCTCATGGAGACAGACGTGTAATAGTGGAGCTCCACATGTCCTCTCCCCTATGGGCCCTCTAGATGACTTTATCGGCTGTTTTTTTTTACCCTGGGGTACCTGAGTTGTCGGCTCCCGGGCTTGTGCTGTCCGCCGCTCGGCCCCTCCTCAGGACCACAGACTATCCCGGCGGCTGCTGGTGTGTGGCACGGACTCGGTGCTGGTGGCCATTTTGAGGCCTAACGTCTGGCTCTGCACGCCTCAGACTTGCTGGACTGACTGCTTCGTTATGGAATCCGCACTGCCGGCTGTGGGGATGGTGGGCCCACGTCCGCCAGCCACTTTAGATGACATTTATGCGGTCGAGGTGGTTGGACCTGCGGGTCGACAGCGGGGAGGACAACTTCCCTCTGCTGGAGGAGAGGGAGCTTTCATTTTGTGCCTCGAGGCCTGCCTGAAGATGACGGTCCCATCACCCACGGTGTCTGGCGCCAGATAATGGCTGCTCTACGTGACTGCCGGGAGACAGAGTACCAGGAGGTGGATGTCCCCGGGGAAGCTCTGCCATCATGCCCTGCTGAACCCTGTCTGACAGAGGCTGCTACTATGAAGAGGTACGTCGGGACCGGCGACCTGACTGGGGCACTGACCCTGGTGATGTCTGGAGGAGGTGAGCTGGTGCCTTGCGACGCCCGAGTGGCACTGGTTTCGCTGAGCCCGGTGATGACGAACCCCTGCCGTAAACCTGTGGAGACTGATCCTCTGCCGATGGCCATTAAGATGGCGCCGAGGTATTTACCGAAGAAGCGTGAGGCTATACCCCGAGCATCTGATGGAGGAGGGCATTGAGACTGCATGGTCCTGCCTACGACACAGCGGCCTCCTTTGTTGGACACTTGATGACTTTTTCTTTTCTCTCTCGCTGAGCTTCTTCCGTTGAGTTTTTGACATGTCTTTACTCAAGCAGAGACTTTGGGGTTTTTTTTTTACACCTTTATTCTGCTGACACTTGCTGAGGACTCACTGTCTCCTGAGTGATCACTAGCTGTGTATTTTGCAATGCTGATTTTTCTGTTGATGGTCCCCAGCCGACTGATTATATCTAGAAGTCTTTTTTTTTATTATTATTATTATTATTATTATTATTTTTATGCTCAATATCGGTGTTGGTTTTTTTGAAGACTTTCGTTATAACCCCCCACTTTTCGAAATTCTGATGATTTTTCATATGACCCCCCAACCCCTCTTATGTTGTTTCCATATGAAGTTTTTTTGTTGTTGATGGCATAACATGTGGCCCTGCGTGGCCCTTACTCTGTCTGTAAGATGACTTCTTTCCAAAATAAAAAAACTTTAAAAAAAAATGCGTCCGAACAAATTAATGTTTTTAACAGAATGCGCGAAAACAGTCCTACGATGCGCATTTTCTTGTGTGATTTTTTACGGATCTCAATAAAACACTTTTTGCGTCTGGACGTTATGTTGGCTGGACATTAGCAGTGTCTGACGTCTCCTAATCACGCAAACACGCCGCTAGCAGACGCAGCGCACTCTATACATCAGTACTAGCGATTCTGCGTTCTCGAAAAAATGCGTTCGTTTGCCACTTGCGTTGCGCGGCTGCACAAAATCGTATATTGGCCATCATAGCCAGTCATTTGCTGCTACTGCGGCCGTGATTAAGTGCGCCTAAACGCACGTTAAAAATGCGTTAGTCTGACCCCAGCCTTAGCTAAAATCGTGTATTTTCTCACCAAAAGATACAGTACCAGTTTCCAATATTTTAATATTTTTAACAAGCGTATCCTGTAGAACAGTGTCTTCGGGACCCCCAACTAGGCCAGATTTTGCAGATCACCTTGGGGAAATGTAGGCTGAATCCTGCAATCACTGAGCAGCAAATCATATCACCTGTGCTGAGCTTCAGATATCTGGAAAACCTGGCGTGTCAGCAGGTCCTAAGGACAGGTTTGGGAAACAATGTTATAGAATATATATAACCGCAAAGGTTTGCATAGTAAAATGTGAAAAAAATAGCTTCACATGCTGTAGATAATTTAAAATTTATTGAAAATTCTGTTTTTTTTTACATTTTTTGTTATTGCATTCTAGCAGGACATGACGTATACATATAATGTTATATTAAGAATCTGCCGAGTCAGTTGTAAAAATGGATATATTTGTCTGGGCCGTATAATAAATCATGACTTCAAATCATGTTTAAACATGATGAGCAAAAACGGTAAAAAGGAGCTCAGAACACAAATGGTCAGCAGTGAAGGGGTTCAAGGGCGGTAAAGGGTCCAAAAATTCACCTAGAATGACATGAATCTGTCTCCAGAAAGGCCGAATAATCGAACTGTCCCACCAGACATGCAACACCATCCTCCTAACCTATAGACACATCCAACATGTATCCAGAGTATCAGGATAGATGGCAGGAGTGCGGTAACACAAGCTTAGTCATTTATATGCAGTCTCCTGCGTTCTGCTGGCCACTGCACAATGGTGTGTAGGGTCATATATCTTGGCCCATTGCTCGTCTGAAATGGATTTCCCACTTCCTCACAAAAGACGGAATATCACATTCCCACGTAGAGAGAAGTAGGTTATAATTACAGAAGACACCATGTGGTAGGGGGTGTGGCAGTATATTGACATAATTTCTTAAACGGAGTCATTAGTTAGGAAGTGTTTTTAGGGGATAAAGCCATTGAATGAGCCTGAGTTTATTTAAAATCGTAAGAATGAGCTCGGCACTCCCTCCACCGTAGGATAGTGATAGGTTAGAACCCAAGCCATAGTGGCGCAACGCAGTTAATAAAGACTCCCAGTTTACCTTGACAGAGACCTTCTCAGTGTCGGATAGTAAGAGAAGGCCCCGGGCAAGCGGCTACCAAGATGCAGTATCTCTAAGACCCGTATCGTATGGTCAAGCCCATAATGTTTCATCCCATCATTGTGCTTACTGAAAACCAGAGAAAAGCACGTGCATCTCGTGAGTCACTCGCCAACGTCAGACCATTCCTCATGCTAGCTTTGTGTTTTCATTAACATCTCATTAGTTTTGCTACACATGTGTTTATGCCATAGTAAATCAACTTCATTATCTCCCTCCATTATCTTTCTTGGATTTAATTATCAAGTGAAGGTTTGTGGTTAATAGATGGCAAATTGCAAAATTCATGCAGAAAAAATAGATATATTTCTTACAGAAAAAAAAATCTAAAATTACATATTCCTTAAAGAGGATTTACCCAAATTTTGGTAAAAGGCTTTTTTATTTGGCAAGGATATGAACAAATTAACTCTTCACTACCAAGCACTGCTGACAACATTATAGCATTTATGTGCAACGTGCGATCCGAAGTTAACAAATAAAGTAGATTAGAAGCCGAGTAGAAATTGTTCTTACATTGTTAAAATTTTAATGAAAATTAAAAAATGAGCTAATTTACATCTATTCGTTTACCGTTTACAGAAGTATTGCTGGAATAAAAGGTTCTGAACTTTTAGGTGGCGTCCCTTATCTTCCAAAATTTAATATGGCGCCTGTATTATCCTGCCGGCAGAAATGACCTGTCAGATTCAGTAAATGCAATGCAGACAGATACAGGGTTATCCAAAGAGATCCGAATTGCTGGAGAAAGGTAACCGAATGCTGAAAATCAGCGTTCGGTTCCCTTTCCTGGCCATTCGGCTATCCAGAGAGCAGGCAATTCACCAAATCCTAGCGAATTGCCTGCACATACGGTGCCTGTTCGGTGCCTGTTCGAGGGCAGTGAAATCCCCATAGAGAAGCAATGCTTCGGCTATTCAGAGAACACAAACCAGCAGTGAAAGGTTCCCCTAATGCCCTGCCATTCGGTGGTTTAATTCGGCAAATTTATTCAGGAGAATCCCATAGGCTTCAATGTTAAAAATATTCCCGTTTTAATTCAATATCTAATAAACCGTTCATAATAAAATTCTGCAGTAAAAAGTCTCTTTATTTATAGATTTTGTAGGATATTTTAAGCATTTTTCTGATATATATTTTTTTTTTTTTAAAAGTCCGATTTATTATTTTTTTTTTTTCAGTTTACTTATTTTTTTTGTAACAGCCCTCTTTATTATCATTCCCTGGACCTCCTGTGAAAATTTCAGACATTTTCGCTCAGTAGTTTCTTTGCAAACAGCGTTTCATTTTCCCAGATTCATACAAATGGTTTTTCTAATTTATTCACTGCCTCCTCTACATCACAGCTGCTTCGGCTCTGTGTGATTCGGCTCTTGTTCGGCTCCTGTTCGGCTTCTTCAAAGGTTAATCCAGATGTTTTTGCTTGTTTTCAGCGTGCATTCGGTTATCAGGTTTTCGGCAGCTTTTCCCTGCAATTCGGGGACCCTGTGGTGCTTGCTGAATACACCGCAGGGTCACCGAAATGGGATCGGCAAAAGGAACCGAATTGAAGAGAACGAAAAGTCACCGAACGTGCGGTGACTTTTCGAATCTCTTTGGATAACCCTGATAATAAAATAGTGCAATCGCCTAATGGAGATTTGTAGTGTGACAGACTCAACTGTTACTGGGGCAGTTGGAGGACCCTGGGGGCTAGCCACCTGCCTACTGACTATGGACCAAGGTGCAACCTGGGGTTTGCCAACTAGATTGCCCGAAGAATCCAGTATTTATGTTGACCGTGTTTCTGTAAAGTGTACATTTCTGTATTAGCTGTCCTCTGTCTGTAAATTGTACTCTTCTGTAGCCACCTCCCCCCCTGTATATTGTACACTTGCTGCTGTAAGAAGATTCATTTGTTTCCCTCTGGGATCTAGCAGGCAGGTTAAGATAAGAGCTTGGATTCCAATATTGTTGAATGGATTAGGCAGTGGCTGAGTGACAGGCAACAGAGGGTTGTGGTAAATGGAGTTTATTCGGCGCAAGGTCTTGTTACCAGTGGGGTACCTCAGGGGTCAGTACTTGGACCCATTCTCTTTAATATTTTTATTAGTGATATTGCAGAAGGTATTAATGGAAAAGTATGTCCTTTTGCTGATGACACAAAGATTTGCAACAGGGTTGACGTTCCTGGAGGGATCAGCCAAATGACACATGATTTAGGTAAACTAAAAAAATGGTCGGAGCTGTGGCAATTGAGTTTTAATGTGGATAAGTGCAAGATAATGCACCTGGGACGTAAAAACCCAAGGGCTGAATATAGAATATTTGATACAGTCCTAACCTCAACATCTGAGGAAAGGGATTTAGGGGTTATTATTTCAGAGGATCTAAGGGTAAGTAGTCAATGTAATAGAGCAGCAGGAAATGCTGGCAGAATGCTTGGTTGTGTAGGGAGAGGTATTAGCAGTAGGAAAAGGGAAGTGCTCATGCCACTGTACAGAGCACTGGTGAGACCTCACTTGGAGTACTGTGTGCAGTACTGGAGACCGTATCTCCAGAAGGATATAGACATCTTAGAGAGAGTTCAGAGAAGGGCTACTAAAATGGTGTACGGCTTGAAGGAGAAAAGTTACTAGGAAAGGCTTAATGATCTTAACATGTACAGCTTGGAAAAAAGACGAGACAGAGGAGATATGATAGAAACATTTAAATACGTAAAGGGAATCCACAAGGTAGAGGAAGGGAGTATATTTAAACGGAAACAAAGTAGCAAAACAAGAGGACATAGTCTTAGATTAGAGGGGCAAAGGTTTAAAAGTAACATCAGGAAGCATTATTTTACTGAGAGGGTGGTGGATACATGGAACAGCCTTCCAGTTGAAGTGGTAGAGGCCAAAAGAGTAATTGAATTTAAGCAAGCATGGGATAGGCATAAGGCTATCCTAAACAAAAGATAAATCCAGGTAAAGTATCCATGTAATTGGGCAGACTAGATGGGCCGAAAGGTTCTTATCTGCCGAAATTTTTCTATGTTTCTATGTTTCCATGTTCCCCAGGGAATTTACAATTATGAGATGTACGAGTATTTTGTGAGGTAGGCGCATCCATATCATAAGGTGTCTTGCCCAAGGACACCCAGTGCTGGCACCTGAGTGGGATCGGGTCGTATTTCCATGATTGTAGATCAGCGACTAGGTGGCTGGGATGAATACGCTTCTCAAAGTCGAGACTTGATTTTCCACAGTCGAAGGGCAAAGACGTTACTACTGGACTCCACAGCAGATAGGGGTCTTGTCCAAGGACACTTACTGGAGAGGTGCCCTGGTCGGGATTCGAACATGGCTCTCCACGGTTATAGAGCAGCATAATATTAATAAATAGTGAACTAATAATCATGAGATTATTAGCAACACAGCTTTCAAAAAAAAAATACCAGTAGAAAATAAAAATGTTATCAGTATGTGTCATAATGCCTGTATATGGAAATTACAGTAACACCTTGCATCTACTGTACAGAGATTCAGTTGTAACCCATAATTTCATCAATAATCTAGATACAGGGGGGGCGTGTCTGGAACCCAAGGAGAGCAGCCGTCTTCCTGCAGAGCTCTGGGCTACGACGTTTATTTTAGGTCGATCATGGCTGCTATTTTACCCGGAAATTGGCGTGCTTTCCTCGGGTCGTTTGCTGAAGGTCCCGGGCATCGAATGTTGCACATTGTGGCCGGTTCTGAGAAGTGGAGTGCAATTTTGGGACTTTTTTCTACCTCACCCTGCTAAGACGGCGGCCATCTTGCGGCCTAGCTTAGTGCACCAGTGGCCTGGTACCCCTGAGGTAGAGGCCTCCATGCGTTTGTCTAGATGGGCAAGAAGACTGTTAAGCCGGAGGCGCGGGCACCTGCCTCCCTGACATCCGCACCTCTCTGGGTGTTGGTCGAGTGGAGGAAAGCCGGCGCCATGGATCTGAAACGCTGCCTGTATCTCTGAGTGGAGACATCCTCCCTGAACCTGATGTTTATCAGGGGGGAGCCCCCTTCTGCGCGGCCACTCACCACAGCAGATCTACACACAGTTATGGAGGATTTCCGTTCCTTGTGGCGTCAGGACTTGGGAGAGGTACGTTCAGCCCTGGAACCCCTGCAGTCACAATTAGCTGACGTACGAGCCCCGGTCCAGGAGACGGAAGCATCGCAGTCCTCCACCGCCTCCAGACTGGATGACCTCCAATCTCAAGTGGCTCGCCTTAGCTCAGTGATCCTGACGCTGGAGGATCGCCATCGCCGGCGCAATCTACGAATCCGAGGGATCCCTGAAGACGTGAGACCTGCGGACCTCCTTCCCTACGTGTTAGGCTTACTGGCTTACCTTCTCCCAGCTGATGGTGCATCCTCGGAGCCTCCGGTGATATCGGTGATGCGTCTCCGCAAAGCTGCCGTTGCGCCGGAGGCGGCCCCTCGCAATGTCCTTGTAGTGACCAGATCGGTGGATGTTCATTCTCAGATCCTGGGGGCAGCTGGCCCATCCTTCCGGGTCACCTATGCCTCCAACTGTCTCACTTTTTTCCGGGACCTATCTTTTTTGGCATTGGCGGCCCGGCGCTGCTTCCGAGATGTCACTGTCCTGCTGCGGGACCAGGGAGTGCGCTACAGATGGGGGACTTCTGGCTCTTTGATCGTCTACACTGGAGGTAAACCACACCCTGCGGCAACCTTGGATGAAGCGAGAGCCTTACTCTTCACGCTGGGGATCGTACCTGCGCCACTGAACTCTGGGGTTTTGCTGACGGACCCGGGCTAATTGTTTCCCTGGCTGCGCCATAGTCCACTTTGTTGTTATTACCCTCTTTTTCCTGCTCGCACTTGGACACTGGCTGACAGTCCCATACCTGCGTTTGATGCCCCCCCACCTCCCCCTGATGATACCCTCTCCCCCCATTCTGGAAGTATTTGATTGCTGATCCTGGGCTCTACATCGCTACCATTCCCGAATTCTTGATGACACCCCCATCATGCTGATACACCCCCCCTGTCTGTTCACTATTTGATGACTCTATTTTTGCCCTGTCTATTTTTCGGATGACGCTCCCTCATAGTCCATTGAAGAGTTTTCTTGTTTGTATCCCCCCCTCCCTGCTGAGACACTATATTTTCAGACTTTGCTACCAGTCTGATGAGGTTGGCCCCTTTTACTGTCTGCAAGGATCCAGGGTTTTTTATTCTTTTCTCCCATTCCCCCCCTTTTTTTTTTGGGCGGCAGAACACTGGGATGAACTGGGTGAGCCGCTAGAGCGAGCACCATGGCTCTGTCCGTCTCCTTCGGCCCTAGCTCTCCCGGCCATGCGGCCTCTTCCACGGCCTCTGGCTTCCTGTTTAGGCACCAGAGTGTGCCGGGAATGCCGCATATTTTTTGGCAGTTCTCCTCCCCCTTCCCCTATTTCTGTTTTTTTTTTTTTGTCTGCACGTATACCTGGACCCCTAATACTGTTTTTTCTGCTGACTCGGCCAATTCTCCTGCTTTGATCATCTGGATTGTCTGGTTGCCCCCCCCTTTTTTTTTTTTTGTTTGGCCCTACGAGGCCACCCTACTATATTGTATGCTTTGTTGTTGCCTTTTTTCAAAATAAAAATTTGAATATAAAAAAAAAAAATCTAGATACAGAAGATGAAAAGGTATAGCAATATATACAGTACACATAAACAGGTAACATAGATACAACAGGGAGGTGTAGCTCACGTGGCAGCAGAGTACAGGTGAGAGCCCAGGATGCAGGGGACAAATGAACAGCAGGAATACATACTGTGTATAACAGGTGTTTATAACACTCTGGAAAAGGTAGCATGGACTAAAGTAGGATAAGGTAAATACACAGCATGTCAGATTCCATCCCCTGAACCTGCATTCGGTATCTGCAACTAGGGATGAGCTGTTCGGTTCGATCTGTTCGGAGTTTGCATCGAACATCGGCCGTTAGCCGAACATTTCCACATGTACTTTTCAACTGGCCTGAAGCTTGTAATTAACCACAGCCTTGCACCTGACCACAGGTCAGGTGCAAGACTATGCAAATCACGGCTCAGAGTCCTGATTGGGCAAAATTTGCCCGATCATGGGCTCACAGCGCTAAGTCCCGCAGCACACTATATAAGGCTTCACACAGTCCCAAGCACGTGTTTTTTGGGAGGAGATTGTTCTGTTGGGGGGGTCTCACTTTTACAAGATATGTGGGAATTGTTGTAATCTGTGTCTTCTCACTGCCAGCTATCAGGGGTCTCACTGATTTATAGGATGTTCCTGGGAATTGTAATCTGTGTCTTCTCACTGCCAGCTATCAGGGGTCTCACTGATTTATAGGATGTTCCTGGGAATTGTAATCTGTGTCTTCTCACTGCCACCCATCAGGGGTTCTCACTGCTTTATAGGTGGTTTCTGGGAATTTTAATCTGTGTCTTGTCACTGGCTGCCAGCTATCAGGGTGTCTCACTGAGTTATACCAGAGTTCTGGAAATCTTTAATCTAGATAACACATTTGAATCAGAGTTCTGCATATCTCCAATTTTTATAACAGAGTTGAATCAGAGTTCTGTATATCTTTAATCTATACTCACCATGTCAGAAAGACCAAAAAGGACAGGCAGACGCTCCCAGACACAGATAAGATTCATCAAAAAAAAAAAAAAGAATCGATTTGTTGTATTTCGTTTTGGACAGGTCTGATTCAGATGTTCGTCCGTAATACGAATCAGAAAATTTTGTCCGAATTTTGATTCAGAACTAAACGAAATGCACATCTCTAGAAGACAAGAACTGGACATCTGGACTGGCATTAAGGTCAGGTGCAGGAAATGTGCTGCCAAGGTTCACGATGGTATAGCTGCCCGATTCAGCCTTTGGTCTCTCTGAGCTTCTTAGGGGCCCCCTTGGTGTGCTACAGTAAGGCTAGGGTCAAACGAACGCATTTTTCGCATCGACTGTCAAAAAGTGCATCCAAACGCATTGACGTATTTTTTTTACGGTGGACGCGAAAGCGGTCAAACGATGCGCATTTTCGTGCGTGTTTTTTTGCAGACCGTCAATAAAACACTTTTTGCGTCTAGACGTTATGTAGGCTGGACATTAGCAGCGTCTGACGTCTCCTAATCACGCAAACTCGCCGCTAACGGAAGCAGCGCACTCTGTACGTCAGTACTAGCGGTTTGACGTTCTTGCAAAAATGCATTAGTTTGCCGCTTGCGTTGCGCGGCCGAACTTTGTATATTGCCCGTCATTTGCTACTACTATGGCCGTGATAAAGTGCGGCTCAAAGCACGTTCAAAATGCGTTAGTCTGACCCCAGCCTAAGATGGATAGATGGTAAAGACCGAAAGATACATGAATATAAGGATAAATACGATGCAGAAAATAAATAGCGGATCATATAGATAAAGGAGCTAAAACACCAATATAGGAAGAAACAGGTGTCCTCCAAATAATAGCTCACATAGAAAGGAAGGTGTTACAAAATTCAATTCCCTAGAGTTTGGCGAATAAATATACTGCTGTTCCTTTGCATATAAATTCCCGGATTTTTACCCGAAGTGTATTTATATCTCTGTTCCAGTATAATGCATGTAGGATGAGCACCCCTGCTGATTTACTCTCTGCAATCCCTTTCATGCAATGCGATGATTTATGAACACAGCGGTAAAGAGAGTCAAACTGGAGTTGATACATTATGTAAGGAAAGAGATATGCATCACCGCTTAACTCAAAGGGATAGCCAACATGGATAGCGGTACGCAGAGATAAAATATTAGACATTTCTTTGTCTCGTCCTGTTTTATGTATCATTTTTTTTTTTTTACAAACCTAAATAGCTACAGTATATTTACCGAAATGGAATGTGATACATTGAACACATTCACTGGAAAGATATTTTGGATTTTTTTGTGTAACTGCAGTCAGGTCATGTCAGCAGAAAATAGATGTTTAAAGTAGATAAGATATACAGGGTTTTTCAATATAAAAAACACGCAGGATGTCAAGCAATGCTATGCAAATTGAACGTTAGCTCGACTTTAACGTGGCTGCTTAGCAAAACAACAGAGTTTTTCCCCAAAGTGATATGAAAGGGAAGAGATTGTTAAAGAAACACACAAAAAAAACCACAACACTGATAAAATATATTACTGTCGTGTAGATATGTTAAAGAGGGGCTCTACACACCCTGACCACTTTAGCCTTATAAAATGGCCAGGCTGTGTGGAGTGCACCCCCATATCCCCAGCCTCATTTGACCAATATTGTGTGAAGTAGAGGAGTCGTCGTCCCCAAACAGCAGTCTCTCAGGAGACAGGGTTTTGAATATCCCAGCCAGGGACCAACTCCGGGACACTGTGTGCAGACATCATCCTGCCCCCGAATGCTCGCTGCAGTGAGAGGTTTGTGAGACAGCAGTCAATACATCATTCTGTGCAGGCTGTCACATACACTATAAAACCGTAAAAACCCAAGGGCTGAATATAGAATATTTGATACATCTGAGGAAAAGGATTTAGGGGTTATTATTTCAGAGGATCTAAGGGTAAGTAGTCAATGTAATAGAGCAGCAGGAAATGCTGGCAGAATGCTTGGTTGTGTAGGGAGAGGTATTAGCAGTAGAAAAAGGGAAGTGCTCATGCCACTGTACAGAGCACTGGTGAGACCTCACTTGGAGTACTGTGTGCAGTACTGGAGACTGTATCTCCAGAAGGATATAGACATCTTAGAGAAAGTTCAGAGAAGGGCTACTAAAATGGTGTACGGCTTGAAGGAGAAAAATTACCAGGAAAGGGTTAATGATCTTAACATGTACAGCTTGGAAAAAAGGCGAGACAGAGGAGATATGATAGAAACATTTAAATACGTAAAGGGAATCCACAAGGTAGAGGAAGAGAGTAAATTTAAACGGAAACAAAGTAGCAAAACAAGAGGACATAGTCTTAGATTAGAGGGGCTAAGGTTTAAAAGTAACATCAGGAAGCATTATTTTACTGAGAGGGTGGTGGATACATGGAACAGTCTTCCAGTAGAAGTGGTAGAGGCCAAAACAGTGATTGAATTTAAGCAGGCATGGGATAGCCATAAGGCTATCCTAAATAAAAGATAAATGCAGGTAAAGTATCCATGTAATTGGGCAGACTAGATGGGCCGAAAGCTTCTTATCTGCTGACATTTTCTATGTTTCTATATTGCCAAAAGTATTCGCTCACCCATCCAAATAATCAGAATCAGGTGTTCCAATCACTTCCATGGACATAGGTATATAAAATCAAGCACCTAGGCATGCAGACTGTTTTTACAAACATTTGTGAAAGAATGGGTCGCTCTCAGGAGCTCAGTGAATTCCAGCGTGCAACTGTGATAGGATGCCACCTATGCAACAATCCAGTCGTGAAATTTCCTCGCTCCTAAATATTGCACAGTCAACTGTCAGCTGTATTATAAGAACATGGAAGTGTTTGGAAACGACAGAAACTCAGCCACGAAGTGGTAGGCCACGTAAACTGACTGAGCGGAGTCAGCGGATGCTGAGGCGCATAGTGCGAAGAGGTTGCCAACTTTCTGCAGAGTCAATCGCTACAGACCTCCAAACTTCATGTGGCCTTCAGATTAGCTCAAGAACAGTGCGCAGAGAACTTCATGGAATGGGTTTCCATGGCTGAGCAGCTGCATCCAAGCCATACATCACCAAGTGCAATGCAAAGCGTTGGATGCAGTGGTGTAAAGCACGCCACCACTGGACTTTAGAGCAGTGGAGACGTGTTCTCTGGAGGGATGAATCGTGCTTCTCCATATGGTAATCTGATGGACGAGTCTGGGTTTGGCGGTTACCAGGAGAACGGTACTTGCCTGACTGCATTGTGCCAAGTGTAAAGTTTGGTGTAGGGAGGATTATGGTGTGGGGTTGTTTTTCAGGAGCTGGGCTTGGCCCCTTAGTTTCAGTGAAAGGAACTCTGAATGCTTCAGCATTCCAAGACATTTTGGACAATTCCATGCTCCCAACTTTGTGGGAACAGTTTGGAGCTGGCCCCTTCCTCTTCCAACAGGACTGTGCACCAGTGCACAAAGCAAGGTCCATAAAGACATGGATGACAGTCTGGTGTGGATGAACTTGACTGGCCTGCACAGAGTCCTGACCTCAACCCGATAGAACACCTTTGGGATGAATTAGAGCGTAGACTGAGAGCCAGGCCTTCTCGTCCAACATCAGTGTGTGACCTCACAAATGCGCTTCTGGAAGAATGGTCAAAAATTCCCATAAACACACTCCTAAACCTTGTGGACAGCCTTCCCAGAAGAGTTGGAGCTGCTATAGCTGCAAAGTGTGGACCGACGTCATATTGAACCCTATGGATTAGGAATGGGATGTCCACTCAAGTTCATATGCGAGTCAAGGCAGGTGAGCGAATACTTTTGGAAATACAGTGTACCTTGGATGCAAAATACACAAGTTTTGCTAAGATACACAGTTTGCATAGCATACTTAGGTTTAGATTTGTGAAGCAAAACATTTGTAAGAAGCTACAGCGAATTCAGCATTGGCAAAGCCCTGAGTTGGACAAACCAGTCAAGGGCCCAGGGAGAAAAAGGTATTTTCACCTAACTAGAAGACATAAGGGGTTATTCAAAGAGCAACAAAATATCATATAAAGGGGATTTTTTTTTTTTGCATTGAAACATATGGGGTTCGACTGTTTAAACCTGTCGCACAAAGCACCGAAAATCTGGGCATTCTGCCAACTTTTTGCTGCTGTTTGGAGTTCTCTGAAAAGTTTAACCATTACTTCTCAATAGGGAGTTTCACTGTCAATTTGCCAATATTTGGTGAATTGATAGCTTTCTGAAAAGCACCGTACGGGGAAATTCACCGTTCTGTGCAATTCAGCAATCTTTGAATAACCTCTTAAAAAATTGGACAGATAAAAAAAAATGTGCATATGACGTCTGCTTTAAGGGGAAAAAAGTGGGATTGCATTTATATAGAATGTTTTTCCTTCATCACTGAACAGTTTTCCATAAAACTCTGCTAGTACCCAGTGGATATATGGAAAACTAACATGCTCCATACAATGCTTGGTAACTGCTTGGAAAAATTGAACACACATTTTCAAAGCATGTGCACCATTTGACAGGCAAATGGCACCATCTGCTGGCAAAAAAACGTACTACTACATCTCCATAACATGGCTTGCAGTATACGTTCTTTGAAGATGATTATTATTATTATTATTGTCATCATTTATATAGCGCCAACAGTTTCCGCAGCACTTTACAATAACCAAAGGGAACGAAATACAAATAAACGGATGTAAGATGGAAATAAGAGGTGTAGAGGGCCCTGCTCATAGGAGCTTACAGTCTAGAGGGTTTGGGGTTGAGGAAGACAAGAGGAATTTCACTAGATAGCAGGATCATTAGTGCCAGTGGTTTGGGAATGGTGGGGCCATAATAGTGGTTTTAACACCTTGGCTGCCATTCCCTTGGCCCTAAACCTTTAGGGCACATTCTGGAGCACAAATGGAAATTTCTTTTGCAGTCAATTAAATTCCTTTGTATTGCTCCAGGATCAAATCACATCAAGCATATTTGGTATTGGGCACCAGCAAGTGCTTTTGGAGATTAAAGGAACACTACCACTTACATAAACTGCGATTGTTTTATTTATTTATTTATAAAGTATTTTACCAGGAAGGATACATTGAGATTTCTCTCGTTTTCAAGTATGTCCTGGGTTCAAGAACATTGAATTGTTACAGTCGTTACAGAAATACAAAGTAATAAAATGCAAGATATTAAAAACAAAAAACACAAATATACAGATTAACAGAAAATAAATATGTAAGTAAAATATTCACTATGTTACATGTTTGCAGGTGCATTCTGTATTGAGGTATGTTAATAGGGAGCTTGAGTGATAAAAGACTGGGGGAAGATTTGATGGCGTCTGGGAGGTTATTCTATAACTGCGGTGCTTTGTAGGAAAATGAGGATCGAGACACTTTCTTTTTGTATTGTGGTATTGCAAGTAAGGTGCAGGTCCTGGATCGGAGGTTATAGGATGAGGGAACTGCTAAGGGAAGCAGCCTATTCAGGTAGGGTGGTGCAACGTTGGGTGCTTCCAGCCTTTCCGGTGTGCTTGAAGGCAGCATGTCTGATGATGCTCGCTCACCAACACCCGGTTTAAATTGAAACAGGCAGGGAGGTGGCTGCATGAGGTGCGGCTTGAGAGGGGGGCGTAGTCTGGTGAAGGTCTTTTAAAAACCATCAGTTCCTTCTAAGCAGTGCCAGATCGTGGTTATCCATACCTGAGCTCCTTGCGCCTGAATTCTCTCGTGATTTAACCTGTTATTGACCTCTGCTTGTTTTCTGACTATTCTGCCTTCTGTTGCCCTAGACTATTTTCTTGTACTACGCTTCTGCACTGATATCGACCCGGCTATTCCATTTGACTATTCTATACTCTGTATTCCTGATTCTGGCTCATCTGACTACCCCCGTGTTGCTGACCTGATTTTGTATTACGACATTGTCTTTGATTAACCCTTTCTGTCTAGCTAGTATACCTGGCCAATTCTAAGGACCAGACAGTTAGGGATTCTTCTACGGCTACCCTGTTGGTAGATTTTGGGCTCTGTGGAGTGTTGGGCTTTAAGGACTGCGTGGTGGGATCCGGGAACCGTGACAGGTGGTAGCTTCCCAGAAAAGCTCTTAAACACCAGGTTGGAAAGGTGAAGGGTGCATTTAGATTCCAGTGACATCCAGTTTAGCGCTTTTAACATGTCACAATGGTGGGTCATGTAGTTACATTGTAGCACAAAGCAGCAGAATGAGTTATACAATGTAGTCAATTTATGAAGGTGTATTTGCGGGGCAGCTGCATACACTACATCTCCGTATTCAATAGCCGGCATAAGCATTTGTTGTACAATTTGCTTTCTTACCATGGGGCTCAGGCAGGATTTGTTTTTGTACAGGGCACCTAGTTGGGGTAGAGTTTAGATGAGAGTTTTTCGATGTGGGGGCCAAAGGATAGATTAGGGTCCAACCACATGTCTAGATATTTGAGAGAAGTGACTGTGGTCAGCGTGCCATTTGATTTTGTCCCCACACATAGATGGGGATTTTGCAGTTTATGTAGCTTAGGTGCTGTACCAAAGAGCATCGTTACAGTTTTGTCAGTATTTAAAAAAAGTTTGTGTTTGATCCACTTTTCTACCTCTATGAATTGGTCTCGCAGTACGGCTTCCAGCTGCGGGAGATTTGGTTTGCTGGTACAGATTACGGTGTCATCTGCGTACATGTGTACAGTTGAGGCTTTGCAGATGTTGGGCAGATCATTTATGAATATCGTGAATAGCAGGGGGCCGAGTATTGAGCCTTTGGGTACACCGCAAGTGACTGGGAGGGGGAGGGAGGAGCTGCCAGAAATGGACACATATTGCGACCGATCAGATACATATGATTGAAACCAGGTTAGCGTGCTATCACCAATATTGGAGTTTTTACGTTTTTTTAACAAGATGCCATGGTCTACTGTGTCAAAGGCCTTGGCAAAATCATGGAAGATGGCTCCAGTTAGGTTTCCTTGTTCCACATCAGCCTGGATATCATTGGAAACTTTTAAAAGGGCAGTTGTAGTTGAGTGATTTGGACGAAAGCCGGATTGATCTGGGGTTAAGTAGTTCCAATATTGATAATAATCACGTAATTGTGTGTAGACACATTTCTCCAAAATTTTTGACATTACGGGGAGCAATGATATCGGACGGTAGTTGGATACCAAAGTACTGTCTCCACTTTTATGGATAGGTACCACTCTCGCAGTCTTCCAGAGTTTGGGTATGTATCCAGTCACCAGTGATTCATTGATTGTGACAGGTTTTGCAATTGCCGGCGCACTGATTTTCAGCAGCATTGCTGGCATTTGATCATGACCAGACTGGTATTTAATTTTTTGGTTACGGAGAAGTTTAGTAACAATACTGACAGGCACTGGTCTAAATTCCTTTCTGATACAGGGTCTTTGCACAGTTGGAGAGGCCTGACCTGCGTGCGGCCATTCTGATTGCAGGTCATTTCCTATCTTAGCAATCAGGGTGGTGGCGCTTCCAACAAAATAATCATTAAAGGCATTTGCTACATCTAGGGGGTGTTGCAGGGTTTGGTTGTTTACTTTGACAGCAGCCGGCTGGGAGTGGATGGGGGGGTGCTTGTATGTTACTTATGGTTTTCCAAAAGGTTAGGGTTAGAATACTTGTGGTTTATAAGGTGGTTTTGTTTGTAATGCCCATTATAAACCACATTATAAAACACCTACTGCTGTTGCTTTGAAGTAATTGCATATAAAAATCTATATATGTAAATGCGAAAGTCCTGACTGACTCATCAACACCCAGCTGAAACCGTTTAACTTAGGAACGTGAAATTTTGAAGGTTCAGTTTTTATGATGTAGGCACCCACTAAGGAAGGATTTTTGGAAACTCCGCCCCTAAGGGGGTTGAATATTTTAAACAGGATACCTATATCTCAAAAACAACAGAAAATGTTACAGACGTGAAAATTGGTATTTAGATTCTTCTTGAAAAATAAAAAAAACACGTATTTTACCGTTTTTTAAAAATTCAAGTGGGGGGCAAAAAAAGGGCGTTGAATAGTTTAAATATTTTAAACGGGGGGCGTGGCCGGCTGCTGAAGGGAGCAGACGTGTTTGTGTGAAGCTCCGCATGTCTGCTGCTCTTGGGGCCTATTTACAACTTAATCTGCCGAGTAACTTTGATTCTGGGACCCAGGCTAGCTGGCCAGCGGATCTGAGATGTCCGGAGGCCGTTCTGTCCCCCCCTTCGGACCAGAGACATTCCCTGCAGCCGAAGAGACGAAGCTGACACGAGGGGCTGGTGGCCATTTTGCAGCCTACGTCCTGGCTCCTGCAGCCTTTCTGCCCGACTGCCCTGCCCGGTCTGACCCTATGCTGGGGGCTGGGAAGACGATGGGCCTGCATCCCCCGTCAGCCTGAGAAAGCAATCAGAGGACAGAAATGAGCGGCCCGGGTGATGAGCGGCGGGATGGGACCACACACCACGTGGGAGGCATGGATGCCTTCTTGGAAGGCCTGGAGGCCTGCTTGCAGCTCCTGGATGGGGAGGATCTGAATGGCCCTCTCACCAAGGGAGTATAGCGACGGATGACCCATGTTTTACGAGGTTACCGGAGAGTGGTGGACCCAAGTTTAGCGGAGGACGGGGCTGCACTGGCTGGATGCCCCACGGAGGCACACGTCATGGACGCTGCGGGGAACCGCGATGAGAGAGCTGGGAGAGGTGACCCGCTTGTACCGATGGAAGACTGTGCAGGCTGGTCGGAGTCTGGAGGCCCGAGGAAGGTGAGAGACGACTCGGAGCCCCAGACGCTGCTGGTCCCTGAGATGGAGGCTGGGATAGTGCTGCGAGGAGTGTGCAATTCACCTGATGCGCCCGGAGTGCTGGCCCGTGCGACGTCGGGTGGAGCGCTGCCACGACCTGGAGGCTGAGATTACGGTTTGGAGGGAGTTGAGGGCCCCCCGTGCCGATTGTGCGGATGCAGCTGCTCCGACCTTCTACATGGAGCGACACCGCGTTGTGGAGGGTGTTTTTCTGCAAAGGAGCTGACGCCGGGGATCTATGGGTGCCCAGAGGCCTAATGGAGCTGTGGAGCAGGTATCGCAATGTCGCATTGGTTGGGGCCGCGATACCGGGCCTCCCGTCAGGTGAACTGCCTGCAGAGCAAACTCCTCTTTTTCGAGACACGAAACCTGTTACAGCAGGTTTGCGCTTTCCCCCCTTTACCTGATTGATGGCAAAGTGATGTAATGTTGTTCTCCCTCCCCCCTTAATTCAGAAACGCTTCGAACACTATCTTATTTAATTTTTTCGCTGACATTCCCCGGCTGGGGATAAAATTTGAGACTTTTTTTGGTTTGTTTCCCCTTTTTTTTTTTCTTTTTTCATTTCTTTTCTTTCGACTAATTTTTTCTGACTTAGTGGACTCTTTCTTATTTTCCTAATGTTTTCTTTTTGTTTGTTTTTTGGCATATCCGGGATGTCTCGGGAGGTGTTACAGTGGCCTGGTGCCCAGTTAGGTCCCCCGAGTGCCAGGGCCTGGTGCCATTACCCCCTCTGGCCCCCACCCACGGTGTTGTACCCGCGCGGAAAGCCGCGGAAGGATTTTTGGAAACTCCGCCCCTAAGGGGGTGAAAAAGGGGGTTGAATATTTTAAACAGGATACCTATAGCTCAAAATCAGAAGATGTTAGACATGAAAATCGGTATTTAGATTAGTCTTGAATGTTTTTCCTCCCTTGCGCCCGCGTTTTAATGCTAGGATTGTAATAGTGCCCCCAATGTTTACATTTTTTTTGCTTTTTAACCCCTTTACTGCTGAGACATTTCACCTCTTCCTGCAGCATCATTGTTGTCCAAAGGACTCCCCCCCTATCTCCACCATAGGGATTTCCATATGTAAACCCCTTGGCAGCTAGGGGTTCATTCCTTAGCATGCGCGTCAACGTCACAGGATGGGTGGGCCCACTGAGGCTTGGCTGACAACAAGATGTCAGCCACCTCCAGGAGCAGTGCGCAATCAGACGCCAGTTGGCGGTGAATCACGGACCGGCACCTAAAGGGTTAAAGAGGCATTGTAGGAAATGTCACACTGACACTGAAGGGGGGGGGCGCCTGAAACTGACGTCATTCCGCCTGGCAGCTGAGATATAAAACCGGTGGTCTTCCTTGAAGTCAGACAACTGCAGGACCCTAGACAGAGAGGAGAGTATAGGGAGGAAGGGCCCCATAATGACAGGACATACCAGGTATGTCCTTGGTCGTTAATCAACAGTTTTCATAGGACGTACCTGTACATCATTGGTTGCTATGGAGTTAATGAGGTGGAGGAGGGAATGTTTAGATAAAGGCAGTAGTCTTTGTTCCCCAGGCTACTCAAGAGATGGCAGCTGAATGAGATAAGACTGGGAGCTTAAAAGACTTCTAATCTATCCTCGGTGATGTCCTTTGAATACATCCCACATTATACAATGATTTGAGTCAGTGATCGACCCATGGACTATTATATGGCCAATGCCACATAGTGGTGGTGTTGGGGGGGGTAGTTTAAAACACAAAATGGATGCACCTAGTAACAGTAAAATATCTTAACTAAAACATAAGAGCAAAACAAATCACATGTCAGATATCAGATATCAGCAACATAAAATAGACACAAAAACATTAAATTTTTTGGTGGTAGTGGCCCTTTAAGTATACTCCATTTTTGCAGCGAAGGGGTTAAAGATTAAGATTTATTTTTGAATTTACATATAGCTTAAAATGATCCCATGCAGAAAATACACTAAACAATGATATTCATCAGATGACCCTGTCAGAGTTTTTGCAACCACAATTCAGTTCAGTGATCCAGATAGGGAAAATTCAGAAGCGCAGGAGAAGTCTATATGGATCGAAAAATGGTAATACTTATTCAACGAAAACATATATTCTGTGACACAGCACAAGCACAGGAATAGCTGTAACGCAGCACAGTCTAGGACTCGAACTGAGAAACGCATTAACACCACAATGCTATAAAACAGTAACTAAGACAGTTGTGCAATGCATTTCCATAACAGTCATTCAAGGCATACTTTAACAACTCCAGCATACTGGGACCCCGAGTGGTGCAGCCAGGTGAGGAGTCACCTTTATACTAGTCCAGGACTCTCACAATGGGTCAGTTAACTGTACAAAATAAGGGGTGAGAGGAAGAAAGGTGGAAGAGGGGAGGTGGGAGAAGAGTGGAGGGGGGGCAAAAAAAAGGTAAAGTTGGAAATCAGGCCTCCTCATCTCGTCGGCCGAGATTGCCCATGACCACATACTCTACCAGCATGCTTCAGATCAATTCCTGACAGTGACATTCTCACTGCGCAGCACTACTGTTCCGTCAAACCACAGAACGTCCTTGTCACAGCCTATCAGCCACCATGCCGAAGCTGTAGCGTCCATATTGTGCGTGTTAGGTAAGAATCGGTAGAGCAGAATGGTAGGACAGGTTTTACAACAAAACAGAGTCGGAGATCCCTCTCCAGGACTGCCAAAAGTGCCTGTGCGAACAGGCAGTGCCAAAACAGATGCAGTGTGGTCTCCACCACCATGCACTGCGGGCAATGCCTGTACCTGCACAGCTGTGCTGGCATGCATGAATGCCTTGAGAGGGAGGCCACCATGAATGGTCATACAGGCCAGGTCCTTTTGTCTGTTGGTCAGTCTGCTTGAAGCCACGTTCTCCCAAACAGTCCGATACGTGGTTTCCGGGACGTCCTTGGCTCTGATGAGCTTGTGGATAGCCAGGGGAGGCGGCAAGTTGGGTTTAACTCCCTCCAGATGGAATTCCCTCACAAATTTTTTCCGACATCCAGGTAGAACAAGGGTGTCATCCACTTGCACTTCATTCAGCTGATACTTTCTTTTAATTCACATTTAAGTCTTGACTACACATCTGGCGTTTCAACTAAATATTTCTATCTTACAGAAAGTGCTTTGCAGTGAAATGGTTAATGCACACTTAAGAGGATTCCAGAATGGCAGAAAGCAAGCAATAATCTATGAAACATCTCATTTATCGAAACATAGAAAAATGTCGGCAGATAAGAACCTTTCGGCCCATCTAGTCTGCCCAATTACATGGATACTTTACCTGGATTTATCTTTTGTTTAGGATAGCCTTATGCCTATCCCATGCCTGCTTAAATTCAATTACTGTTTTGGCCTCTACCACTTCAACTGGAAGACTGTTCCATGTATCCACCACCCTCTCAGTAAAATAATGCTTCCTGATGTTACTTTTAAACCTTTGCCCCTCTAATCTAAGACTATGTCCTCTTGTTTTGCTACTTTGTTTCCTTTTAAATATACTCCCTTCCTCTACCTTGTGGATTCCCTTTACAGATTTAAATGTTTCTATCATATCTCCTCTGTCTCGTCTTTTTTCCAAGCTGTACATGTTAAGATCATTAAGCCTTTCCTGGTAACTTTTCTCCTTCAAGCCGTACACCATTTTAGTAGCCCTTCTCTGAACTCTCTCTAAGATGTCTATATCCTTCTGGAGATACGGTCTCCAGTACTGCACACAGTACTCCAAGTGAGGTCTCACCCTTTACATAAAGGGTTAATTATGCTGGAAATTGTGTCGCGGCGAGATCTGTCATTGATATATTTAATACATTGATTCAACAATATCCACAGGAAAAGCAGCATAAAAAACAGTCGCAGAGGAACAGGACCTCATCGCGTGACGCAACTCTTTGCTTATCGTTTTGGGTTTTGAATTATTAAACTTTATGTGAATCTTGGAAGATTTCATGCACATTCCCTTTGTTGAATAAAAAATTGCAAAAGTTGTATCCAGGCTTTAATATTGTTTAGTTTGTATCATTACTTTTTCATGTGATGTACGAGCTGACAATTTAAAGTATTAAACCAGAGAAAGAAGTTGGAAGAGAATAATGAAAATGCTTGAGTCCACAACATGCAGTTTCACTTCTGATTTTTTGAACGTGCATAGCATTTTAAGATCCATTTTATGTTGGGGGGGGTTGATAATTCCAAATTAAACAATTTTGGACCTTCATTTTTATCAGTCTGTTAGAAACCTTATGTTCTTCAGTAAGAGTTAATGTGAAGCAAAGCTGCCCTTTTCTTATCTGTTCTCTTCTCTCCCGCTTTTATTTTGCTTATAGGATTCAGCAATGTTCTAAAAGTCTAACTTCATCCATATTCAAGGAGAGTTTGTGGCTAGGGGTTCGTACAACCGCTCTCATCAATTCAGGCTGATAATATCCTGTTATCTTTTACAGCTGTGCTCTAGCACAAAATATTTTGTACGCTCGCAAATTAAATCCATTTCAATAGTATATTTACATACGGTTGTTTGTGAAGCATTCCATTTATAAAAAAGGGCATCAATTTATCCATTATTCTATAGTCATCCATCCATTCTATTTATCCAGCCATCTATCCACATATCTACCCCTTAAATATGTATCTAAATAGATGGCTATGGAGATGTAGCGCTATGGGTAGATAGAAAATTGGATACATGGCTATGGAGATGTAGCGCTATGGGTAGATAGAAAATTGGATACATGGCTATGGAGATGTAGCGCTTTGGGTAGATAGAAAATTGGATACATGGCTATGGAGATGTAGCGCTATGGGTAGATAGAAAATTGGATACATGGCTATGGAGATGTAGCGCTATGGGTAGATAGAAAATTGAATACATGGCTATGGAGATGTAGCGCTTTGGGTAGATAGAAAATTGGATACATGGCTATGGAGATGTAGCGCTTTGGGTAGATAGAAAATTGGATACATGGCTATGGAGATGTAGCGCTATGGGTAGATAGAAAATTGGATACATGGCTATGGAGATGTAGCGCTATGGGTAGATAGAAAATTGGATACATGGCTATGGAGATGTAGCGCTATGGGTAGATAGAAAATTGGATACATGGCTATGGAGATGTAGCACTTTGGGTAGATAGAAAATTGGATACATGGCTATGGAGATGTAGCGCTATGGTAGATAGAAAATTGGATACATGGCTATGGAGATGTAGCGCTATGGGTAGATAGAAAATTGGATACATGGCTATGGAGATGTAGCGCTATGGGTAGATAGAAAATTGGATACATGGCTATGGAGATGTAGCGCTTTGGGTAGATAGAAAATGGATACATGGCTATGGAGATGTAGCGCTATGGGTAGATAGAAAATTGGTACATGGCTATGGAGATGTAGCGCTATGGGTAGATAGAAAATTGGTACATGGCTATGGAGATGTAGCGCTATGGGTAGATAGAAAATTGAATACATGGCTATGGAGATGTAGCGCTATGGGTAGATAGAAAATTGGATACATGGCTATGGAGATGTAGCGCGTCTATATCATGCTTTCTCTCACGCTTCTACTCTTTACTTCTACTTTTCTCCTTAAATGGAACTCCTGCCCCTCTACCACCTACCCCTACACTATCTGCATCTCTCCCTCCCTCCTCTCGTCCCACATGATGGCCTCGCATGAGCTCCTTTGTTTCCTCAGAACATGGTCTTCCTCTAACTCTCGCGCTGCCAATCACTCCCACTCCCACAAATCCCATTCCCACCTTCTCTTTCTCACCCTCCTGCTGCTACTCTCTTCAGGTGACATATCCCCTAACCCTGGCCCCACAACACATCCAATACTTCCCTCTCATCCTATCTCCATCGCACATAAATCACCTCCCTGCAAGCCCAGCAACCTCATCCCCATAATCCCTCAGCGCCTGTCCTCTTTCTCCTGCGCCCTCTGGAACGCTCGCTCTGTGTGCAACAAACTCACAGCAATCCATGACCTCTTCCTTTCAAACTCCTTCAACCTCCTAGCTTTAACTGAAACCTGGATAACTCCCTCTGACACGGCCTCCGTTGCTGCTCTCTCACATGGCGGTCTACACTTGAGTCATACCCCCAGACCGGGTGAGAGAAATGGTGGCGGGGTCGGAATCCTGCTCTCTCCCACCTGCACCTACCAGCATCTCCCTCCACCCCCATCCCTCTCCTTCTCCTCCTTCGAGACACACTGCATCCGCCTGTTCTCTCCTCTGGCCCTCAGGGTGGCAGTCATCTACCGCCCACCGGGACCAACCTCCCAGTTCTTTGACCACTTTGCTACCTGGCTCTCTCACTTTCTGTCTTCTAATCTTCCATGCCTAGTTCTCGGGGACTTCAACATTCCCATTGACGATCCTTCCGCCCCTGCTGCCTCCAAACTTCTTTCACTCACGTCCTCCCTTGGACTCACACAATCCTCCCTCCTCCCTACCCACCGCGATGGTCACGCTATTGACCTTGTCTTTTCCAACCTCTGCTCCATTTCTGAGTTCAACTGTCGCCCTTTCCCCATCTCTGACCACCACCTTCTCTCTTTCAACCTATCTGGACTTCCTAAACACCCTGCTCCCCCACCCCGCACACACACTCGCAGAAATCTACAGGCTGTGGACCCCCATCAATTCTCCAACCTACTTCACCACCTCCCTCATACCTCATCCTTCACCTGCCCTGATGCTGCCACTAATCACTACAACACTACGCTTATCTCTGCTCTAGACACTCTTGCTCCTCTTCGACTCTGTAAGGCCCCACGCCGCCAGCTTCAGCCCTGGCACACCCTCCAGACTCGCTACCTGCAAAGATGCTCCCGCACTGCAGAGCGTGCCTGGAGGAAATCCCGCTCTGAAGCTGATTTTGTTCACTTCAAGTTTATTCTCCGGTCATACACCTCTGCCCTCCACTTGGCCAAACAATCCTTCTTCTCATCTCTTATATCTACGCTGTCCTCCAACCCTAAACGGCTCTGGTCCACCTTCAACACCCTCCTCTACCCACCTGCACCTCCCCCCTCAGCTGCCTTCAGCGCTCAAGACCTGGCAGACTACTTCCTCAGTAAAACTTTAACTATCAGAAGCAACATCCCAACACAAGATAGTTATCTGCCACCTCCACTCCCACAGGTCCCATCTGCCACCCTCTGCCGCTTCCTCCCAACCACTGAGGAGGAAGTCAATTCCTTATTGTCCTCCTCACATCTCACCACGTGCCCGCTCGACCCCATTCCCTCACATCTAATTCCTCCCCTCTCCTCCTCCCTCACCCCTGCTCTCACACACATCTTCAACCTATCTCTCTCCACTGGCTCCTTTCCATCCGCCTTCAAACACGCGCTAGTTACGCCTTTACTAAAGAAACCATCCCTAGATCCCAACTCTCCATCCAACTACCGTCCTGTATCCCTGCTTCCCTTTACCTCTAAGCTCTTAGAAAAACTAGTCTTCAACCGCCTCTCCATCTTCCTGTTCTCCAATTCCCTACTTGACCCCCTGCAATCTGGCTTCCGTCCCCTACACTCAACTGAAACTGCCCTCACCAAAGTCACCAAAGACCTCCTAACTGCTAAAAAACACGGCCACTATTCTATTCTCATCCTGCCTGACCTCTCGGCTGCTTTTGACACTGTTGACCACCCCCTCCTTCTACTGACCCTCAACTCTCTGGGTCTCGGTGACACTGCACTTGCTTGGATTGACTCCTATTTATCCAACAGGTCCTTCTGTGTGTCCTTTGCTGGTAACTCCTCCTCCTCATTGCCTCTATCTGTTGGTGTACCTCAAGGCTCTGTCCTTGGTCCTCTGCTCTTTTCCATCTACACCTCCTCCCTGGGCAAAATCATCAACAGCTTTGGCTTTAATTACCACCTCTACGCTGATGACACTCAGATCTACCTCTCTACCCCTGATCTCTCTCCCCCTGTCCTTTCCAAAGTCAGTGACTGTTTATCTGGCATCTCCTCCTGGATGGCCTCCCACCACCTAAAGATCAACATGTCAAAGACTGAGCTCCTACTTATTCCTCCCTCTAATGCCGCCCCACCTCCTGACTTCTCGATCACGGTGGAGGGTATCACCATCTCCCCATCAAACCAAGTTCGCTGTCTTGGAGTTACACTTGACTCTGCTCTTTCCTTCATCCCCCACATCAAGTCTCTTTCCTCCTCCTGCCGATACCAACTGCGTAATATTTACAGAATTCGGCCATTTCTTACCGCTGTCGCCACAAAACAACTCATACACGCCCTGGTAATCTCCCGACTCGACTATTGCAATAATCTCTTATCTGGCCTCCCTCTGTCCCACCTCTCCCCCCTACAATCCATCCTGAACGCCTCCGCCAGGCTAATTCACCTCACCCGCCGCTCTGTCTCTGCCGCTCCCCTCTGCGAGTCCCTTCACTGGCTCCCCATCCACTGCAGAATTAAGTTCAAAATCCTTATCCTTACCTACAAAACCCTCACTAACTCAGCTCCCCACTACCTGTCCTCACTAATCACCAAATACACCCCAGCCCGCTCCCTAAGGTCAAACAGTGACCTGCGCCTAGCTTCTCCCCGCATCACCTCTTCCCATGATAGACTGCAGGATTTCTCACGCGCAGCCCCCACTCTCTGGAACGCTCTCCCTCGTACTGTCAGACTTTCCCCTAACTTCTCTTCCTTCAAACGCTCCCTTGAAAACATTCCTATTTAGGGAAGCCTACCACCCAACTCACTGACGCAACCATCAATCACTCTCACCTTACAGTCCTCTCCTCCTGTTTCCAACCCCAACCCTCCCAGATTGTGAGTTCCTACGGGAATAGGGCCCTCATCTCCTCCTGTACTGTTTGTCAAATGTTGTTCAATGTATTGTAACCCTGTCTATACTGTGCTTATTGTACAGCGCTGCGGAATATGCTGGCGCTTTATAAATAAAGAATAATAATAAATAATAATAGCGCTATGGGTAGATAGAAAATTGGATATATGGCTATGGAGATGTAGCGCTATGGGTAGATAGAAAATCTGATACATGGCTATCTACATCTCCATAGCCGTGTATCAGATTTTCTATCTACCCATAGCGCTACATCTCCATAGCCATGTATCCAATTTTCTATCTATCCATAGCGCTACATCTCCATAGCCATGTGTCAGATTTTCTATCTACCCATCTAGCTACATCTCCATAGCCATGTATCATTTAGCTGCCTGCAAGAGAGTCATCACCTACCATACATGCCTGTTATGAACTCACTTGGTCAGGTCTAGGTTCAGTAATTTTATGTGCCCATAAATTGAGGTAAGTTGACTCCCTGAATGAGCAGGTTTTTCCATTGATGGGTTTTTTCTTCCCTGATGGCACAGTGGGCATATTCCATGATGGCGATGCAAGGAATCATCGGGCTCACATTGTGCAAAAGTGGTTCAGGGAGCATGAGACATCATTTTCACATATGGATTGGCCACCACACAGTCCAGACCTTAACCACATTGAGAATCTTTAGGATAATGTGCTGGAGAAGACTTTACACAGCGCTGTGACTTTCACCCTTTCTCAAGTTTCCTTTTTTGAAGGAAGCAAATGCTGTCACTTTCCATAAGCTTATCGGAACGATACCACGGCGAATGAGTGTTGTAATCAAAGCAAAATACTGTCCGATGAATTTGAACATGGCTGTCAAACGCACAGCCCTTCAGTTATTAATGACTACAATTCCCAGTATTCTTTGAATGCAACAGATAGCCAAGGAATCGTGGGAGAAATATTTAAGAAACATCTGGCGAGCCATAGTTTGACAGCCAAGTGTGTGCTCTTATGGCCAGGAAGCGTATATCAATGCATTTTCTGCATAATCACCTATCATATCTATCCATCTAGATCATCATCCCCCAATCTCTTTCTACATTGATCAATCAATAGATTCCATGATTATGGTCTATCTAGCTATCCATGCATTTTCCGGTTCTTCCATTTCTATCAAAGAAAAATATTTGTCAGAACCAAAATAAAGGTTTCCATTTCCACCTTCATAGCAATGTCCACCTGTCTGTCCAAGCATTCTGTGCCATTGTGAGAGCATCTAGCAAACACTGCATGAAAATGTTACGTTAGGAAGACCTTTTATTGAGGTCTTTGATGGTCACAGGAGGCTTTAGCGTTATTGGGGGAATAGGATTAGGTAGGAAAAACCTGCCTTCTAGTTGCTGACTGTTACTACATAATCATTAGGGAATGGTGTGCCTCATTTGATGACAGCGATGAAGGCTCATCTATATGGGGCTGTACCCTAGTAGTAACGATCAAAACCTTTTTCGTAATTACAAATAATATAGCCATCTATAACTGTCATATGTATATTTATACAATAATGCCATGAAACACTGATCGAGGAAAATGATTACTAAATCAAGTTAAATATCAAATGTTAAGCAATGTGGGGCAAACGCCAAGTCTGTAACATCTTGTGCTCAAAAGCCATCACCATAAAGCTTGGATTAATATAAATCTAATGAAAGCACAGAAGTCATATTTCTCCAAGAATGAACATACATGGCACATTTTTCCAAAGCAGTAATACAGAGCAAAGTAGTTTTTGGTTTTCAAAAATATTCCTAAAATAAATAAAATGACACTTTCAAGAAGCCACAGAAGTCATCCATTAAGAAGGAGACTTGTGATTGGCTACATGCAATGTATGCTAGAGCAGGCCTCAAAATTTCCACTCGCCTGCTCGCATTTGGCGAGTGGAAATTACATGAGGGCGAGTAGAAATGCAGAGGCAGGGCAGGATAAGGGGTTAGGTGGGGCAACAAGTGGCGAGTAACTCTTAAGGCCTGGCTAGTAGCTTGGGACTTGAAATTTTAAGCCCTGCTATAGAGAATGTTTGAGTATACCATGATACATTTTTCCTCCATATTTTTATGAAGCAATACCTGCATGAAGCAGTTAATTAGGAGGAGTTCCAGTGTTTGGTCGGGATGTCAGATTCCTCTATTGAGGGTAAACCATTAGTTATGCAGATACTTCGGCCACTATTACATTCTTCGCGCACAATTTTGCGCGTGCGCAAAAACGCTTTAACGCTGTTATGGACAAGAATATGTATCTGCTTTAATAATATTCAAAGACCTAGAAAAATGCTCATTTAAGTAGTTTAGGTGGTTAATCCGGATTTAAGAAATTAGTATGTCTTTAAGAGCAGATATTAATTATCTGTTTTTATAAGAATCAAATGCATATTATTGATTAACACGCTATCTTAGCCGATTGTTTTGTAGCACATGTAGTTTCTCTTTATTAGCATCAAGAAGAGAATATTTTGGAACATCTTGCCCCTGATCCATAACAACGTGAGGGGCAAAACCCTTCGCTCTGAACGTCGTATTACGATGTTCGTGCACAAAATGCGCATTAACGTCTAACGCGAGTGACCCGTTGCGAGTGCAAGTTCGTGCGCGCATCCCATACTTAACATTGTGAGCGCAAATGCGTTTGTGCGCTGGTACGCGGCTGGTATTACAATCTATGCACAAATTTTAATGGACAACGTTCGCGCGCATAATTTTAACGTCTTTGAAAAGCTGGTGGTAATGGCAAATCTGAGCGTCCTGGACGAACCCAAATACACCAGCACGAAAAAAAAATACAGCAAAGTATAGTTACACATTCTACGCATACCCAAACAATAAAATGGAGAGGTTGCGCATGTTTTTATTATTGCTGCAGCATATATACTCAGATTGATTTTGACAGGCGCAAAAACTTAACGGGAGACAATTGTGATTCTTAATTCTGATTGGCTGAAACGCGTGAAAAAACAGTCTGCCCACCGATTACTGCGCGCAGCGTTAATGTACGTGCGTTTTTGCGCGTCTTTTTTAAAAGGGTTATTTTTTGACGGATGAAAAAATGCGCTTGGATTTTAATACCAGCGTTAATTTACGCGCGTTAACGTTTGACTCTGTGCGCAAAAAAAAACTGTGCTGTGCGAGCGTTTTAGCGTTAGGAATGTAATAGAGTCCTTAGTGTTTATTGTATTCTTTATCTTACTGTGATCACGGGCTCAAAGCTTTGCCCCAAATAAAAAGTCAACCCTGAAAGAGTTTCAGTGACAACTAATGTTTCAGCCTTTGATACTAATTAACTTAAGACACTAAACAATGTTCACATATGCCTCTTTGGAAGTAACATTAAATTCAAGTGTAGGACCCAACCCATCCCATTGTCACCGATCAGTCACTACAGGGGCCTGACATCAGCATGACAGCAGTGTCAACTCCATCCAATGAGACTTTAATTCCAGCCCATTGCAATAAGAATGTATCTTAAACCTAGGCAGATTGTGACTCATGCAAATCCATAAAACAAACACCTCATGGGACACTACAAACCAGGGCGGATTCTCTGACCATTCATGCATTAGGTGTGATATAGTATCAATCCGTCCAATGGTGTCAAAAGTACATTTTACAGGTTTTATTTTTGATTCACTGACTGAGCGATCACATGAAATCCTTATTTGTATTTCAGGTTACAAGTATATTTTTCCAACTTTGATATAATCTCCAACATTAATTCTGTGTGTGTGTGTATTCAAACAGAACTTATAATTACAAACATTACGCACACAAGGAAGGCACCAGGGATATTTTAAGATGGCAAAATCTGTTATTTTTACAACACATACACAAGATGTAGATTTTACTCCTAATTGATCGGAGTCGGGTCCTCTATGCCCCTTGTATCAGTTTTTAATTTTTTTAATTTTTTCTCATTCCCCATATTATTGTAAAGCTGACGGAAACTGTTGGTTTCTTATAAATGATGATAATATATATTATTCAGCACTTACACTTTTTTATATACGCGGAATGCAGCCTTTGTTCATAAAATATCAGGATAGTATATGGATACACTCGGGGTTGATAATCTAAAGCAATTAGCTTTCATTGATAACATGCCCATGTTTCAGCTACTGCTGAGCCTTTATCAAGGTGAGGCACATTGGAACGTACAACATTTATATATATAAAATATGTCTGTCCAAGATTGGCAAGTGTTATAAACTACAAATGTAACCATTTCATCGTGCTTCACCTTGATAAAGGCTGGAGCCGACATATGTCAAAAATGCTATAACTTTTTTCTACTTCCTCAACCCTGACTGCATCCACATATTATTGATATGATGTATTTATTAGGATGGATCTCTAGATTGCAAGCTCCTCTGAGCAGGGCGATCTTACACCTCTTATTTCAGGCTCCTAAGTTTGCATGTAAAGTTGTCTCACCCCCAGTGGTGTCACTAGGGTTGGTGTCACCCGGTGCGGTAACTTATGGTGTCACCCCCCCCCACGAGTTTTACGGGGGGGGGGGAGTTTAACTACTTTTACTCATAAGTCAGTACTCCCATATAACACTGAATGCTCATAATACACGGCGCACATTACTGTAAGGTTTATTGCTGTGGAGCTCTGTGATATGCTCATCCAAATTTTGGCAAACTGACAGCAACTACGGTGCCTGTTTGAGGGCAGTGAAAGTCCCCATAGAGAAGTAATGGTTAATCTTTTCAGAGACACCGAACAGCAAAGAAATGTCCTGCTGTCCGGTGTTTTCATTTGGCAGGTTTATTCAGGGCGAACGAACACCATAGGTTTCAATGTTAAAAATATTCCTGTTTTTATCCAATATCTAATAAACCATTTATTCCTTTAATCCATAGTAAAAACATATCTTTATTTATTGATTTTATTTTTTTAGTACCTTTTAGGCATTTTAAAAAAAAAAAATCCATTTTTTTTTTATAATAGCAATTTTTCTTTTTTTTCTGCAACAGACCTTTTTATTATCATTCATAGGAACTTATGTGTTAATTCCAGACATTTTCGTTCAGTAGTTCTTTTTAAAACAACAGGTGACGGGTTTGTGACAGCATTCGGTGGCCGATTCCTTGCACTTCAGGGACCCTGTGGTGAATTCACCGGGTAAATTTCATTCCCCAAAGTGCGGGGAACAACAGAACACTGAAATGTCTGCTTCATTTCAGTGCTCTGTGAATATCCTCTTTGTGGTTTTTTTTGCCATCCCCCTGGAAAAGTGACAGCCTAGGCCTTGCCTACCCAGGACGTACTTGAAAATGAGAGAATTCTCAATGTATCCTTGTGGGTAAAATATTTTTGTGTTAAAAAAATCTATATTTTTTTTTTTGGGCGTCACCCTAGGGGGTGGTGTCACCCGGTGCGGTCCACCCCCCCCACCCCCTTGTAACGCCCCTGCTCACCCCCGGTTGTTGTAAATGACGATTAACGTGCAGAAATTATTTTGACTGACGTTTCCACTTCTGCTGTGTCTTTACCAAAATGAAGCATAATGAAATAGTCACAACATTTATAGAAAAGATTATAGTGCTCAATCTCTCAAGTCTCGGTAAGTGCTAACATTCATTTTTTTTTTGCATAAATGTCAGAACCATTTCATTATGCTTAATCTTGATACAAGGCGCAACAGGAACCGAAACGCTAGTCAAAAAGTTTTTAGCATGTTATCAATGAAAGCTGTTTCATTTATGACCCTGTCTGCATCCATGTTTTATTGATATAGATACTAGAATCTATTAATGATCATATCCAAAAAAAAAAAAAAGAAAGCCATTCCTGAGACTTGTAAGCAAACAAAACAATTTAACGCATGCGCTTCAAATAATTAACGTTTCAGAAATTCTACCTTTCTTTCAGGTCCTGATGAAACAAATGTAGAATTTCTGAAACATTGATAATTTGAAGCGTATGCATTAAATTAATTTTTTTGCTTAAAAATCTCAGGAGTGTTTTTTTTTGGATACGCTGGGTAATTGCTGACCAGAGCACCAGGCAACGTTGCAATGAAGTCCTCGAGTGCAAGAAAGATCTATCTATGAATCCTGAAACTAGACAGAAGAGTGGAAATTTCAATTTGAAAATGATATATAAATATACCGTATTTTTCGCTCCATAAGACGCACCTGACCATAAGACGCACCTAGTTTTTAGAGGAGGAAAACAGGAAAATAAATATTCTGAAATCAAATAGTGTAATAATGCATATACTGCCCCAGCTCATGGATACTGTCCCCCAGCTCATGGATACTGTCCCCCAGCTCATGGATACTGTCCCCCAGCACATGGATATGCCCCCCAGCACATGGATACTGTCCCCCAGCTCATGGATATGCCCCAGCACATGGATATGCCCCCCAGCACATGGATACTGTCCCCCAGCTCATGGATATGCCCCAGAACATGGATATGCCCCAGCACATGGATACTGTCCCCCAGCTCATGGATATGCCCCCCAGCACATGCATATGCCCCCCAGCACATGGATATGCCCCCCAGCACATGGATATACCCCAGCACATGGATACTGTCCCCCAGCTCATGCATAATGCCCCAGCACATGGATATGCCCCAGCACATGGATACGGTCCCCCAGCTCATGGATATGCCCCCCAGCACATGGATATGCCCCAGCACATGGATACTGTCCCCAGCTCATGGATATGCCCCCCAGCACATGGATATGCCCCCCAGCACATGGATATACCCCAGCAGATGGATACTGTCCCCCAGCTCATGGATAATGCCCCAGCACATGGATATGCCCCAGCACATGGATATGCCCCAGCACATGGATACTGTGCCCCAGCTCGCTCATGGATGTGCCCCAGATCGCTCATGGATGTGCCCCAGCTCGCTCATGGATGTGCCCCAGATCGCTCATGGATGTGCCCCAGCTCGCTCATGGATGTGCCCCAGCTCGCTCATGGATGTGCCCCAGCTCGCTCATGGATATGCCTCCGCTCACCTGTCGCTGTCGCGTTAGGCTCCCTCTGAGCATGCGTCCGGCGGCAGGAAGCTTGGGCACTCGCCTGGGGAGCCACGTGACCGCGATCTCGCGAGATCGCGGTCACGTGGCTCCCCCAGGCGAGTGCCCAAGCTTCCTGCCGCCGGACGCACGCTCAGAGGGAGCCTAACTCGGCGGCGACAGGTGAGCGGAGGCATATCATGGGGCATTCGCTCCATAAGACGCACCCACTTTTCCCCCCACTTTTTGGGGGGAGAAAAGTGCGTCTTATGGAGCGAAAAATACGGTATATTTTCATTACTTTTAAAATGAAGAGCATATAATACCACTGTATCAAATGTTGTATATTTGTACATTAATGTTTTAAAACAGACCAGGGTTAAACTGCAGCATCTTTTAAGGGTGTTTATTAAATATTGAATATTTATGTGGGCAAACACCAAATAGGTTCTTCTTTAGCCTCTGAAATTGCACCAAACGGCGAATTTCACTGTAAAGGTAATTCGTTTATTCAAAGCTGTCAATTTGCCAAATACAGGCGACTTTACAACAAAATACCGTGCATTTTACCACGATTTGGCCGCGCTGAAATTGTCCCATTGGAAACTAGATTCATTTATTTACAGAATGCCAAATTGCAGTGAAATTTTGGCAAAATCACCTGATTTTACTGTTCCAATGCGAATAGAGTAAGTTTAAATGCAATGAATGGAATTATTCAAACTATTTAGTATTTTTATTTTTGCAGAAACCTTAGTTTTAGTATTTTAAAAACCTTTTTATTTTTGAACAGATTTATGTTTTAAAAGGAGCAAAAGACAGAATTTATTCTGAGAAAATCCGATATAGGAAAGTCTCCTAGCAGGGGTAAAAATTACTCTTATATTGTGTGATTTGTATAATAAACGTTTGCCTTTAAAATGGAAAAAGAAATTAAATAAATTTGTCAATTAAAGAGTATTGCGTAATTAGCAATGTAGGAGATTCCTAGGTTGTGAAAGTGAAAACAAAACACAGTGTTACTTCCTACACAGTACAGATATATTGGTAAAATCCCATAAACTGCAATCAGGTGATCACTCTCAGGTGCAAACTGGTCCCAAATGAAGAGCCATATAATCTCAAATACTGCCAATCTACTCGTTTTATCACAAGGGATTAGCAATGGAGGACTAGGAACAGATACAAACATGTGTTTCTTGATCTTATCCCTGCTTTTGCATGATTTCTGTCCATAGCAATCCCTGCTGCTCAGATAAAGCGCTTTTACAGGTATATAAACCGTATACTGAAAACCCATCAAAAAAGATCTTTTACATTTAAGGGTTAGGTGCACTGCGACAAAGGGAGAATATAATATAATATATATATTCCAACAAATGGCTGCAATCAAAAAATAAACAAAATTTACTAAAGCATAAAAAAAAGCAAGTTCTGCCGTTTCGACTCTTAGGAGCCATTATCAAGGTTGCCTTGATAATCAAGGCAACCTTGATAATGGCTCCTAAGAGTCAAAACTTCAGGACTTGCTTTTTAAATATGCTTTAATAAATTTTGTGGTTTCATTTATTTTTTGATTGAGTGCGGCCATTTGTTGGATTTTCTATACTGCATTCAGACTTAGCACCTCTCCTTTTGCTGCTTTATTTTGAAAGGTGTTACTGGACTTTTGGATAAGATAGAAATAGATCTATATTTTTTTCTCTGAGGCCAAAGACGGAGCACCGGGTGGTGAATCAGAATAAAAGAATACAGCATGAGTGCATGATCTCGATCTCTCTATATATCAAATCGTATAAACTGCAATCAAACTCTTCTTCAGGTGTTCATTAGCCTCTATACAGCTGTGCAACATAATGTCTCATTTAATTTGAGATAGAACCATCATTCGAGAACTAGGGACGGGTACATATATATTACTAGATTATTTCCCTACATTTACAACATTTCTGTCCTGTCCCTCTCAATCCTTACTACTTGCATAGAACTCATTTACAAGTGCACAAGCAGGCGGCTACAAGTCTATTACAGCGATATTTTGCATTAATTAACCCTTTTGCTGCTGAGGCATTTCCCGCCTCTGTGCTGAGCTCATTTTTACCCGTTTTGCTCATCATGTTTAAACGGCATTTGAAGTCACATTTTATTATACAACCCAGACATATTATATATCGTTCTTTCTGGCAGACTTGGCAGATTCATAATATATCTTTATTATATGTATACGTCATGTCCTGCCTGAATATTATAACAAAAAATGCAAAACAAATTGTAAATTATAAATTGAAAATTCAATCATCTACATTGTGCAAAGTACACATTTTATCATGCAAGACTTTGCGGTTATATCTTCTATGGGGTGCTCCTGTTCAAAAAATTTAGAAATGGGGACTCGTTACATTTTTTTGGGGGGAAATTACGTGTTTTTTAGCAAATGCCTGCCCCCCCCATAGAAAAAATCATTAGTGCAGCATCATTGTTCACATTATAATTGAAATGAGAACAATATTGCTGCATTAATAAAATAAAAAAAAATTTTTTGTTTTTTTTACATGGTCATTTTTGGTATCATTGCTATGCTCTGGCCCTAGCTGCCACAGATCGGGAGATAGGGGGTTCATTGGAACCCCCTATCTCCACCATAGGTGGCAGCTAGGGGTTAATTCTAGAACTGACGTCAGCGCGCTATGCTAATGCTGGCGCGATGATGTCTATCATGCCCGCCAGGGTCCCGGAGGATGGGCTGACATCCATATTTTTAATGAAGCAATACCTGCTTAATGCAGTAATTTAGGGTAAAGTTATAGTGTTTGGTCGGGGTGTTATCAGATTCCTCTATTGAGCGTAAACCTTTAGTTATGCAGATACTTAGGATGGGTTCACACCTAGCCGTTTTAACGCGCGTTCGTGCGCGCTTTAAAACGCAGGAACGGGAAATCCCATGCTTTGCTATGGGACCCATTCAGATCTAAGCGTTTTACAGCGTGCAGGAACGCGCGTTAAAACGGCCAACGCAAAAAGACGTTCGGGAGCTTCTTTTCGGGCATACAGCAGCGCGTTCGCGGCCATATCATAGCCGCGAACGCGCTGCAACGCGCGTTCTTTTTGTATGCGCGAACGCGCGTAAAAAAACGCGCGCAATGCGCGACGCAGCGCTACGCCCAGGTGTGAACCCAGCCTTAGTGTTTATTGTATTCTTTATATTACTGTGATCACAGGCTCAAAGCTTTGCTCCAAATAAAAAGTCAACCCTGAAAGAGTTTCAGTGACAACTAATGTTTCCTCCCTATTGAGGAATTTGCAAACCTTAAATTCAGGTGTAGGACCCCCCACTCATCCCATTGTCACTGCAGGGTCCTGACATCAACATGACAGCAGTGTCAGCTCCACCCGGAGAGACCTCTATTCCAGCCTAAATAAGAATGCATTTTAATCAAACACAGACTGAGGTTATTGTGACGCCATAAAGGTGTTTCTAGTGTCCCATGTAAATACATCTAGAACAAACCAGGGCGGATTCTCTGACCATGGATCCATTAGGTGAGACAGTATCAATCCTCCCATTGTGTCAAAAGATTCATTTTACAGGCTTTACTTTTGACCCTAATGGAGCGATCACATGAAATCATTTTATGTTTTAATTCACTGGGACATTTTCCACCTTTACTTCAATAAGGAAGATTGAGGAATAACCTCCATAGGAATATACACACACAGCTCTATATATACATAATAAACACATACAGGGTTATCCAAAGAGATTCGAAAAGTCACCGCACGTTCGGTGACTTTTCGTTCTCTTCAATTCGGTTCCTTTTGCCGATTGCATTTCGGTGACCCTGCGGTGTATTCAGCAAACAGCACAGGGTCCCCGAATTGCAGTGAAAAGCTGCCGAAAACCTGACGAACACTAACCGAATGCAGGCTGAAAACAAGCAAAAACATCTGGATTAACCTTCGAAAAAGCCGAACAGGAGCCGAACAGGAGCCGAAAAGGAGCCGAATCACACAGAGCCGAAGCAGCTGTGATGTAGAGGAGGCAGTGAATAAATTAGAAAAACCATTTGTATGAATCTGGGAAAATGAAACGCTGTTTGCAAAGAAACTACTGAGCGAAAATGTCTGAAATTTTCACAGGAGGTCCAGGAATGATAATAAAGAGGGCTGTTACAAAAAAAATAAGCAACTGAAAAAAAAAAAAAAAAAAATCGGACTTTTTTAAAAAAAAAAAAAAAATCTGAAAAATGCTTAAAGTATCCTAAAAAATCAATGAATAAAGAGACTTTTTGCTGCAGAATTTTATAATGAACGGTTTATTAGATATTGAATTAAAACGGGAATATTTTTAACATTGAAGCCTATGGGATTCTCCTGAATAAATTTGCCGAATTAAACCACCAAATGGCAGGGCATTAGGGGAACCTTTCACTGCTGGTTTGTGTTCTCTGAATAGCCGAAGCAGTGCTTTTTCATGGGGATTCACTGCCCTCGAACAGGAACCGAACAGGCACCGTATTGTGCAGGCAATTCGCCAGGATTTGGCGAATTGCCTGCTCTCTGGATAGCCGAATGGCCAGGAAAGGTACCGAACGCTGATTTTCAGCGTTCGGTTACCTTTCTCAAGCAATTCGGATCTCTTTGGATAACCCTGTAAGTCTTGTATATTTGCTGTAGAGCATTCTAACAAGTTACTCTGAGGAATTATATATTATAGAAACACAACTGTTTATATATAATAAGCTCCTCTGAGCAGGGCCCTCTCTGCGCCTCTTTTCTGTTCCTATGGTTTTAATTTTCTCTCATTAACCCCTGGTTATTATAAAGCACTGCAGAAACAGTTGAGACACATACACAATTCAGCACTCACTCTTTCCTTTCATTCGAAGAACGCAGATTTTGTATAGTAAACACCCAGGTGCTAGGAATCCTCCAAAAGAGAAATTATGGAGCAATCAGGACTAACAATGTAATTTTAATAACACGCTAAATACATTAACATTGATAAAGGCTCCACAGGAGCCAAAACAGTGACATAAACATATCTAAATAAAACTTTAAACCACTCAATAAGACTGCAGGCCAAGATTCAGGAGGGTTTTAATCTTTTCCATAAATGGTGTAACTATTACATTATGATTCACCTTGATAAAAGCTCAGGAGCCGAAACCTTGATCAAAATATAGTTAAAATGATATCAATTATTATTATTATTATTCTTTATTTATAAAGCGCCAGCATATTCCGCAGCGCTGTACAATAAGCACAGTATAGACAGGGTTACAATACATTGAACAACATTTGACAAACAGTACAGGAGGAGATGAGGGCCCTATTCCCGTAGGAACTCACAATCTGGGAGGGTTGGGGTTGGAAACAGGAGGAGAGGACTGTAAGGTGAGAGTGATTGATGGTTGTGTCAGTGAGTTGGGTGGTAGGCTTCCCTAAATAGGAACGTTTTAAGGGAGCGTTTGAAGGAAGAGAAGTTAGGGGAAAGTCTGACAGTACGAGGGAGAGCGTTCCAGAGAGTGGGGGCTGCGCGTGAGAAATCCTGCAGTCTATCATGGGAAGAGGTGATGCGGGGAGAAGCTAGGCGCAGGTCACTGTTTGACCTTAGGGAGCGGGCTGGGGTGTATTTGGTGATTAGTGAGGACAGGTAGTGGGGCGCTGAGTTAGTGAGGGTTTTGTAGGTAAGGATAAGGATATCAATGAAAGTTATGTTTTATTTCAATCTATATAAAATCATTTAGGATAAATCCTGAAACTAGACAAATAACATTGGATATTACAAATAAACTGAAAATGATCTCAGCCATTAAATGGGAGGAAAAGTTAATTTCACGGAAGTTGAAGACATAATACAGTTGTCTATAACTCCACTGTCACCTCATCCCGTGATGTCTATCTATACATTAATACTATAAAACAGATCTCAAATAAGATGTAATTGCAATATATTGTGAGGAACTTTATTTCACATTAAATATTAAGCAGTTTGGGGCAAAGACCAAGTCTACTCCAACATCTTGTGCCCAAAAGCCATCACCATAAACTGGGATATAACGACAGCACAGAAGTCATGTTTCTCTCTGTATTAACCACTTGGATGCTAAGGACGCGCTCAGCACGTCCTGCCAAGCGCTCCTCCTGTGCTATGGTCGAGCTGAGCGCGTCCTAGCACAGGAGGCAGCAATTGGCCGTGATTCTGAACGATTGCTGGCCCCCCGGTGCGGGCTGACATCCAAGATGTCAGCCCGGCACTCCGGGACCCCGGCGGGGACAATAGATGTTATTGCGCTGGCGCGATGACATCTATTTCAGGCGCCCCCCCACGAGTGCAGAGGAGGTGCCTGAAAGGGAGGGGGGGACCTCTCTCCCTCCCGATCGCCGAGGCCAGCGGTGAAAATCAGGCACTGTTTGGAAGGGCACAGCCTGCCCTTCCAAACGGTGCCTGGCTTTAACCCCTTGGGTGCCGGATCACGATTCAGCGCCGAAAAGCGCCGAATCGTGATCCTCTCCCGGAGCTGGCCGACATCTTTGATGTCGGTCAAGCTTCCGGGAACTCCCCCTGACGACTGGCATCATCAAAACATAGCGTGATGATGTTAGTCCTGGAGTTAACCCCTAGCTGCCACCAAAGTTGGAGATAAGGCGTTCCAATGAACCCCCTTATCTCCCGATCCGTGGCAGCTAGGGGTTAATGTTTGGCATTGTTGAATCAACCAGAGCATGGCCTTTCCAACGATATGATCATGTAAAAGGTGATAAAAAAATAAAACAGGTTTTTGTTTTGTTTTTATTAATGCAGCAATATTGTTCCCATTTCAATTATAATGTGAACAATGATGCTGCACCAACGATTTTTGTATGGGGTGCGATAGTTAAAAATGTAACGAGACCCCATTTCTAATTTTTTTAACAGGCGCGACTCAAAGAAAATATAACCGCAAATGCTCGCATGTTAAAATGTGAAAAGAAACACTTTACACGCTGTAAATTATTGAAAATTCTAATTTTATTGCATTTTTTGTTACAATATACAGACAGGACATGACGTATACATATAATAATGATATATTATGAATCTGCCGGAAAGAACGATATCTAATATGTCTGGGTCATATAATAAAATAAGGCTACAAAACACGGTTAAACATGAGCGAAACCGGTAAAAATGACCTCAGCACAGAGGCGTGAAATGGCTCAGTAGCGAAAGGGTAACATACATTGTTCTGTATTATGACTTTGGGGGTCTATGCCAAGTAGTTTTCTTCAAAAATATTTTATTTATGCCATACAGTATCTTTAAATTCATAAATTGAGCCACAACAGCAAAATCCCTTAAACCTGTGCTCAATCATCACATCCCAATTAGATTTTTGATTCAGACCCAAGAGTAGACGGGTAACTCCTCAAACCAATAGATTACACCACTGAATGTTAATGAGGGGCTATTCATGACGTCTGCAAATCACACAAGGTGCTACTTCTGTATCATTCAGCATTCACAAACCGTTCCTTGCACTTAATTACCAAATGAAAAGCTGTCATTTGCATTAAATGGAGTGGATCGTCCAAGGATGGTGCCCAATGTCTACTCAAGAGGCCCAGCCACACCTACTCCACCTTATCCCATAAAACCTGGGCTTGCTGGACCTCAGACATTACTTTGATCAATCCCAGTGAAGACTTCTGTCCAAGGCAGAGCGTTGACCTCTTGGAGATTCAACATTACTACTGGAAGAAGTCACAGCGATTCCCTATCCTGCTTATTCCTTCACTTCCAAGGTAAGATCCAGGATTTCACAATCCGTGCTCTTGTAGATTGTGCCTCCTACACATATACATTGTATTACGGTCATTTATGTACGCAAAGTATGGATTTTTTGGTTTAGCTCAGAATTCTAACACAAATAGTCCTGTGCTTTATTTCCCCCATTGTGAATCCATTGTATCAGCATTTAGGATTCCATTAAACCTTGCTCTAAGCTTAGTCTTGTGTTTATTATGGGCTGAATGGGGTGAGTGGTCTGTAGGACCTCCTTAAATGTTCTCCAATTTACATTCTAATAAAATATTTTTTATAAATTGCTTTCATACCTAGATTAAAAACATGTTTATTTAGGGCATTTTATGGAAACCCATCCCAGGTAAACATGTCTATTTAAGGTTTTTATTAATGCCATAATGTACTTTGCTTCCCGGCATTATTTGCAGTTATTCCACTGTGTGACTGGACTCTACTTTTAAAATAAACTATTTTAATATCAAACTATGATCGTGAATAGTTTTATCTATTATTATTATACACCATATTACTATTTCACTGAATCACTTATTTCTAGTTTAAAAGTTTGTTTTTGTCATTAATATTAAAAAATAAATGGTAAGTGCCCACAATATGTGCCACCACCAAAAACCCCAAATGACAAATCAGATATATAGTGGTTTCCCCTCAACCAAACAAAAAAAACAGTATAGTATACGTATCTGTTAGGCGCAAAATGAATTGCCTTTAGGGTTCAGATGGCTCTCATTAATACATCATCCTCATATAGGTATATATGTAAAAAAACAGAAATACATAGATTGTGACACCCTGCACTATCCTATGAATGGATCCCATATCACTAGGGCTCTATATTTGTGAGTGGTACAAATAAGTGATATGGGATCCATTCATAGATTGTGACACACTGCACTATCCTATGTATTTCTGTTTTTTCCATATATACCTATATGAGGATGATGTATTAATGAGAGCCATCTGAACCCTAAAGGCAATTCATTTTGCGCCTAACAGATACATATACTATTTTGTCATTAATAGTTCATAGAGTTTTGCGCTCACTGTATCCAATGTAAATTGAATTCTTACAGTATTCTGGGATTTTGCTATACAATGGCACTTGATTATATTTTACCCATGTCCTGCGCTCTTAGGGGATTCTGTACATATTTCGCTTTGTATTAACACTATATTTTCCATTGGCAGACCAACATACCAACATGGAGACCGTCTCACTCGACGATCTCAAACTCGACGTGATTGAAGTTCTTGGTGAAGGAGGATTTGGCAAAGTACTAAAGGCAATAGACCAGCTCTCAGGTAAATCACATCCTTTCCTAGAGATTACATAGAATGATAGCGGTTGTTCATGCATTGATGGTTAACCCCTTCCTACCCCACCATCTGCACTGCAGTGTCCACGGGTTCCATTACACTTTTTACGAGTATGAGATCATGTAAGCGCTCCCATATAAGCAATAATGTGGGGGCATTTATTTTCTTTATTATGGACCAGTGATCAGTTGCCTGTTTAACCTCAAGGTGCAAATTTTGCTACATTTTCCTTTTTTCTCCCGATTTTAATTTTTTTTAAAAACTTTACTCCAGGGGAAATTCTTATTTTAGTGCAAGTTAAGTTATATCAAATATAAAAATGTCCCTGTTACATGTTTTAATATTGTGTTAAGGAGTTATTTATACATTTAGGGCATGGTGACAGATCTCAGTACAGCAACAGGGTCACATCTGTCAATGATGCTTCCTTGCATGTCCCCCCCCCCCATATTCTCCCTAGGTGCCTCTAGTGCCGCCCTCCAGCCCTCAAAGTTTAAGGACCGGGACACGTCGAGAGCCTGTTAGCATTCCCCAGAAATAAGGCGAGGCTGTATATTTGAAGGTTTTCAGGGTCAGAATGGAAGTTTTTTTTTATTGGGAACAGGCACACATTTATACGATCAAACCTGGGTTATTTCCATATACAAAACCTCCTGTAGAAACTTGAGGCATTATTAGACTAAACCAGATAATGGGATAAATATTTACTAAACATTACTAGGCAGACAAACAGATAATGGGGCAGTGTTTGCCTGACAAAGCAGATTACAAACTACTCAAATATAAACCGATATTAACACATTCCTGAGGCAGGGTATGTCGGAAGGCTAATGCCATCAGAAAGATAACAAGATATACATGGACCATACAATAAACAGGCAATAACATTCTTCCATAACACGGATTACAAACATTCTGCACACAAGAGGGGCCAAGGAAGTAATATTGAACATTAGGCCTGCACCCTATGAATATACCTCCAGGTCCATGCACCCCAAGTCCAAAGCGACTTACGTCACAGGTACCACAAGAAAGCTTTTTTTTTTTCTCTAACAGATGTATAACATGTGGATACACTGAGAGAATTTGCAGTTCTAGAACATAGCCACGGTAGAAAAAAGAATTGCTTGTGTCATTTGTCCAATGCCAAGGAAAGAGACCAGTGTGAACTATACAATGTTCAAAATGTTTCCAGTGCCCACTCCCTTTGGAGAGACTCTTTCCATTAGGAAATGGATAAATATGATGGCAGGTCTTTATTTGACCCCCCCCCCCGCCCCTTGCTGTAGTTTGTGATGGTTTGACACTAAGTTTCTTATACCTTTTCTTGTCAACAGGAAGTACAGTTGCTTTGAAGCTGATCCGGAAGGACAGAACACGACTGGAGTCATTCCTCCAAGAGCTCCATGTGTCTGTCTTGGTCGGCAGACATGACAGTATAATTTATACTTATCCCATCCACGTACTCGCTTTAGACCATTTCCTCATTGTCCAGGATTTTGCACCTTGTGGTACACTGCATTCAATCATTGAACCCCGGGTAAGCAGCATGATACACTGTGCAAATATCCATATGGTTCATGGTATTGGCAGTATTGATGGTCAATTAAATTCATTTCAAGAGATTGTAAAGTGACACCTAAGCAATACGTAAAGGCTCAAAATTCTATAAAGAACACTGATATGAAAGACATTTATATAGGGTCTCTATGTTCTAGTATCTTTTACATTCATTAGTGTTGGGGCATACGGTATATTAGGGGATACGATGCAGTGTTTTTAAATGTTATAGTTTAGCACGCAGGCATCGAATATTCTTTAAGGTCTGATCATTACATGAAGTGTTTTTAGGTGGTACGCAAAGCCTAATGGTCAGTTTGTTAACAAAGCCAATTGATGGACACGTAATTTTGATGTACGTTATGTAGACAATGTCACATTTCACGCCCTTAGCGGTATCTTCATAAACACTCAAATGGAGAAGAAAAAGGTTTTTATTGTGCCAAGCGTCATAGAAAGTTTGCAATATTTCGTGGTTGCACATGCCAGTGGCTCTAATGCACGTTTCCCTTTTCCTCCATTATGTTTAGAATGGTGTCCCAGAGGAGAAGATGAAGCGCTGTGCAGAGCAGCTTGCAAGTGCCTTGTGGTACATGCACAGTAAGCATCAGCTAATTCATGGAGACCTGAAGCCGGACAATGTCCTACTGATGGACAAGGACTGCCATCAAATTAAATTGGCCGATTTTGGTCATGCGCGATCCATTGGTCAACTTGTAGGGCGCATGTCCCACATTATTCCGCATATGTGCCCAGAAATATGCTGCCTGCAAGAAAATGAGTATTTGTATCTGACCCAGAGTGTTGATGTCTGGGCATTTGGCATCCTCCTCTATGTGGCACTTACAGGATATTTTCCATGGGAGAAAGCATTAGAGCTAGACCATTGTTTCAATGTGTTCGCTGAATGGCAAAATGGTGGAGATTATGCTGCTCCTCCAAATGGCTGGGAAACATTCACAGGAGAAGCAATGGGGATGTTCTCGAGCTTGCTTACCCTGGACCCCGTTACGAGGTCTACGTTTGAACATTTTTCTGGCTTTCTCCAAAGCCCTTGGAGAACAGATGGGCTCATTGACCATGTGGTTGTAGAAGGGGAAGCCTTTCTTGTCACAACGGAGGAGGGTCTAGACCAGATACTAATAATACCCGGGGATAATGAGATGATACTCATAGAAACTGAAGGGAACGTGGAGTATGTGGAGATTGAAGAGACGGTAGAGGAGTCTGAGGATATCTTGCACCTGCTCTATGAAAGTATCACCCTCACAGAAGAAGAGCCCCAGCCAGAGGTTGTTCTAGCCACATGATCCTGTGCATGGTGAAGCCATAGGTCAGCCTTCAGCGTACGCACCATCTTGCCTCCATCAACACCGTTCGGTTTGGTCAGGTGAGTATCTTTCCTTTTCAGGGCTGCCTCTTCGAAGGAGCAAGTGGCTTACTGTGTTCCCAAAGAAACATGGGTCAATAACAGAGTTGACCTATACTGTATACTTTACACTACAAAATGGGTCAAATAGTGGACATGCCATCATAATATTATCCCATTGCTGTAGTTTGGGATTGATTGACACATAATAAATCAGAAAAAAAGTTGGACGTCAGTCCTGTGTGAGCGCACGTTTGTAGCTTAGTATTACTAGACACCTCTTATTAGTTTAGTCAAACAGCTTCTTTACTTAAAGAGAGGAAAGGAGAGAAACTCCATTGCGCAGATATATTCTTGGTGTGAAAATAATTAGAAGATATTAGTATGTACTCACACTTTTCTGAGCCTCTACAATAAGTGGCTCAGTATCAAGGCGTATAGTAAATTCCAAATCGGGGGAAGATGCCGCATTTCCACTCCTTCCTCCAAGATGATGCTATCTCTAATCAGCAACCGGAATTAAGCTCATCAAGAATGTAGTCTAAAATAAATTTATTCTTAAAAACAAAATAAAACAATCATAGTAAAATCCAGATACGCGTTTCACCTGCTTGCACTGCAGGCTTCCTCAGTCTTTCCTCTCTTTAAGTAAAGAAGCTGTTTGACTGGTGTGATTTAGAAGCATTAGAAGACTCCAGGAATTGGGCGTGACCCCCCCATAAGAGGTCAGAAGGCCCACTACTTGAGCCATATTGAGGCTCCGCCTTTGTGAGTGAAAACTTGTCACAATATTAATCTGACTATTACCTTTGTACAAACAATATTGCACCATATGTCTCTATTCTGTTCATTCACACTGTAGGATTTGAATGTATGACAGACTTTACCCCTCGAGAACAACATTATAAGATAAGTGTTGTATTTAAACTAATAAGAGGTGTCTAGTAATACTAAGCTACAAACGTGCGCTCACACAGGACTGACGTCCAACTTTTTTTCTGATTTATTCTGTGTATGGGGTACACATGGGTGTTTGTAGCAGCACAGGAGTATAATACCACCTGTTTATAGGGATTCAGCGCCGATCATTCACTCTTAGCCCTTGTGGGCTACCGATATAATATTCATTGACACATGTCTACCAATATGTTGAGTATCTCTTATTAAGCTTTCATAAACCTTTTCTTGTTAACAGAAAGAAAAGCTGCGGTGAAGTTGATGAAAAGAACCCAACTCCATTCATTCTTCCAAGCTGCATGTGCTGTTCTTGTCTATGGGCACAAAAATACCATTTACACCTATGCAAGAGTGCCTCCAAGAGAAAAAAAATCATACAAAGCTTAACATGCATGTATGTGATGGAAATGAAAGCATTTCACTCACATGATATGGAGGCCGCTGACAGCTTGGGAAGGGAATGCCAGATTTCCCTGCTTTATTGGTAGAGATGTAGGGCTTTGCAGAATCCTGTAGTATAAGGCTAGGGTCAGACGAGCGCAGTGCGAACGCGCGTGCAGGCGCACTTAATCACGGCCGCACTAGCAGCAAATGACGGGCAATGACGGCCAATATACGAAGTACGGTCGCACAAAAGTCCGGCTGCGCAACGCAAGTGGAAAACGAACGCATTTTTTCGAGAACGTTAAACTGCTAGTACTGACGTACAGTGTTCCCTGCAACGTGCGCGCGTGCGCGCGCGCGCAGGGAACGCGGTGCCAGCGCGCACAACTTGTGGTTATGCGCGCATGGCAACCGGCGGGGTTTGAGGGGACCCAGAGCCGGGCAGCGCGTGAGTGCCTGCCCGGTTCTGAAGAGTCCGTCCTAAGCGGCTGCGTGCGTGCGCGCGCAGCCGGTCACGTGGTCCGGCTAATCAGGCCACCTGACTGGCCGGACCGCGTGACCTGCGCACGCACGCCACGCAGCCATCCCCTTTAACAGGACGGACTCTTCAGGACCGGGCAGGCATTCCCGCGCTGCCCGGCATCTGGGTCCCCTTAAACCCCGCTGGGGCAACTAACCAGGTATGAGCTGGGGGCCAAATCCACGAGCTGGGGGGTTAAATCCACGAGCTGGGGGGCAAATCCATGAGCTGGGGGGCAAATCCATGAGCTGGGGGCCAAATCCATGAGCTGGGGGGCAAATCCACGAGCTGGGGGCAAATCCATGAGCTGGGGGGTTAAATCCACGAGCTGGGCATATCCACGAGCTGGGGGCAAATCCATGAGCTGGGGGCCAAATCCATGAGCTGGGGGCCAAATCCACGAGCTGGGGGCCAAATCCATGAGCTGGGGGGCAAATCCACGAGCTGGGGGGCAAATCCATGAGCTGGGGGGTTAAATCCACGAGCTGGGCATATCCACGAGCTGGGGGGCAAATCCAAGAGCTGGGGGGCAAATCCACGAGCTGGGGGCAAATCCATGAGCTGGGGGGCAAATCCATGAGCTGGGGGCAAATCCATGAGTTGGGGGGCAAATCCATGAGTTGGGGGCAAATCCATGAGCTGGGGGGCAAATCCATGAGCTGGGGGCAAATCCATGAGCTGGGGGCAAATCCATGAGCTGGGCAAATCCATGAGTTGGGGCAAATCCATGTGAGAGCTGGGGCAAATCCATGAGCTGGGGCAAATCCATTTGTGAGCTGGGGCAAATCCAATGGATTCCCTCTAACGTGCGCGCCCGCGCACGGAATGCAATGACAGCGCGCACAACGTGTATTTATGCGCGCACAAATTAGTGCAGGGGTGGCCAACTTAGATTCATCGGATTTTTCTCGTTTTTTTACAGCTCCGTCATGAAATACGTCCAGAATTGCGCATCGTCTGACCGCTTAAGCGTATTCCGTGAAAAAATGCGTTCGCACGCACCGACGTGCGTTTTGAAGCTGGACGTCAGAAATGCGTTCGTCTGACCCTGGTTACAGGCTGTAGGCGCTGCGCAATGGGGAAGTTCCGGGGGAGCTCTTCGTCGCGCAGCTGAACACGTAGCTGCGTTCCGGCGTGATGATGACGAGGGAAATCGATCACAGTGGCTGGACTGTCTAAAGCTGTTAACTTATAACTTGACTTAAATTTCAATGTCGAAGCAAAAACGTTCCGATCACGGTGTGATGTTGTGCAGGAAAAGAACATGCGCACGTTTTAAGATAGAGTGGTTAGACGAACTTGTAGAAACTGAAATGCCGTCGTCAGGAAAAAAACAAACGGTCATGCTGAAAGATGTTTTTACATACAACGAGAATTCCGATGCTGTTATTTGCAATGTTTGTAAGAAAGCGGATGCTCCTGGCGAATTTACAAACGGCAAACGCTGGAACGAATGGAAGTTAGATTACTTAAAGCGACACCTGCTGCACAAAACTCACCTCGAATCCGTTGCAAAGCTCGTAAATATTAGCAAAGGGGGTATTCTCAAGATGTTTACAGAATCAGCAAGCGACAGAGAACAGAGATTGGAGGTAGCTCAGCGGAAGATTTCGAAGCCCGAACAGGTGAAGATTCTTATTGATAATGTCATATTGGCTATTAAATTGAACGCGTCAATGCTATCTGTTCAAGAAATTCATGCACACGTCGCAAAATACGTTCAATTACCAGAGAGTTGGCGCAGCAAGAATTATGCGTTCGAGTTTGTGGAGTCCATTAACATGGTTGTCAAAGCCCAAATTTTGACTGAAATAAATAGTGCTCCATTTCATACTCTGATAGCGGATGAAAGCACAGATGTGTCCATCACAAAAATGCTGATTTTATACTTGAAATTTCGTCCAGTAGGCATGAATATTCACAAAACAGTTTTCGCCGGAATTCTCAAGCTATCGGCATGTGATAGCACCTCAATTACAATGGCAATTAAGCAGTTCTATGCAGACTGTAAGTTAGATTTACAGAAAATGGTAATGTTTACCTCTGATGGTGCTTCGGTAATGTTGGGCAAGCAGAATGGCGTCGCAGCTCAGCTACGTCGCGAAGTTCCACATGTGTTAGAACAACACTGCGTTGCACACAGAGAAGACCTTGGCATAGATGACGCCTGGAAGAATGTGTCTTTGATGAAAGACATCGAGACCTTGTTAAGGACTGTATATACGCTCTTTAGCAAGTCAACTGTAAAGCGACAAGAACTGGCAGAGCTGGCGAAAGTGACCGAAAGTGATGTTATTGCATTCAGACCGTTAAACGAAGTTCGTTGGCTATCGCGTTATTTTGCAGTTAATGCAATAATGAGAAACTACACTGTATTGGAAGAGTACTGTGGGCAACAGGTCAGTGAAAATAACGATCCTATTAACAAGTATTGTTTGAAGCGTTTGAGAAATCCTCAGTATCACGTCGCACTTACTGTTCTCCATGACGTTCTTGGACAATTAGCAGACCTCAGTAAAGTATTCCAAAGAAGTTGTTTGTCCCCAGTCGAAGCACATCAGTTAGTCAAAGCGAAAATTGCCAAGTTGCGCTCGCAGTACCTCGGCGAATGCGTACACTGGAGCGATGATGCTAAAGATCTGTTAACCAAATATGAAGAAGTAGACACAGCCTCGGTAATCAGATTTATCGAACGTGTCTGTGACCACTTGGATCGCCGGTTCCCAGACGACGAGTTGCTAGATTGGAAGGTGTTTGAGTTACGTACTCTGACAGACGTTTCCAGCTATGAAAATGGGCAAACCGAGATTGCAAACCTAGCAGTTAAATACAGTAAATTACTTGGTAAAACTGACAGCGATGAATACAAGAAGCAGACTTGCAAACAGTATCGGGACTTCAAGTTTATTGCTTGTGAGAAAGTTAAAGCAGGAATGTTTAAAAATTTCAACGACATTGTTTCTTACATCCTTACTGAAGAAGAATTCAGCGAGTTAGCACTGCTAGTCGATATATGCGCCTCGTTCCAGGCTTCCAGTGCCGAGTGTGAACGTGGATTTAGTCTCATGAATGCAACAAAGACCAAAATGCGGAACCGACTTCAAGTTGATCATCTGGACTGTCTTATAAGGATAAAGACTTATTTAAATTCAGGTGAACATATCAACCTTGATCAAGTGTACACCCGTTGGCAACTAACTCGAGACAGACGTGAACAAATCTAGGTAAATCTAGGTTATCAGACTCTTATAAATGATAGGACTGATATTTGTAGAAGTCTCATGTACCTTAATTGATGGAAGTTTTTTCTTTTCTTTTCTCACATGAGTTAGAAAATATAAATATACATTCATTCAGATATAAGTTTTATCAAATCATCTGGTTGCTTCGTTTTAGCTTTGAACAGTTTTCACTTACACGTACGATCAATTGCGCTACTTTTAAAAAACCAACTATTGGTTACCATAGTCAATAAGCGCTCATGACGAAAATATTGTTGCTCATGAAAAATCTGGTGCGCTCACGGCCCCCAAAAATTAGAGGGAACATTGCACGTACAGAGTGCGCTGCGTCCGCTAGAGGCGTGTGTGCGTGATTAGGAGATGTCAGACACTGCTAATGTCCAGCCAACATAACGTCCAGATGCACAAAGTGTTTTATTGATGATCCGTACAAAATCACGGATGCAAATGCGCATCGTATGACCGCTATCGCGTACTCCGTGAAAAAATGCGTCCATTCGTTTGAACGCACTTTTTCACAGACAACGCGAAAATGCGTTCGTCTGACCCTAGCCTAAGGGATCCCAGTGCCTGTTCCCAGCAAAGTTTGAGCAGACTGGTGCTCTCTAAATGTAACCTCAGCAGTGGAGGAAAAATGGGAAAAAACGCTCACAGATGTGATAAAACGTTTATCACATCTGTGAGCGGTTTTTCCATTTTTCCTCTGCCTTGACGTGGCGTTACTGCTCACATGGCTTTCCCATGTGCCAATTCAACCAGTTTGGGTTTGTGGTTGGAATGTTTCGTGTTTGTGCAGAAATCTCAGTGGCTGACCTACACAGTTGTAAATCGTCGCCATCTTTAAAGATTGCTGGTAAGGACAGAGTTTAAAAGTGAACAAGGAAAATAACATTTTGGGAGACAATAATATATGACTTTCCCATGTCTTAAGTGCTTGTGTTGTAGCAGAATTATTTGTGGGGGACTCTTGTACACCCCCATTCGGGACAAATTTAAAATGAAAAAATCCCTTACATGTAATTCCACAGTTGTGTGGTGTGTTTTTTTTTTATATGTTTTTTTGTTAATGTCCCTGTGGTTTTTTTTTTACACGGGAGGAGACCACACAAAAGGGTAAAAATAGTTTCATTAAAACACAAATCTGATATTGGAACTAAGAAAGTCGACCTCCCTCTTCCACATCATTTTTTTTGAAGTGGGACATGACATTTCATAGTTGAAGTTTCAGGTTAAAGAAGTCCCGAAACTGACAAGAGGCGGTGATAGGAAATTATATGGGGTACATCCGTTAAACACTGTGGGCTCTATTACAGTCTTAACGCTAACGGTAGCGCTCACCTGCGTGAGCAATACCGTTAGCTGCGGTATCTACCGCATATTACATTCCAAATGCGTTAAAAAACCCGTTTGCGTTGGTACCTTGCGCTTCTCAGCGTGACATCACTGTACTTTGCGCTCCCTATGCTTAACATGGAGAGGGCAAAGTGTTAATCAGCGCTGGTATTCCAAAGTCCCAGCGCTGATTAAGGCTGGGTTCATACTTGGGTGTAGCGCTGCGTTGCACAATGCGCATCCGAAAAAACACGCGAACGCGCATTGCAGCGCGTTCGCGGCTATGTCTATGGCCGCGAACGAGCTGCTGTATGCCCGAAAAGAAGCTCCCGGACTTCTTTGGGCGCAGGACGTTTTAAAGCGCGCTCCTGCACGCTTTAAAACGCCCAGGTGTGAATAGGTCCCATTGAAAACAATGGGATTTCCACGTTCATGCGTTTTAAAGCGTGCACGAACGCGCTTTAAAACGTCTAGGTGTGAACAGGGCCTAACGTCTGGCTAGCGAAAAGTTAACCAGAGCCAGAACCTGGTGTTAACGGATTCCGCTTCTGCAGAATCCATTAACACCAGCAATGAAAATAAAAAAAAAAAGCACATACTTACCCTGTGTCCCACGGCTCTGTCCTCCTGCTCCGGCTGGCGGGAGCAGGGAAAGACTGGGGGAAAAAGTCCCCCCCCAGTCTCTCCCATGTATCCCTACGCCGTCCGGCCGGATCTGGCGAGGCGAGATCCGGCTAGTCATGTGACCGCCGGTGTCTGCTTCAATGGAGTCCTATGGGCTCCTTTGAGAGGATGCACGCGGCTGCGCTTAGCGGGCGCAAACAATGCAGGCAGCATTTTTTGCGCCTGCATTGTAATCCCCCATAAAAAACGGGGGCGGTAGGGGGAAAAATGCGGCCGCAGTTTTTTCTTCCTAACGCCCCCATTTTAGCGCGGGGATTGTAATAGTGCCCTGTATCTCCCTATGGTTTGAAGTGGACTTTCCCCTTTCCTGTAATGCCCTAAGGAGAGTAATTGATGTGGATTGTAGGTAATGAAGTAGCAGGTTTAAATCTTAACTCTTGGTTTCAACTTCAGTTAATTGTATAATTATTTCATATGTTAAACACCTTACTTCTATCTACCATTACGTTAACGGATGAGTTGTAATGTATGTATATACAGTATATTAACATGTAGTTTGAAAAAATTAGCTATTGCTTTTAAACTTTTTTTTTTTTTGAAGTTCATTTTTATCATTTGCTGCAAAAAACATTTTTCTTTTTTAATGAAATTAGTGTTTTGGTTCCTTTTTTTTTTTTTTAAAAAAAAGCAGTTTTTCTTCCTTTGCCCCTGAGCTGAAATAAATATGGAGTTTCGGCAATACCGAAGGTTCGTTTAAAGAGGTTTTCAATTCGCCAAATACTGGAGAATTGACAGGAAAATACAGTGCAATTTGGCAGCACCGAAATTGCCCCATAGAAAACGGTCTTCTATTTGCAGAATTGCACCAAAATGCCCCGATTTTCTGTGTTTCAGATCAACAGATAAACAGGTAAATCTCATAGGTGTCAATGTAGTTGTTTTTTTTTGCTGAAAATAAAAACACTTAGGCTAGGGTCAGACTAACGCATTTTTCGCGTTGTCCGTGAAAAAGTGCGTTCGAACGAATGGACGCATTTTTTCACGGAATACGCGATAACGGTCATACGATGCGCATTGTCATCCGTGATTTTGTATGGATCATCAATAAAACCCTTTTTGTGTCTGGACGTTATGTTGGCCGGACATTAGCAGCGTCTGACGTCTCCTAATCACGCACACACGCCGCTAGCGGACGCAGCGCACTCTGTACATCAATACTAGCGGTTCTACGTTCTTGCAAAAATGCGTTCGTTTGCCACTTGCGTTCGTCGTATGTTCCCCGGCATTGGACGTCATTTGCTGCTAGCACGGCCGTGATTTAGTGCTGCTAAAAGCACGTTAATACTGCGTTAGTCTGACCCTAGCCTTATCGTTTAGAACACTTGTTTTTGCTTCTCAATTTTTTTCAGACCTTTTTATTACTTAAGTGCTTCTTTATTATTTAGACATATTTTTATTGGTTTAAACAACCATTATTATCAGTGCAGTTTTATGAGGGGCCACTAGGTTTGATCACAGAATCATTTACATCACACAGTGAGAAGTGTTTATCATATAGTGAAATGTAAGTCATATACTATATACACACACCGAAATCCATAGATTATATACCAAAATATATCATATCCTGAAATCCATACATCACAGAATGAAATCCAGATGTCATATTGTGAAACTGATAAGTATAGAACATGAAAATCAGTATATAACATAATATCATGTACTGAAATCCATGTGCTATAATGAAAATAATATATATATATAAAATGAAAAAATAGATATATTGGGGGCTTATGCCACCTTTTTTCTCCTTTATATAAAGTAGGCATGTGCCCAAAGGGGACACCTTGCTCTAACACTTAAATATATATATTAGTACTCCTTTAGGCTAGGGTCAGACGAGCGTGATTTCTACGGACGTACGTCAGTACGGAAGACGCAGTAGTGGCCACACAGTCCGTTTATTCACTGACGTATATTTTGACGGATGTAGGCGGGAAAATAAAATAAAAAGCAAAACCATTTTGTCCGTGAAAAATGCTGGACGTATAAATGCAGTCCGTCTGACCACGTTCCATCACTCACACACAAAGCTATGCAGACGTTGCGGACGCAGCGCACTTTGTGCGGCCGTTCTAGGGGTTGTACGTTCTTGCCTGCCTTGCGTCCGTGGGCCGCGGCCGTTGTGCATCCGCAGTTCAGTGCGGACGTACTTCGTGTGTGGGGCTCCAATGGGCTTTCTGTCATGCTATCATGGATGTACTTTTAGGTGCAATCACGGACGTGAACACTACGCTCGTCTGACCCCAGCCTTAGATACATTTTTTCGCTTTATAGATGATATTTTTCTCATATGGAGAGGGAACTGTGAATCCTTTGATATGGTTAAATACATCAACAATCTTCAATCACCAGTCCAACTGACCAGTATAAGAGACACGGACAGAGTGTCATTCTTGGATGTTACAATCTTCCGTGATGGGAATAGATTGGGCTACACTCTGTTTCGTAAGGAGACAGATAGAAATTCACTGTTGGCAGCCACCAGTCATCACCCCAGACATTTGAAGAATTCCTTGCCGATTTCGCAATACCTTAGAGTGTTACGATATAACTCAGACCCCTCACGGCGTCAAATTCAAATTGATGAAATGACTTCTAAATTTCTCAACAGGGGCTATTCTGCCTTTAGCCTTCAGAAAGCAATTCAGAAAGTCGATGAGAGGTTTAAACATCCGAAATTGGCTGAACAAGCGCCAGCTCCTCGTATTGTTCTCCCCCTTACGTATCATTCAGCTGGAGATCAGATGGCTGCTCAAATTCGGCAACATTGGCCAATTTTTCAATATGATAATGTCATGCTCCACCTGGGTGCTGTCACGGTCTAAACCCCCTGACCCTCTGATGCACCTTTTTGTTTTTCTTTTTTGCATGATTCATGCAGATTCCGGGACTTTGTTTTGTTTCCCATGCTCGGTTCTGGACTTAGATTCTGAATGCATACTAATCAAGCACCTGTTTCCCATCCATTCTGTATATAAGGAGGTCACTCCCCTTGATCTTCACTGCCTCATTGAAGTCTGGACTTTGTACCTTGCTGACCCGCTTTTGGAAACTCCTTGTGCTGTATACCCTCTGGAATTGATACCGGTCATACCCTCTGGACCACCCATCTGGAACCCTCCTGTGAACTTTCCTACCTCTGCTATACCGGTAACCCTCATTATTTTTGCTAGTACCCCCTTTTTTGGATTCTACGTGTATGACCCCTGGCTATGGACTTTTGATAATCCTGCTTCCTGTATTCCTCGACTTCTGCTTGCTACCCCGTCCACGAGATTGCCTTATCCTTTATCTGGAGACCTTGCCCTGGACTTTATCAATTATCAGTTCAGTATATTCTGTTTCCTGTTTAGTATTTTTCCTCCATTTTTCTGCTCAGCGAAGCAATTCATTTATTTCTGCTGTTTTTGTTTATTTAATAAATATTTTTGTTTTGAACCCCTCAACCTGCATAATTCATTGCCGCTCACTGCAAACTGGGCACACACATGCAATCCAAGCCCAGTCCGCATGACAGAATGAGGAAGTCTTCAAACAGTGAGCCAAGCTGTAAAGGATTATGTGAAGGGGCTAATGGAGGAAATCCTGCAGCAAGTGGACACGTTGTTTGTTGACCTGCTTAAAGGCTTAAGGGGCATCTCAACTAAGGTGCGCGTTCCAGTTACAAAGAAGGGGCCCAGAGAACCCCTAACCCTGGAGGAGCGTGAAAGGAGAAGGTTTAACAACTTGTGTTTCTATTGTGGGAGTGGCCTGCACAATTTATCAGCCTGTCCTCTGCGCCCCCCCAAACCATCTAGCACCCCACCTGAATCAGTATCAACCAAACAGACTTTGGTTGCCAAGTCTCCCCCCACTAAGCCTAAAAGGTCAGCACCTGTCAAGGCAGTGCCCTTGATTCCTTCTAAAGCACTGTCCACCAAGCCGAAGAAGAGATTGACTCTCAGAGACACGACATCCTTCAAGCCCAAGAAAGAAAATTTGCCTGCCAAGTCCTTGCCCCTAAAGCCTAGTAAGGCGTTATCTGCCAAGTACTTGCCTGAGAGACCCACCACCAAATCCCACCCAGCTGAATCTTTGGAAGCGAATCCTGAAACCGTGCATCAAGATGCCAACCAAGCAGAGCGTATGGATTTCCAATCCACCCTGCCCACAGAATCTGTTCCAGCCGTACCGATGGAGGAGGAGCCCAGCGTACCTACAGAGCCTGACCCCGTTGTGCCCATGGAGATAGCGTCTGTCCTACCCTCCGGTATGACACCCACCACTCCAAGCCAGCACCTCACGGCTAACTGTTTTACCGCTCCAGTGCCTTCCAGTCGGCAAATATCCTCTTATCCATCGGCTTCAGAATACTACTCTTCTGAAGAGTGGAATTCTGTGGATTCAGAAGAGGAGTTCCCTAAAGAGACTGCACGTCACCCTCGTGGGCAACCTGGCCGGTTCATTGGGTGCATGAGAACCACCTATATAGGAACCACGTTCACTACTTCAATCAATGTCCCCAAGCCGTCTCAGGTTTCAGTCACTAAGCCTTCTCAGGCTTCTGTCCCCGAGCCTTCTCAGGCTTCTGTCCCCGAGCCGTCTCCGGCTTCTGTCTCTGAGCCGTCTCCGGCTTCTGTCTCTGAGCCGTCTCCGGCTTCTGTCTCTGAGCCGTCTCCGGCTTCTGTCTCTGAGCCGTCTCCGGCTTCTGTCTCTGAGCCGTCTCCGGCTTCTGTCTCTGAGCCGTCTCCGGCTTCTGTCTCTGAGCCGTCTCAGGCCTCTGTACCCGAGCCTTCTCAGGCCTCTGTCTCTGAGCCACCGCAGGCTTCTGTCTCTGAGCCACCGCAGGCTTCTGTCTCTGAGCCACCGCAGGCTTCTGTCTCTGAGCCATCGCAGGCTTCTGTCACCCAGCCATCGCAGGCTTCTGTCACCCAGCCATCGCAGGCTTCTGTCACCCAGCCATCGCAGGCTTCTGTCACCCAGCCATCGCAGGCTTCTGTCACCCAGCCATCGCAGGCTTCTGTCACCCAGCCATCGCAGGCTTCTGTCACCCAGCCATCGCAGGCTTCTGTCACCCAGCCATCGCAGGCTTCTGTCACCCAGCCATCTCAGGCTTCTGCCACTAAGCCGTCTCAGGCCTCCGTCTCTGCGCCTTCACGGGCTTCTGTCCCTAAGCCGTCTCAGGCTTCTGCCACTACGCCTTCCCTGGCTTTTTTCATTAAGCCTTCTAAGGCTCCTAAAACCAAGTCGCCGCAGAGCCCAGCGGTGGTGTCGCCGCAGAGCCCAGCGGTGGTGTGTCGCCGCAGAGCCAGCGGTGGTGTCGCCGCAGAGCCCAGCGGTGGTGTCGCCGCAGAGCCCAGCGGTGGTGTCGCCGCAGAGCCCAGCGGTGGTGTCGCCGCAGAGCCCAGCGGTGGTGTCGCCGCAGAGCCCAGCGGTGGTGTCGCCGCAGAGCCCAGCGGTGGTGTCGCCGCAGAGCCCAGCGGTGGTGTCGCCGCAGAGCCCAGCAGTCGTCCCCAAGCTGTCTCCGCCGAAGGGCCGTAGCCGCCGCCGTCGAGCCAAGCCTCTCAGTAACCAGCAAAGCCTCACCAAGGGCGCTGTCCCTCCGAGCCCTGCTACTATAGAGTCTCCGCCGAGTTGTGCCCGTGACACTGTTCCCGATACTGGGTCTGAAAGGGCTATACTTGTTGCTCTGTATGAGGACTTTCAAGATCCGAGTAATTGTACTCTTACAAAATACCCTACGTCGGAACCTGTCCCTACGGGCTACTCCAGGACGCCCTCTGGCTTGTTGGTCCGTGAGGAGTACTTAGAAGTGGTCAGGCACTACCCTGAACTCTGGAGGAGCCTTGATGTCCCATCTGACTCCAGTTGACTGCTTCATGGAACTTTTTCTGGGTCTCTAACGGCGCATTGGTCCGCAAAGATGATTTGGCGAAATATGAGCAGCTCCTAAGTGCATTTGGAGACGTTTATAGCGATCCCGGTTCCGACTCCGAGTACATTGGATGGTGGTGATCTGCGTTCTGTCCCCTGTTCCAGCTCCGGTGCCCGGAGTGCACCCGTCAGGAGGGGGGTGATGTCATGCTCCACCTGGGTGCTGTCACAGTCTAAACCCCCTGACCCTCTGATGCACCTTTTTTTTTTTTTTTCATGATTCATGCAGATTCCAGGACTTTGTTTTGTTTCCCATGCTCGGTTCTGGACTTAGATTCTGAATGCATGCTAATCAAGCACCTGTTTCCCATCCATTCTGTATATAAGGAGGTCACTCCCCTTGATCTTGACTTCCTCATTGAAGTCTGGACTTTGTACCTTGCTGACCTGCTTTTGGAAACTCCTTGTGCTATATACCCTCTGGAATTGATACCGGTCATACCCTCTGGACCACCCATCTGGAACCCTCCTGTGAACTTTCCTACCTCTGATATACCGGTAACCCTCATCATTTTTACAAGTACCCCCTTTTTTGGATTCTACGTGTATGACCCCTGGCTATGGACTTTTGATAATCCTGCTTTCTGTATTCCTCGACTTCTGCTTGCTACCCCGTCCACGAGATTGCCTTATCCTTTATCTGGAGACCTTGCCCTGGACTTTATCAATTATCAGTTCAGTATATTCTGTTTCCTGTTTAGTATTTTTCCTCCATTTTTCTGCTCAGCGAAGCAATTCATTTATTTCTGCTGTTTTTGTTTATTTAATAATAAATATTTTTGTTTTGAACCCCTCAACCTGCATAATTCATTGCAGCTCACTGCAAACTGGGCACACACATACAATCCAAGCCCAGTCCGCATGACAGATAAAACGCTACTAACACAATTCCATACTCCACCTCTTATTTCTTAATCGAAGAACCAAGAATTTCTGTGACCTACTGGTTAAAACTGACCAGTATCACTCTTATGAAAAAATATCATTTCAGAAAATGGGTTGCTACCGCTGTCTGGACTGCGTCACCTGCCGCCACATGGTACTAGGCAACTCCTTTGTGCACCCAACTAGTGGTAAAAGATATAAGATCCGCTTCAGAATCACGTGCCAGACGGAGTTTGTGATCTATTTAATTAATTGTCCCTGTGGCCTAGCCTATGTAGGTAAGACTGATCTAATCCTACGTGACCATATAAGGGGACATAGATCCGCAATAAACACAGCATACCGCGACGGTTATACGGACAAGCCGGTCGCTAAACATTTTCTGAAGTGTCGCCACAGTCTGCTCACATTGAAATTTATCGGCATTGATCATGTCCCACCCTTACGACGAGGGGGAAACCGTTCAGATTCTTTTACAGAGAGAAACATTTTGGATCCGAACGTTGAATACACTTATGCCTAATGGACTTAACGAATATATCTCGTTTACATCTTATTTATATGACAGATAAATCTGTGTATGTTTGTTTAACAGCAGATTTCCTCTTAGTTCTGCTCTATGATCTCTCAGATAATTATTATTCTTTATACTATTCCTATTAGTGATCTCCTTTTGTGTAGGTATTGGTCTTCTTGCCCATTGTCATATTTGGCACCTTTTTTTTATAAACTGCTTTGTTTTTGTCTCCAGCCCTTTGCGCTTAATTAATCACCCAGGATGGGGTCTCCATGACAACCTAGAGTGTTGTCTCTGGGTGGAGAACTTCACTGAAGGGGCGCTACGCGATAGCCTAGCAACGATGCGCCACTTCCTGTTTCCGGGTGGGCGTGATCGCGGCACAGACTCGGTAAGGCTAGGGACAGATGAGCGCATTTTCTGCAGCCACCGTCAAAATGTACGTCGATGCGTGCGCACGCAGCATTTTTTCACGGAATACGCTTAAGTGGTCAGACGATGCGCAATTCTGGACGTATTTCATGACGATGGGGTGAAAAGAAGTCTAGGGAAATCCGGCTGTTTGAACGTTATGTTGGCCGCACACTAGCAGCGTCTGACATCTCCTAATCACGCACACACGCTGCTATGGCGGCCGCAGCGCACTTTGTACGTCAGTAGCAGCGGTTTCACGTTCTGATAAAAATGCGTTCATTTGCTGGTTGCGTGGTGTCGGCGCACTTTCGTACGCACGTACTGCGTATATTGGCCGTCATTGGCCGTTATGTGCTGCTACTGCCGCCGTGATTTAGTGCGCCTGCACGCGCGTTCCGACTGCCCCACTCTGACCCTAGCCTCAGTCCCATAATTTCTATACTGTAAAAGTAACTGCTTACATTTTGTTTGTTTACCTTGATAAAGGCCCGTATTCGGGCCGAAACGTCGGTTTGTTTTAATGTAACCTTAATAAATTTGTTTATTTTATTTTACCAAGACCTTGAGTGCGGTTCCGTTTTTGGATTAGTTTGTATGCACGCTGGGACTCCATTAGCACCGAGGCAGACTCCATTTTTTCTATAGTGGAAAGGAGTGTGCGGACGTTTTTGGATTGTTATATATATATTGGGGGCTTATGCCACCTTTTTTTCTCCTTTTATATAAAGTAGGCATATGCCCAAAGGGGACACCTTGCTCTAACACTTAAATATATATATATTAGTACTCCTTTAGATACATTTTTAGACAATAGATTGTGCTGCTTTTGAAACAGCGTAATTTATCCTTCTAGAAATTACCAAATTACAAATACAACATATACAGAAAGGTTCATACAAGCGCAGTCTTGTGACATTCAGTAGTACATATTATACTGTAAATTCCCACGTTATTTGGTAATAAAGATAAAATACTATTATGTGCGGACCTGTAGCTGTTCCTCAAAACATACATCAATAAATAGAAAAAAACAAGTGCAATAATGCAGTGTATAGAGTGATTGACACTCGCATCTTCAGGAGCCTGATAAACTTCGGCTCTATTATGTTGTCTCGTGTCACGGGAGTGACACAGTCTACTGATGGCATATAAAATGCCTCAAAAAGAAGCGAGACAATACTCACAGGGCAAAGCATAGCGATTCCAGTGAGTATTAGTGCCTACTTTGCCAAATTATATTTTCCATCTGCCAATAAGTGCGTGTGTCCATACTGGTCGCCATCATAAGATCATCTGTACAAACCCTTTATAGCAGATTCAGACCACTATGAAATCACCCGGGAGATGGCTGCAGATGGTACCTTATGTTGCCTACTTGATGTCCACATAAACTTATGGTATCCTAAGAATAGATGCCCAAATATATATTCTCAGTGATATGTACATGTGTAAGGATATATATTAGACACATAGCAATATGTAGTGAGCACATGTTACACCATAACTTCTCATTTTAACACCTGCTGTACATTAAAATCTGTGATTTATTTACCGCATCCATTTATTTTTTGTCGGGTTTATCGCTCGTTATTTTAGATGCATGATGTCATCATTTGGAGATACGTTATGGATGCTCTGTGGTCTTTCTGGCGGTATATCACTGCAGGTGAGACGGAAAGCTCAGTCACTAATGTGTGCATGATTGCAGCAAAGTGCTTTTCTCATCTGATGAGACTCGCTGTCTTGAAGCTTGTGAAGCTGCCGCGTATTTGGGGAAATATTTTTTAGCTTATTTCATCATATTGTATCAGGGCTGGATTGGGACACATGCATGCATACACACACATACATACGTGCTGAGCTTAGTTTGTAGTTATGTTTATACGCGATTTGAAGACTGGTTTTATTAATTATATATATTATATCTCTTATTTTCAGCAGACGCGGCAGATTCATAATATATTATTATTGTATGTATACGCCATGTCCTGTCAGAATGCTATAACACAACAAAGAAAAAAAAAATGTAAGTTTCCATTCAGATTTCAATCATTTCCCGCTTCTGAAATTAATTTTTCACACTTTTTCATCCAAACCTTTGTGGTTATATATTTTATGGTGCACGCTTGGAAAAAAAACGATCAAAATGGGATCTGTTACTGCATTTTTCTGAGAAAATACGCAATTTTAATCAAGACTGAAAAACTTTTTTTGCTTGTATTTTGGGGCATTGTTTTATAAATATGACACTGTAAAAACAAGGGGCTTGCACACGGCGCAGGAAATGAGGTGAGTGACAGCAGTGATATTGTTCATTTTAGATGTGACAAATGGAAAATGCCATTGCTTTGGAACAATAAAATAGAAAGTTTTTTGGTGTTTTTTACCTGACATTTAACGTGGTCATATTTTGTATGATTTGAAAGGCAAGAAGTCTGACCTCTCCAATAACACCTAACATGCTTGGCGTGTAAAGAATGGAAATACAGGGGTCCAAAGTATCCCCACTCTCCGAGCAGCAGCTTGTGTTTTTTTAAATTCATTTTATAATGCAGAACTATTCTCTTTTCTATTTTGAAGTGAACAATGATGCTGCACCTACCTTCTCATTTCTCACGCGTGGACGAACTGTGGAGGCAATGGCACAAAGCGTTTGTTTTTAGCTGAACCATTTTTAAAATTTAATGACATGTTTTAGTTTACCCTGGTCATGTTTGACATCATTGGAAAGGCCATCCTCTGACCTTTCCAACGATACCAAGCATGGCCCTGTATCTTATGATTCAGAAGATATGGGGGGTGGGGGTCCAATGGACCTTTTAAAGGACCCATTTCTTTAACCACTTCAATGCGGAGGACGTGCTCAGCGTTTCCTCCGCATTACCGCTGCTGTGCGGAGGACGCGCTGAGCGCGTCCTCCCATTGGGGTCAGCGTTCGGCCGGGTTCCGGCCGATCGCTGGCCCCCCCGGTGTGGGCTGACATCCTCGATGTCAGCCCGGCATCCGGAACCGCAGCCACCGGAATTAGGTGTCATCGCGGCAGCGCGATGACACCTAATTCAGGCGCCCCCCCCCGCATGTGCGGAGGAGGCACCTGAAAGGGAGGGGGGGAGGTCCTTCGGACCTCTCTCCCTCCCGATCGGCAGCGTTGCGGGGGTTAACCCAGGCACCATTTGGAAGGGCACAGCCTGCCCTTCCAAATGGTGCCTGGCATTAACCCCTGGGGAGCTGGATCGCGAATCGGCGCTGAAAAGCACCGGTTCGCGATCCTTTCCCGGAGCTGGCCGACATCTTGGATGTCGGCCAAGCCTCCGGGAACTCCCCCTGAGAACTGGCGTCATCGTGTGTAGCACAATGACGCCAGTCCTAGAGTTAACCCCTAACTGCCACCAACGGTGGAGATAGGGAGTTCTAATGAACTCCCTATCTCCCGATCCGTGGCAGTTAGGGGTTAATGTTTGGTATGGTTGGATCGGCCAGAGCATGGCTGTTCCAACGATACCAAACATGAAAGTGAAATTTTTTTAAAAAATTTAAATTAAAAATATATATTTAAAAAAAAATTATAAAAAAAATGAATATTTTTTTTCTTTTTTTTGGTTCGTTAATGCAGCAATATTGTTCCCATTTCAATTATAATGTGAACAATGATGCTGCACTAACGATTTTTGTATGCGGTGCGTTTGTTAAAAATCGCGTAATTTTCCCCAAAAAAAATGTAACGAGACCCCATCTCTAAATTTTTTTAACAAGCGCACCCCATACAAAATATAACCGCAATTGCTCGCATGTTAAAATGTGAAAAAAAACACTTTACACGTTGTAAATTATTGAAAATACATATTTTATTGCATTTTTTGTTATAATATACAGACATGACATAACGTATACATATAATAATGACATATTATGAATCTACCGAGTCTGACGGAAAGAACGATATATAATATGTCTGGGTAATATACTAAAATAAGCCTTCAAAACACGTTTAAACATGATGAGCAAAACCAGTAAATATGACCTCAGCACAGAGGCGGGAAAAGCCTCAGCAGCGAAAGGGTTAAACGAGAATATGCAGAAGCCCCAGTAGTCGTTAATTAAGCAGGAGATTCATGATTGGCTACAGGTAATGTTCACAAATGCCGATTTGGAAATAATATTACATTCAAGTGTAGGACCCCCATCATCATTTGTCACTGCAGGGTCCTGATATCAGCAGTGTCAGTTCAACCAGAGGAGACCTCTATTCCAGACCATTGTTTAGTTAAGATACATTCTTATTCCAGACAGATTATTGTGACTCCATGATGTGTTTTGCTTTAGATGAATTTGCATGTGACACTACAAACCCGGGCGGATTCTCTGACCAGTGATACATTAGGTGTGATAGTATCAATCCTTCCAATGGTTTCAAAAGTACGTTTTAGTTTAGACTCATTGAGTGATCACATGAAATCATATTTGCATTTCACTTTACAAGTATATTTTTTCCCACCTTTGCTTGAATAGAGAGGATTGCAATAGGATTTCCAGCATTAATTCTGTGTGTATGTATATTCCTACAGAACTTTATATAATTACACACAATATAAAACAGACACATGAAAGGAACCAGAGGTATTTTAAGATGGCAAAATCCGCTATTAAAGCATATATACACAAACTAAATTTTACTCCTAATTGATCCAAGCAGAGCCTCTACGCTACTTGTTTCAAATTTTGTAAATATCAAATATGAAGAAGTACTTTAAATAGGCATTCAGCCAAAATGTCGGGGTAGCAGGTCTCTGCAGGGGACATTTAATTCTATTCCCATTTGAATAAAAGGCAGATGCTGTTGTGAGCCATTGGCCATGATATAGATATCATTATTAGCCTTCATACCGACCTCTATCGATTCGCCCTATCCTTATGAATTTGAGTTACTTTGTAGATGTATTTTGAGATTTCTTTATGCATTACCGAATAGTGAGTCCTTGATATATATTTTTACTTTAAAAGTTAAACATTTTTATACTTTAATGTGCTTCGTAATATTCAGTTATTGTTCTCTATTCATACAGACTTATTTAGGTCAGTCTGTTTGTTGAAGCACCCTCAGATAGGCATTGTATGTTACAGTTAATCATTTTTTGTTTTGTTTAATTTTTTCTCATTCCCTATTGTAAAGCTCCTTATATTCCTTATTGTAAAGCTCATGGAAACTGTTGCGGCCATATAAATGATGATAATCATAAAAATATACATTATCCAGCACTTAATCGTTCCTTTCCTTTTCTAGGAATGCAACCTTTGTATATTAAATACCCAGGTGCTGGTCTTCCTTCATAAAATATCAGGATAGTATATGGATACACTCAAGGTTGATAAAATAAAGCAATTAGCTTTCATTGAAAATATAGAAAAATGTCGGCAGATAAGAACCTTTCGGCTCATCTAGTCTGCCCAATTACATGGATACATGCCCATGTTTCAGCTGCTGCTGAGCCTTTATCAAGGTGAGGCAAAATGGAACATACATACATCGCTCAGCAAGACGTCTGTAACATTTGCCAATCTTGGACAATCTATAAACGTAACGGTTTCATTGTGCTTCACTTTGATAAACGCTGGAGCCCAAATCTGTTAAAGTGCTCTCAAAAGTTTTGTTTTTACTTCCTCAATCCTGACCGCATCCCAGGGGCGGATCCAGGGGGGGCAACGGGGCAATTGCCCGCCCCCCCAGCAGTGCAGTTACCAGGCTGACCTCCAAATTATTTCAAATCACGATCTGAGCAGGCGGAGCTTCTCTGGCGGCAAAAATCACAACACTTTCCCTGCCTTCCCCTGCTTGCGTGCTGCAGTGAGAGAGGCTCTGCCCACCGACAGCCTGCTCTGTGTGTGTGAAGGAAGGAGACGAGAGAAACGCGGCCCAGCAGCCCTGAGTGATCTGTTGTCTGGTGAGTGTATGATGGCAGCCAGCTGTCACATTCCTCCCTCCCTGCAGAGCTGGGAAGTTTTAACCCAATCCCCCCCATCCATGCAGAAAGGAGAGTATTTAAAACCCTGATCCATGCATCAAATGGGAAGATGGGACTCCCTCCCCTCTCTGCAAAGCTGGGGTGATTTAGCCCCCTCCCTGTAAAAATTTGAGAATTTAACCCTCTTTTCTCCTTTCAGCGCTAGGGGGATTTAACCCCCTCCCCACAGAAATGGAAGGAGTTAACTCCATCCCTGCAAAGCTGGAAGGCATTATCCTTCTCCCCAATTCTCCTGTCCCTACAAAAATGGACGTATTTAACCCCTTCCCCTCCTGCAGAGCTGGGAGGATTTAACCCCCTCCCAAGCCTCCTGTCCCTACAGAAATAGCATGATTTAACCCCTTTCCCTCGCTGCAGAGCTGGGAGGATTTAACCCCGCCCCAATTATCTCCTCTCTACAGAGATGGCAACTGTTCCCACTTGGGATGTAACCCCTCTCTTCAAAAAAACGCAAGCATGAGAATGGGCGACATGCATATTTTAATTAATATAACATTTTAATATAATTTTTATTAATGTTTGAATATATAATTTCAATATGTTATTTTAATATTTATCTTTAACTATACATAAAAATCATTCTAAATAATTTTACAAATATATATATATATATACAAAGCTCAGCATAGCAGCACTTCTGTGTCATATATATAATATATTATCCACTGTGAATATCCTACACTTTCAGACACTGCAACACCTGATTCTTTAATTGATCTGTACAACACCACAGTATAGTAACACCCCTGGGTATTTGTCTCCTGCTCAGTACGAGCAGACTGTCAGCTTTATAGTCAAGGTTTTAATTTATTACTAAACTTTCTTCAGGATCTGTGCAGTCTGCTGTATTGGTTATGAGACAGAGGATTTCTGCATAATATGGGAGTATTTTGCTATATCCACAGCACGTTTGGTGACGCTGCCCATCCATTACTTTGTTAAATTCTTATCACTGTGAACACAAAAGCCTCTTCTGCATCGCTTTCCTAATGTCCCTCATTTTAGGGACTCCTCCATATATTCAGGGTGTCTTTTTAGGGGCTCCTCCAAATATTCAGGGTGTGTATGCGTGTGTTGGTACCAGGGTACAAGATTCAACTGGCCAGTGAATGATTTCAATGTGTCTTCGACTAGTCACGTTGGGGCCCTGTAGGTTTAGACAAACTTCCAGCGTGCTTTATTATTTTTACTGTGGCTGGGAAGGCCTCTCACCCATCCGCCAGATCCTCTGCGCTCTGCTCGACCCAGGACGTCTCTCCGCTCGACTTGACTGGGACTCTGTGCCACCGGATCCCCTTGTCTTGCTTGTCTGTTTCTGCCACAAGATGCTCAGCTCCCCGCCTGCACTCCCATTAGATCATGGCGGTCTCCTAACTCGGGGTCCTTCAGCAACTCTGTATCTGTGTAAACTTCACAGCGGTGGATTACTAGGTCTCTGGCAAGTAATGTGAACCAATCTCCAGCTCCGCAAGGCCGCACCTGCGCTCCGGCCTGGTCACGATCGTTGTCTGTCGCACATGTGTCTTGCTCTCTTCACTCCTCGGCGTGCTCTGGGTTTCCTCTGCACGAGGCTGCGGATGTAAGTCTTTTCTCCTCACCCACCGCAAAGCATGCTGGAAAACATAGTCCCATTGTCCAGTGTCTCTACATTGCGCTCGTCTCCCTCTGGTGACCAAAAATAAGTACTACAGCAACAGTGTTTTAAACCAGCGCTACACAATGTTCTAGGAGAGTGAGTGACAAGCAAAGCCTGCGATTAGGCGCGTTTCTGCCTGTCACTGCGAACCCAACACCAGCTCTTAGCCAAAACTGGTAGAGTGCCCCCCCCCACTGAAACTTGTGTCTGGATCCGCCCCTGCCGCATCCACATACTGATATGATGTATTCATTAGGATGGAGCTATAGATTACAAGCTCTTCTAAGCAGGGCTCTCTACACCTCTTGTTTCTGGTTCATACGTTTGTGTGTAATGTTTCATTCCCCATTGGTTATTATAAATGCCGAATATCGAGCAAAAATTATTTCGACTGAGCTTCCGGTTCTGCCGCACCGAGTTTTTTGCATAAACATTGTAACCATTTCATCATGCTTCATATTCATAATAAAGGCTCAGCAGGAACCAAAACATTGGTCAAAATGTTTTTCACAAGTTCAATAAAGTTTTATTTAAAAATATATATTAAAATACATACATAAAAGTGCATATAATATAGCCATCAATAATTCCACTGTAATGTATATATAATACAACATTTGATAATGTTTTAAATCAGATCAAGGTTAATCTGCACCATCCAGGAATGTTATTAAATATCAAATAAATTTGGGCAAACACCAAAGAGGTTATTCACTAACCTCCAAAATTTACCCTAACAGTGAATTTCACTATGGGGGCAATTAATTTGCCAAATACATGCAACTTTACAGCAAAATACAGTGCATTTTGCCACAATTCGGCAGCACCGAAATAGTCTCATTGGAAACTAGATTAACCTACCCACCATCTTGAACTCCTTTTAACTTATTATTATTGATTTATATATGTTTTTTCCTGCCTTAAACAAATACATTTTTAAGAATAAATAATTTTTAAGTAACACCCATTTTAAGAGTGGTACATAACACTAGGGATGAGCTGTTCGGTTCGGTCAGTTCGCAAAAAAAAGAAATTTTGAAAAAAATATAAAAAATGCTTAAATACAAAAAAATCTAGAAATAAAGAGACTCTTTACTGCAGAATATTATAAGCAACGGTTTATTAGATATTGAATTAAAAACTAATGTGTACGTGCAAAGATTCTCACCTCTAAGGCTAGGGTCAGACTAACGCATTTTTCACGTTGTCCGTGAAAATGTGCGTTCGAAGAATGGACGTATTTTTTCACGGAATACGCAATAGCGGTCATACTATGCGCAGTTTCATCCGTGATTTTGTACGGATCATCAATAAAACACTTCTTGCATCTGGACGTTATGTTGGCTGGACATTAGCAGCGTCTGATGTCTCCAATTCACGCACACACGCCGCTAGCGGACGCAGCGCACTCTGTACGTCAGTACTAGTGGTTTAACGTTCTCGAAAAAATGCGTTCATTTTCCACTTGCGTTGCGCAGCCGGACTTTTGTGCGACCGTACTTCGTATATTGGCCGTCATTGCCCGGCATCTGCTGCTACTACGGCCGTGATTAAGTGCGCCAGAACGCGCGTTCGCACTGCCTCAGTCTGACCCTAGCCTGAATGACCTGTGTTTTTCAAACGGCATATTAACAACAGGTGTTTTAGTCTGGTCTAATGAATTTGATACATTTTATGTAGAATGAAGGTGTGGTGTCTGTGTCTGTTCTGAGTGAGTGTTAATTTCCCTCCTAAAACTTCCTAATATGCTGCATTTAACTGGTATGTGAAAAAATACAAAATTTCCTCTTTGCCAGCTTTTAACATCTAAAGCAATGTTATTTTTCACCTCGGGATTAAACAGGGTTATTCAGAAAGCGGTGAAAAACAGGAGAGTAACTGGAGAACTGAAAATTCTAGGTCAAAATAGCCAAACCATAAAAATTCTCCCATTTATCTCACTTTCCAAATCAGCTATTTTGACCTAGAATTTTCCATTCTCCAGTCATTCTCCTGCTTTTCACCGCTCTCTGAATAACCCTGACAGGGTTATTCAGAGAGCGGTGAAACTCAGGAGAATAACTGGAGAAGAGAAAATTCTAGGTCAAAATAGCCAAACCAGAAAAATTCTCCCATTTATTTCACTTTCCAAATCGGCTATTTGGTCTAGATTGTTCTCTTCTCCTGCCAGTTCTCCTGGCTTTCACCTCTCTCTCAGGGTTGTTCAGAGAAAGGTGAAAACCAGGAGAATGGCAGGAAAAGAGAACAATCTGGACCAAATAGCCGATTTGGAAAGTGAGATAAATGGGAGAATTTTTCTGGTTTGGCTATTTTGACCTAGAATTTTCACTTCTCCAGTCATTCTCCCGAGTTTCACCTTTCTCTGAATAACCCTGATAGTCATAAAACACAATCGGCCACAATACTCAGCTACTAATTGGGTTAGTCGAGACTCATGGGAAATGTAGTTCAAAAACAACTGGATGGCCAAGGTTGCTGCACCTCTGAATTCTAAACATACAGGGTTATCCAAAGAGATCCGAATGGCTGGAGAAAGGTAACCGAACGCTGAAAATCAGCATTCGTTACCTTTCCTGGCCATTCGGCTATCCAGAGAGCAGGCAATTCACCAAATCCTGGCGAATTGCCTGCACATACGGTGCCTGTTCGAGGGCAGTGAAATCCCCATAAAAAAGCAATGCTTCGGCTATTCAGAGAACACAAACCAGCAGTGAAAGGTTCCCGAAATGCCCTGCCATTCGGTGGTTCAATTCGGCAAATTTATTCAGGCGAATCCCATAGGCTTCAATGTTAAAAATATTCCCGTTTTAATTCAATATCTAATAAACCGTTCATTATAAAATTCAGCAGTAAAAAGTCTCTTTATTTCTAGAATTTTTTTAGGATATTTTAAGCATTTTCCTGTTTTTTTTACAGCCCTTTTTATTATCATTCCCTGGACCTCATATGTAAATTTCAGACATTTTCGCTCAGTAGTTTCTTTGCAAACAGCATTTCACTTTTCAAACATTCAAGCAAACTGTTTTGCTAATTTATTCACTCCATTCGTCTGCGGTGTCGGCTTTTTCCGGCAGCTTCGCTGTGTGTGATCGGCTCCTGCTCGGGTTTTTCCAGCGGGTTAATCTAGATGTTTTTGCGGGTTTTCGGCGTACATTCGCCAGCTTTTGCAATTAGTTTTCGGCAGGTTTGCGACGACCTTTCCCTGCAATTCAGGGACCCTGTGGTGCTTGCTGGATACACCGCAGGGTCGCCGAACTGGGAATCGTCAAAACAAACCGAATTGAAGAGAACGAAAAGTCACCACACGGACCACCCCTGCATTCTTCCACAATACCACAGAGGGGTTACTGTATGAATGCCCTTGCTGGCCTGGCACCAAAAGCACAATATCTGGGTGCACTAATGCCTTTACCAGATTCATATCTTTTTAATATAGGACCGCAAGGTCCACCCCTGCATTCTTCCACGATACTACAGAGGGGTTACTGTATGAATGCACTTGCAGGCCTGGCACCAAAAGCACAATATTTGGGTGCACTGCCAATGATGCCTGTATCAGATTCATATCCTCAGAGGGGTTACGGTGTGACGGCACTGTTGCCGATGCTAAAGGCCCAATTTTAAAGCACCTATTGTTACTTTCATCCAAAGCCTGCATAAGTTTCACAATAATTTAGCCAAAAAAAAATCACTAAACTTTTTCTGCGTGTCCGAAAATGTCTCCTCTTTTCATACAGACTGCCGCCCCAAGCAGTTGTTTATGGATAGATTAAAGGAAAAGCATTTACAGTCATTTGAAATGTAATTTTTTTGGTTTTTACATATTTCTATACATCCTAGAAATCCGCCACTTCACGGGCAGGTTATGGGGACCTCCTAGGCACGATATTTGAAGGAATTTTTCATTTTTATATTAAACCCTTATTTCATGGAAAACTCACTGTCCCTTTAAAACCGTTTTTTTAAAAACTTTTTGTCCTGGTTTCCTGTCCCCCAGGGCACTACCTGGACCCCCATACATCTTTTATGGGAAATATCTAGCATATATGCCCTTTTGGAGGGCACTCTAAAAACCGAATTTTCAGCCCCATTGACTTGTATTGAGTTCGGATTCGAACATTTGGAAAGTTCGGGTTCGAATACGAACCGAACTCGGGGGTGTTCGGCTCATCCCTACATAACACTCCTTATGGGTAGAATGAGGCCCACAGTGAATGTGATGGCGATTGAGCAAAGCTGAGACACCATAAAGAACCAAAGTATATATAGGTTGAGCACCTTGTCCGGAATTCTAAAATATTAAAGTCTCCCAAAAACAGAATTTATGGAGCCTTCCTGATTATAATATTTGTAGATTAACCCTTTACCGACAGCGGACATACATAGTACGTCCTATGAGGAAATCCCCTTAAAATCGACCACAGACGTACTATGTACATCACGGTCGTCTAACCTCCCTCCTCTGTACTCACCTCTCTGGCCGGGTTCCCACTATGGTCTGACAAGCTTAGAGTTTGCCCCACCTATTCATGGGGCCAGCTGTCAAAATTACATCATCAACGTGCATGGTGGCATCATCGCCAGGCGTTCCACGGTGCCTGCAGTAGAGTTTAAGAAAGGGGAGGCAGAGACTAATTAGGAGCTCACTCCCTCCTAAACAGCTCCACTGGAAAGGGGAGAGTCTCCCCTCTTTAGCAGTGCCTATCTTTAATCCCTCAGGTGCCAGATTACGATTCAAACCCGAAGTGTTTGTGTCTTGGATGTCAGCCAAGCCTCCAGGTCACTCCCCACCCACTGACGTCGTCGCCATATGTGTGATGATGTCAGTGGGCCAGTTAACCTCCTAGCTGTCAAGTGGAGATAGGGGGATCCAAAGGATCCCAATCCTAGAGGGTCATATTTGATCTCATTAGAAAGGCTTGATCATGGCCTTTCCAATGATACCAAACATTACTAGATTTCTAAGTTTGGTGTAAAACAAATAATACCTTGGAACATTGTGAAATTGCTCAAAAATGGAGGACTTCAAAATTGGAAGCCAGATTTTCATAGAAATGGACTATCCTAACAAAATGCTTGAAAACAGCTTATTACAGGGCTTTAACAGATGATCGGAATGATCTAGTAATTCCCAAGTTTTGAGATACCGTCAGGTTTGGCAAGAGACTCTATAATATACAAACTATGTCTGACCCTGGTTTTCCAACGGTTATTCCACCTATAGCCATTCCACGTGAAAGAGCACAATCCATTCCCGGTCTGCCTGTGTCTATTCTCAGGTGCAGTCCTTCAGGAACTTGATTACTCCCTCAGAAAAAGAGATTACGCCCAAGTCTAGATGCTTCTGCATTGAATGTTGTTTAGTGTTAGTGGTTCACCAAGGCCATCTTGAAGCCTGAGATCTGCTCTGCTGTACCCAGCTACAGCGCCAACTGAGGAGACTCCTGCTCCTACAGCTCCTACTGAAATCCCTGCCTCTACAGCTCCTATTGCTGAAACTCTGAGTACCTCATCCTAGCCCCTTGTGACCTCAGCCGCCAGTGCTCACGTGTGAGTTCCTTATGTATCTGTCTTCTACCCCTTTCATATACTAGTACTATGACTAGCCCTTTTTCCTCTATGTCTACTAGGGATGGGCTGGTGGTTCAAACCGAACATGAGTTTGATTTGAACATTGCCCGTTCGGCGAACATCGAACATTTCTGCGTGTTTGCCCACAATGCACTTTTCCACTGGCCTGAAGCTTGTAATTGGCTACAGCCTTGCACCTGACCACAGGTCAGGTGCAAGACAGGTGCAAGACTATGCCAATCAGGGCTCAGAGTCCTGATTTGGCAAATTTTACCCAATCATGGGCTCACAGAGCTAAGTCCCGCAGCACACTATATAAGGCTTCACCGCAGCCCTCCAGCACATATTTTTTTGCAGGAGTGAGAGGAGATTGTTCTTTCAGTGTGTCTCAAAGACTTCTAGCAGATTTCTGTGAATTGTAATCTGTGTCTTCTCACTGCCAGCTATTGGGGTCTCACAGACTTCTAGCAGATATCTGGGAATTGTAATCCGTGTCTTCTCACTGCCAGCTATCAGGGGGTCCCACATACTTCTAGCAGATATGACATGGGTGCTTCTGAGGCTGCTGTTTATCAGAGGAAGAGCGGTGAAGGGGGCCGCTTGACTGATGCCTTTTCCAAAAAAATTTGTCCAGGACGCCCAGGGACGTCAAATGTAGGCACCCATTGCCAGCGTCTTCACCATATGGTGCATGGACTATCTAGAGGCAAGGGCAGACCTGGATACCTTTCCAGCAGATGATCCACTGGTTTACTGGGTGTTGAAATTGGATCACTGGCCAGAACTTAGCCAATATGCTATGCAGCTACTAGGTTGCCCTTCATCCAGCGTGCTTTCTGAAAGGACGTTAAGTGTCGCTGGAGGTTTTGTCACAGACAAAAGAGTGTGTCTGTCCACCGACTCTGATTCATTTTTATAAATGTCAGCCTGTCTACAGTCCTGGATCAGCAGCTATCACTCCCCTGATGCTGATGTAACTGAATAGATTGGGGATCTCTTCTGCATTCCCAAAACCTCCACCACTGCACTCTTCCACAATACCACAGAGGGGTTACGGTATGAAGGCACTAGCTGGCACCAAAAGGTCCAATTTTAATGCACCTATTGTTACTTTCATCCAAAGCCTGCATAAGTTTCACAATAATTTAGCCAAATATCACTAAACTTGTTCTGCGTGTCCTAAAACATCTCTTTTCATACAGGCTGCCGCCCCAAGCAGTTGTTTCTGGATAGATTAAAGGAAAAACATTTACCGACATTTGAAATGTCATTTTTTCTTTTTAAATGTTTCTATACATCCGACAAATCCGCCACGTCACGGGCAGGTTATGGGGACCTCCTAGGCACGATATTTTAAGGATTTTTCGTTTTTATTCTTAACCTTTATTTGATGGAAAAATCACTGTTCCTTTAAAAATGTCTTTTTTAAAACTTTTTTCCTTGTTTCCTGTCCCCCAGGGCACTACCCGGACCACCATACACCTTTTATGGCAAATATCTTGCATATATGCACTCTAAAAATCGAATGTTCGAGTCCCATTGACTTGCATTGAGTTCGGCTCGTGCTCGCGTCCGAACTCGAACTTTTGAAATTGAGCTCGAACCGAACACGGGGGGTGTTCCGCTCATCCCTAATGTCTACCTCTGTCTCCATAGTCAGCCCTTTTCCTCCTATGTCTGCCTCTGTGTCTGTATAGCCAGCCCTTTTCCTCCTATGTCTTCCTCTGTGTCTATAGCCAGTAGAGATGTGCACCGCTGAAAATTTCGTTTAGTTTAGGTTTTTTTTCCAAGTTTTTTTTTGTTTCGGTGATTCGATATATATACTCAAAATTTCGGATCGCTAGGGGGGGCGGAGGGTGCGGCCCGCACCAGGTGACACCACCTCCTACGGTGACACCCTAAAAAAATATATTTTTTATTTTACACAAAAATATTTTACCAGGAAGGATACATTGAGAATTCTCTCAATTTCAAGTACGTCCTGGGAAGGCAAGGCCTAGGCTGGCACTTTCCAGGAGGTGGCAAAAAAAAACACCACAAAGAGGATATTCACAGAGCACCGAAATGAAGCAGACATTCAGTGTTCTGTTGTTCCCTGCACTTTAGGGAATCAAATTTCCCTGGGGGAATTCACCACAGGGTCCCTGAAGTGCAGGGAATCAGCAACCGAATGCTGCTGCAAACCCGTCGCCTGCTGTTTTATAAAGAACTACTGAACAAAAATGTCTGGAATTAACATATAAGTTCCTATGAATGATAATAAAAAGGTCTGTTACAGAAAAAAATAAGAATTGCTAAAAGATACAAAAAAATTTAAGAGATTTACTATGGATTAAAGGAATAAACGGTTTATTAGATATTGGTTAAAAACAGGAATATTTTTAACATTGAAACCTATGGTGTTCGTTCGCCCTGAATAAACCTGCCAAATGAAAAAACACTGGACATCAGGACATTTCTTTGCTGTTCGGTGTGTCTCTGAACAGATTAACCATTACTTCTCTATGGGGACTATCACTGCCTTCGAACAGGCAACGTACTTGCTGGCAGTTTGCCAAAATTTGTGTATGAGCATATCACAGAGCTCCACAGCAATAAACCTCACAGTAATGTGCGCCGTGTATTATGAGCATTCAGTGTTATATGGGTCTACTGACTTATGAGTAAAAGTAGTTAAAAAAAACCCGTAAAACTCAGGGGGGAGGGTGGTGACACCATAAGTTACTGCACCGGGTGACACCAATCCTAGTGACGCCATTGATCACATGCACATCACTTTGGGCTCATCACTTTGCTTGCACCTGACACATACTAACATCCAACAAATAAGGTTAATTGCAGGCTTTGACAAAGTATGGCATGAAGTGATAGATACTTGCAAACCACTGGCCCTTTCAACTACAGCATTGACTTGCCTCTGTATGGCCAAATACATAACTTTTTATGGCTAGATGTACCAAAAAGTTGAAGGACCAGTTGGCCCATAGTTTCTTTACACCTACTGCGTCAACCACAACCTGGTTGGCACCACCAAAGGACACACATAAATGTTCCCATTTCAAAGCTGCATGTTAACTATCTCAAATGCTGTAGATAACCCCCCCCCCCACACACACCACCTTAGGGCTATATTACAAAGTTGGTGCTAACTTAGGCTAGGGTCAGATGAGCGCATTTTGTACGGACTGTGCGTCCGTGCAGTACGGACGTACTTTCTGACTGACAAGGTAGTGGCCACACAGTCCGTTTTTTTCACTGACGGATTTTTTGACTGATGTAGCAGGGAAAATAAATTACAATGAAAGAACATTCTGTCCGTCAAAAATGCTGGACGTATAAATGCAGTCCATCTGACCACGATCCATCACTCACACACAAAGCTATGCGGACGTTGTGGACGTGGCGCACTCCGCACGTCCGTTCTAGCAGTATTACGTTCTTGCCTAACCTGCGTCCGTTTGCAGCGTCCGTCATGCATCCGCACTTCTGTGCGGACGTACTTCATGTGTGGGGCTCCATTTAACACAATTGTATGCTATCACGGACGTACTTATGTGCGGCAACACGGACGTTAACACTGCGCTCGTCTGACCCTAGCCTTAACCAGAGCTGTTGTAAACTTACCAGAGCCATTATAGCCTATGGAGCTGTTAACAACAACCCGTTAAGTTAGCACAAACTATGTAATATGGCCCTTAATCTTTAATCATACTCTTCATGTCGATACAGTTTATGTAATATTACTCAAACGACACAATGACATTGATGCCAATTTTGATGTTTATTGATTGAGAGAAGCTGTTATAGGGACAAGGCAAGATTTGGGGTGCCGGTAGATCTGGTGGATTTGCTGCTTCTGCCAGTGTCATGCAGCATTCTCTTCTCATCATTAGGTCAGCGTCTATCTAGTTCAGCCTTACACACATCACCTACTGTGGTTGATCCAAAAGAAGGCAAAAAACCCAGTATGAAGCGCTCGCCAATATGCAACATACTGGGAAAAAATTCCTTCTTGACCCCAGAGTGGCGGTCAGATTTCTCCTTGGATCGAGCAGGTTTTATCCACATATTAAGTCATATGACCTTTAATATTCTGGTTTCGCACAGTGTGTTACAGTTACATGGCTCATTCAGCGACCCAGTCAAAATCAGGGAATGCTTGATGATATCCAAGCCCTCGGTCCGGTGGAGGTGTTAGAGTGGGAGACTCTTGTGAACGTTCGCTCAAAATATCTCACATCTTCTGTGCCGCTGAGGCATGGTGTAAACGGGGGCTGTATCTTCTTAGCCAGTAAGTCCATCCAGTTTATTTCCTGTTCAGATGAAAGGGGATTGAGTTAAAAGAGTGAGCAAGATAACTTGTATATAACATTCTAAAATCCCATAAAAAAAAGCATATTACATGATAAATATCCAGAAACCTGCTGCATAAAGTCACAATAATTCCAATAAAGCATAATCATATCATCTTCCAAATTACCTTACGGTGTACAAACACCCTCGTACCCTCAACTCCAGCTCCTACTGTATCGCTGAACACCCCAAAACCTAAACTGAAGTCCTGTTGATACATTTATTTAAGTTAACTCCCCAGAATTTAAATCTTCTCTAAAATCCATTCCAAAAACATGTGGTCAGCATTGTGCAGGAACATTTTGCATTTGACGCCAGGATGTGGGTCCTTTGGGGCCGAGCATTGGATGCAAATGTCGATAAGAATTGATACAGGTTTATTTGAAAGCACAGCTGTTAGTCCATATATATTTATACCTGTCTGTTTGTCTTTCTGTATAAACTGACAGTTATGCTTTAAGTTAAATAAACTGGAAATGGTTCGGCGACAAGAGTGACTAGAAGTCCTCTATGCTCAATTATGTTCAGAATATAGATGACATGGACTTACGGTGAAAAATGGGTGGTTTTTGATATCTCATGCACCCTTCTGGCTTCCCAGACGCGTGACCGGGCTTCTTGAGAGACGCTGAAAGTAAAAAATGAGAAATTTAGTTTATTTTTACTGGTAAACATCAGAAAGTGAGAGATTCTGTCACTAAGGTTCAGCAGCCCAGAAGCTACAACTATTGACTGATATTGCCAAATATTTATGTGTTAAATTGAGAGAAGGATTCTTCTCTATAAAGATTTAGGAAAATTAGCAAAACCCTCTCCCTATTTGAAAAACCCTTTTCCACCATATATATAGAACTTACAGAATTTGTCAGATCTATAGCGCTGGAAGACACCATCCTTGGAGAGACCATGAAAGCAAACCGGATGTTGTCACTCTGCATCCCATAATTGTCTAAAAAGAATGGGACCTAAAGGAATAAAATTACTAAAAGTTATTACTGAAACAAGATCCTAATATGTGGACGTTTGGTTTTGAAAAATGTATTTACTAATATGTAATAATAAAGAAAATTAAACCGAAATGAGGCGTGTGAAGATATATAATACAAAAGGGATTATTCAAAATGAACTGAAATTTCACTGAAATTCAGCATTCACTGCAGAGTCAACAAATGCGCCAATGGATCCACCGAAGGCATCCGCTAAACCAGCGAATGCCACCAAAAATCACCAAATTCATCCGATAAACCGATGATCTGCCAAACTGACCACGGAACGCCTCCGTTCAGCCACTGAATGCTGCTGAAAAAAGCAGACCAGCTGCCGAACAGGGGTAAAAAAATACAAAGTTCTATGAATAACAATAAAGGTCTGTTAAAGAATTAGAAAAAACACATTTAAAAAAAAATCTGAGTCAACAATTTCGCCGAAAAAAATCCAGAAAATGCCTAAAAAAATTTCTAAAAAATAAAATAAAAAGACTTTGCTGGAAATAAAAGTAAATGGTTGAATAAAAAATTCATAGAAACAAGATTTTTTTTTGCATTTAAACCTAAGGAATTCTCCTTTTTAAACCTGTTGAATGAAAGCACTGAAAATCGGGCATTTTGCAGACTTTTCGCTGCTGTTCGGCGATCTCTGAATAGATTAACCCTTGCTTCTGAGGAATTTCACTGCTGCTGAATTGCACCGTATTTCGCTGGCAATTCACCAATATTTGGCGAATTGACGGCTTTCTGAATAGCCGAATTGCCATGAAACTGCACCGTACGGGCAAATTCACCATTCGGTGCAATTCACTGGCAAATTTGTCTCTCTTTGAATAACCCCTAAAGTATCTAAAGCAGGTAAATATCCATGTGGTGTTGGGATGTTACATCTAATAAGTTAATTTGAACATAAAGCAATTTGTGTTAAAAAGCAAAAATTAACAGAATATGAGGCTGTGCTCACCCTTCCAGACAGCATCCTGTAAAACATGACTCCGACGGCCCACCAATCCACGTCTCTGGTGTAGGGTTTTTCGGCAATCATTTCTGGGGCCATGTATCTTCGAGTTCCACATACACCAGTGGTCTTGTCCCCAAATCCGATTCCTTTAAAAACAGACATTCAGATTGTAGGTCAAAGTAACGTTATTGACACAATTCAGTTGATGTTGTTGTCGTGTGTTAATTGTATCTCGTACTGATTTTGTGACGACAATAATTCCTTTTACATCTTTCTATGAATTGTCTCAATAGGCTGATCAATTAAACAGCCGAATGACCGTCCATCGCTACAATATATGAGCAGCTTCTCAATGGTAAAAGCTTATTTCACTTTTATAAATAGAAGCTCTGCATGAGGTTAAGTGACTGTAATAATAATAATATGGAAATAATAATAACCCATATCCGTGATGAGTGAAAAGAGACTTTCATATCTGGGCAATGTGCGGATGGAGCATGGACTCAATACCGAGTGACAAACCAAGTACTGATTAATGAAGATGGAAAGCAGATTATTGGTGAGAGAATCTGGATGAGCACTATCAAAACGCAAAAGTGCATTCAAATCAGTGGACTTTCTAAACAAATCTGTGACTAATTCTTGGCCCTTTTTGATCACAACGGTGTCCAAAATCTTCATTTGTACCCTACTGTATGTCATAGTAAACTGAATTGTTGTAGACATTGAGTTCAAAGCGGTAAAAAAAAAAAAAAATCAGAATCCTCATTGCCTTCCCAAATGAAGACGAAATTGTCTACATATCTACATATTAGCATTTGAATCTCCTGCCCTATTGACACAGCCCATCCAGCATCAGGTGTTAACCTTTTAATTGCCTGAATGCAATCAGTCTGCCCTATATAACAACTAAGAGTGGCTCCATTGAGCCTTGGCTCCAGTGTCATCCCCAAGTGGCATCCTAAGTGGACGCTTAGAGTTGATTTCCTGGAGTTCAGTGGCATTCTAAGTGGACGCTTAGAGTTGATTTCCTGGAGTTCAGTGGCATCCTAAGTGGACGCTTAGAGTTGATTTCCTGGAGTTCAGTGGCATCCTAAGTGGACGCTTAGAGTTGATTTCCTAGAGTCGCGGGACTGGAGGAAGGAACTGCAAGGCCCACTTTTTACTCTGGGTAAACGCACGTCTATATTATGCCTTCTCTCACGCTTCTGCTCTTTACTTCTACCTTTCTCCTTAAATGGAACTCCTGCCCCTACACTATCTGCATCTCTCCCTCCCTCCTCGCGTCCCACATGATGGCCTCGCATGAGCTTCTTTGTTTCCTCAGAACATGCTCTCCCTCTTATTCTCGTGCTGCCAATCACTCCCACAAATCCAATTCCCACCTTCTCTTTCTCACCCTCCTGCTGTTACTCTATTCAGGTGACATATCCCCTAACCCTGGCCCCACAACACATCCAATACTTCCCTCTCATCCTATCTCCATCGCACATAAATCACCTCCCTGCAAGCCCAGCAACCTCATTCCCATAATCCCTCAGCGCCTGTCCTCTTTCTCCTGCGCCCTCTGGAACGCTCGCTCTGTGTGCAACAAACTCACAGCAATCCATGACCTCTTCCTTTCAAACTCCTTCAACCTCCTAGCTTTAACTGAAACCTGGCTAACTCCCTCTGACACGGCCTCCGTTGCTGCTCTCTCACATGGCGGTCTTCACTTGAGCCATACCCCCAGACCGGGTGAGAGAAATGGTGGCGGGGTCAGAATCCTGCTCTCTCCCACCTGCACCTACCAGCATCTCCCTCCACCCCCATCCCTCTCCTTCTCCTCCTTCGAGACACACTGCATCCGCCTGTTCTCTCCTCTGGCCCTCAGGGTGGCAGTCATCTACCGCCCACCGGGACCAACCTCCCAGTTCTTTGACCACTTTGCTACCTGGCTTTCTCACTTCTTGTCTTCTAATCTTCCATGCCTAATTCTCGGGGACTTCAACATTCTCATTGACGATCCTTCCGCTCCTGCTGCCTCCAAACTTCTTTCACTCACGTCCTCCCTTGGACTCACACAATCCTCCCTCCTCCCTACCCACCGCGATGGTCACGCTATTGACCTTGTCTTTTCCAACCTCTGCTCCATTTCTGAGTTCAACTGTCACCCTTTCCCCATCTCTGACCACCACCTTCTCTCTTTCAACCTATCTGGACTTCCTAAACACCCTGCTCCCCAACCCCGCACACACACTCGCAGACATCTACATGCTGTGGACCCCCATCAGTTCTCCAACCTACTTCACCATCTCCCTCACACCTCATCCTTCAACTGCCCTGATGCTGCCACTAATCACTACAACACTATTATCTCTGCTCTAGACACTCTTGCTCCTCTTCGACTCTGTAAGGCCCCACGCCGCCAGCTTCAGCCCTGGCACACCCTCCAGACTCGCTACCTGCAAAGATGCTCCCACACTGCAGAGCGTGCCTGGAGGAAATCCCGCTCTGAAGCTGATTTTGTTCACTTCAAGTTTATTCTCCGGTCATACACCTCTGCCCCCCACTTAGCCAAACAATTCTTCTTCTCATCTCTTATATCTACGCTGTCCTCCAACCCTAAACGGCTCTGGTCCACCTTCACTACCCTCCTCTACCCACCTGCACCTCCCCCCCACAGCTGCCTTCAGCGCGCAAGACCTGGCAGACTACTTCCTCAGTAAAACTCTATCAGAAGCAACATCCCAACACAAGATAGTTATCTGCCACCTCCACTCCCAGAGGTCCCCTCTGCCACCCTCTGCCACTTCCTCCCAGCCACTGAGGAGGAAGTCAATTCCTTATTGTCCTCCTCACATCTCACCACGTGCCCGCTCGACCCCATTCCCTCACATCTAATTCCTCCCCTCTCCTCCTCCCTCACCCCTGCTCTCACACACATCTTCAACCTATCTCTCTCCACCGGCTCCTTCCCATCCGCCTTCAAACATGCGCTAGTTACCCCTTTACTAAAGAAACCATCCCTCGATCCCAACTCTCCATCCAACTACCGCCCTGTATCCCTGCTTCCCTTTACCTCAAAGCTCTTCGAAAAATTAGTCTTCAACCGCCTCTCCCTCTTCCTGTCCTCCAATTCCCTACTCGACCCCCTGCAATCTGGCTTCCGTCCCCTACACTCAACTGAAACTGCCCTCACCAAAGTCACCAACGACCTCCTAACTGCTAAAAAACACGGCCACTATTCTATTCTCATCCTGCTTGACCTCTCGGCTGCTTTTGACACTGTTGACCACCCCCTCAACTCTCTGGGTCTCGGTGACACTGCACTTGCTTGGGTTGACTATTTATCCAACAGGTCCTTCTGTGTGTCCTTTGCTGGTAACTCCTCCTCTTCATTGCCTCTATCTGTTGGTGTACCTCAAGGCTCTGTCCTTGGTCCTCTGCTCTTTTCCATCTACACCTCCTCCCTGGAAAAAATCATCAACAGCTTTGGCTTTAATTACCACCTCTACGCTGATGACACTCAGATCTACCTCTCTACCCCTGATCTCTCTCCCCCTGTCCTTTCAAAAGTCAGTGACTGTTTATCTGGCATCTCCTCCTGGATGGCCTCCCACCACCTAAAGATCAACATGTCAAAGACTGAGCTCCTACTTATTCCTCCCTCCAATGCCTCCCCACCTCCTGACTTCTCTATCACGGTGGAGGGTATCACCATCTCCCCATCAAACCAAGTTCGCTGTCTTGAAGTTACACTTGACTCTGCTCTTTCCTTCATCCCCCACATCAAGTCTCTTTCCTCCTCCTGCCGATACCAACTGCGTAATATTTCCAGAATTCGGCCATTTCTTACCGCTGTCACCACAAAACAACTCATACACGCCCTGGTAATCTCCCGAATCGACTATTGCAATAATCTCTTATCTGGCCTCCCTCTGTCCCGCCTCTCCCCCCTACAATCCATCCTGAACGCCTCCGCCAGGCTAATTCACCTCACCTGCCGCTCTGTCTCTGCCGCTCCCCTCTGCGAGTCCCTTCACTGGCTCCCCATCCACTGCAGAATTAAGTTCAAAATCCTTATCCTTACCTACAAAACCCTCACTAACTCAGCTCCCCACTACCTGTCCTCACTAATCACCAAATACACGCCAGCCCGCTCCCTAAGGTCAAACCGTGACCTGCGCCTAGCTTCTCCCCGCATCACCTCTTCCCATGATAGACTGCAGGATTTCTCACGCGCAGCCCCCACTCTCTGGAACGCTCTCCCTCGTACTGTCAGACTTTCCCCTAACTTCTCTTCCTTCAAACGCTCCCTTAAAACGTTCCTATTTAGGGAAGCCTACCACCCAACTCACTGACGCAACCATCAATCACTCTCACCTTACAGTCCTCTCCTCCTGTTTCCAACCCCAACCCTCCCAGATTGTGAGTTCCTACGGGAATAGGGCCCTCATCTCCTCCTGTACTGTTTGTCAAATGTTGTTCAATGTATTGTAACCCTGTCTATACTGTGCCTATTGTACAGCGCTGCGGAATATGCTGGCGCTTTATAAATAAATAATAATAATAATAATAATATCGGAGCCAGTGCCTGACTCAATCTTTTGCCAGGTCACTGGAATAGACGACATTTTCCTCAAATTCTGACAAGATGTTAGCGTATGTTGGGGCCACATTGGTCCCCCTTCTTTATATTAAGTCATTGTTATGTATTCATACAGACTTATTTAGGTCAGTCTGTCTGTTGAAGCACCTGCAGATTGCTATTGTATGCTATAGTCATATTTTGTCCTGTTTAATTTTTTCTCATTCCCCATTGGTTATTGTAAAGCTCATGGAAACTGTTGCTGCCATATAAAATGATGATAATCATAAATACATACATTATCCAACACTGACCCTTTCCTTTCTTATTCTAGGAATGCAACCTTTGTATATTAAATACCCAGGTGCTAGTCTTCATAAAATATCAGGATAGTATATGGATACACTCAGGGTCGATAACATGCCCATGTTTCAGCTCCGGCTGAGTCTTTATCAAGATGAGGCATAATGTAACGGTTAAAGCATTTATAGAAAAAAAAAAAATAGCGCTCAGCAAGACGTCTGTCCAAGATTGGCAAGTGTTATAATCTATAAATGTAACGGTTTCATTGTGCTTCACTTTGATAAAGACTGGAGCCCAAATCTGTTAAAATGCTCTCAAATGTTTTGTTTTTACTCCCTCAACCCTGACCGCATCCACATATTGATATGATGTATTCATTAGGATGGAGCTCTAGATTGCAAGCTCCTCTGAGCAGGGCGCTCTACACCAGTTTCTGGTTCCTAAGTTTGTGTGTAAAGCTGTCTCATTTCTCCGTTATTGTAGATGACGATTAACGTGCAAAAATTATTTTGACTGACGATTCCGCTGAACTGAAACGGTCAATTTTTTTTTTAGCATGTTATCAATGAATGTTTTGTTTTTGACCCTGACTGTATCCGTGGATTATTGATATAGATAACTATCGTATCCCCCAAAAATAACACTGAGAGACTTAAGCAAACAAAACAATTTAACGCATGCACTTCAAATAATCAACGTTTCAGAAATTCTACATTTCTTTCATCAGGACCGGAAATAAACGTGGAATATCTGAAACGATTATTTAAGCGCATGCAGTAAGTTGTTTTGTTTGCTTAAAAGTCCCAGGAGTGCCATGTTTTTGGATATGCTGGGTAATTACTGAACAGAGCACCGGGCAATGAAGTCCTCGAGTGCAAGAAAGATCTATCTATGAATCCTGAAACTAGACAGAAGAGTGGAAATTTCAATTTGAAAATGATCCCATTATTTGAGAACAATTTCAATGCTTTTAAAATGAAGATATTAAACAGCCGTCAATAATTCCACTGTATCAAATGTTGCATATTTATAATTAATGCTTTAAAGCAGATCAAGGTTAAACTGCACCATCTTTTAAGGACTTTTTTTAAAAATATCAAATATTAATTTGGTCAAACTCCAAATAGGTTCTTCTTTAGCCTCTGAAATTGCACCAAACGGCGAATTTCACTGTAAAGGTAATTAGTCTATTTAAAACTGTCAATTTTCCAAATACAGGCGACTTTACAGCAAAATACCGTGCATTTTACCACAGTTTGGCAGCACCGAAATTGTCCCATTGGAAACAAGATTGATTTATTCACAGAATGTCAAATTGCAGTGAAATTTTGGCAAAATCACCTGATTTTACTGTTTCAATGTGATGGGCAAATCCAATAGGTTTCAATGCAATGAATGGAATTATTAATTTTTTTGTAAGACTAGTATTTTTATTTTTTCCAAAACCCTTAATTTTAGTATTTTAAAAACTTTTAGTTTTTAACAGAATTAGGTTTCAAAAAGGAGCAAAAGAAAGAACTTGTTCAGAGAACATCCGATATAGAAAAGTCTCCTAGCAGGGGTAAAAATTGCTTTTATATTGTGGTGATTTGTATAATAAAAGTTTGCCTTTAATGTGAATAAAATAAAGATTTGGCAATTAAAGAGTACTGCGTAATTAGCAATGTAGGGGATTCCTACATTGTTGTACTTGGTACACAGTACAGATATATTGGTAAAATCCCATAAACTGCAATCAGGTGATCACTCTTAGGTGCAAACTGGCCATAATCTCAAATACTGCCAATCTACTCGTTTTATCACAAGGGATTAGCAATAGAGGACTAGGAACAGATACAAACATGTGTTTCTTGATCTTATCTCTGCTTTTGCATGATTTCTGTCCATAGCAATCCCTGCTGCTGAGATACAGCGCTTTTACAGGTATATAAACCGTATACTGAAAACCCATCAAAAAAGATCTTTTACAATTAAGGGTTAGGTGCACTGCGACAAAGGGAGAATATAATATAATATAATATATATATTCCAACAAATGGCTGCAATCAAAAAATAAACAAAATTTACTAAAGCATAAAAAAAAGCAAGTCCTGCCGTTTCGACTCTTAGGAGCCATTATCAAGGTTGCCTTGATAATGAAGGCAACCTTGATAATGGCTCCTAAGAGTCAAAACTTCAGGACTTGCTTTTTAAATATGCTTTAATACATTTTGTGGTTTTATTTATTTTTTGATTGAGTGCGGCCATTTGTTGGATTTTCTATACTGCATTCAGGCTTAGCACCTCTCCTTTTGCTGCTTTATTTTGAAAGGTGTTACTGGACTTTTGGATAAGATAGAAATAGATATATATTTTTTTCTCTGAGGCCAAAAGACGGAGCACCGGGTGGTGAATCAGAATAAAAAAATACAGCGTGAGTGCATGATCTCGATCTCTCTATATATCAAATCGTATAAACTGCAATCAAACTCTTCTTCAGGTGTAGATTAACTTCTATACAGCTGTGCAACATAATGTCTCATTTAATTTGAGATAGAACCATCATTCGAGAACTAGGGACAGGTACACATATATTACTAGATTATTTCCCTACATTTACAACATTTCTGTCCTGTCCCTCTCCATCCTTACTACTTGCATAGAACTCATTTACAAGTGCACAAGCAGGCGGCTACAAGTCTATTACAGCGATATTTTGCATTAATTAAGGTCAGATACCCAGACCATGCAACCAAACAGAATTTCCTTAGAATTGCATCAGTGTAACTGTTAAAATCTCACACACTAACTGCACTCAGCGAGGTGGCCAGACGGGCGTCAGAGTGGAAGGAACGTCCGCTCTGCAAAACATTCGTCTGACCCCGGCCTTAACTGTGGGTTTAATCCCGTACTCCATTGGGGTATTCTCCCTTTACTTCTGACAGTTTAACTGGTCAAGGAGTTGCTTTGTTTTATGTTTTAAATTACCTTTTTGATAATTTTTTATTGATTTAAGCTCCTCTTAGGAGGGTAGGCGACTTCTTTTTTTGAATTCCTCCTTTTTCTTTTTAACTTTCCGAAGCCAAAATCGGTGTTTTCTCACCAACATACAATAACTGCTTTGGTGAAATCAATTTGGGGCAAAATACGGTGACCATTTGATAATGAATCCACCATATTTTCAGCCCTAGTGTGCCGAATTGCAAAGCAGCGAAATGATGGTACCTTGTAAAAGCGACCCAAGTCTAGTCTTTCATCTTGTGCCCAAAAGCAGTCACCGTAAGGCTGGAATTAATGACAGCAGAGCAGTCGTCTTTCTCCCAGAATGAACATACATTGCTCTGTATTACCACTTTGGGGGTTTGTGCCAAGTAGTTTTAGGCTTCAAAAATATTCATAAATTAAAAGCCACAAAAGTGTAAGATTCCTTTAAAAGAAAAAGAATTTTGCAGAAGCCCCAGAAGTTGTCCATTAAGGCTAGGGACAGATGAGCGCATTTTCTGCAGCCACCGTCAAAATGTACGTCGATGCGTGCGCACGCATTTTTTCACGGAATGCGCTTGAGTGGTCGGACGATGCTCAATTCTGGACGTATTCCATGACGGTGGGGTGAAAAAAGAGAATAATCAGATGAATCTAATCACTTGAAAAATGATAAAATAAGGGCAAGGGCTATAAAAAGGTGTTTTGGGGATGGTGGCGTTTTTCTAAGATGGATCCTGCACACGTCTTTGTGTTTGGTGTGATGGGGTACCTGTACCTAAAGAGGAAGAGAAAGCGGCGAACCTGGGTTCATGAAATCAACGCTGCCAGACCCACGCATGGACACTTTGTGACACTGTACAGGCCACTGCGAGAGAGGGACCCCGCGAAGTTCTTCAACTACATGCGGATGTCCATCGCCTCCTTTGATGAACTGTTGTCGCGGGTACGGGAGCCGCTGACCAAGAGGGACACCAACATGCGGCCCGCCATACCACCGGAGGAGATGCTGGTCATCACTTTGAGGTACGTACTGTCACACACCTGTATACATGACATCGCTGCCAGTCACCTGACATGAGTGCATCATGTCTGTAGTCACATGCCCACTGTTACATGCACACACACACACACGGGCATCACATCACACGTACATAATCATAAATGACTCCAACAATGTTGAAAAATAATACTATAATATGAAAAGAAACTGTAATATATTATGGACATATATTACAAGTCGTAAAGTGAAGGTCAGTATATATACAAAATCAAAACAATAACACATAACAAACAAATAATAAAACATATTTAGCTCATGTATCAAAGTTGCTGATACCGCGGAGCATCTGGGTCATGAGGGCCGGTGGTGTGGCTACAGCTGGACCCCGACTCCGTGTGTGGCCTGGCTCCAGGGGGCATGGCTGGGTGGGTGGACAGCACCTCACTGGAGACGGAAGATCCACTGGCGGATTGTGGCACAGCATGGTAGGCGGCTGCGTGATGGGGACGTGAAAGGATGTCCTCCAATATCGCGAGAGATCTGTGGCGATACTCCATTTTCTCCGCCTCGCTCATCCTGTTCAGGAGGAGCGTACATGCATTGGAGAACGACATGTCGACGGAGTCCGCAAGCATGCAGCGTTGGTATGCATGGGTGGTCTGTGCCTCCATGAACATGACCATGGCCTGCTCCAGGTCTGCAGCCTGTGCCCTTCTCTTCTGGCCAGGTCTGGTGCTGGCCGTTGTCGCGGTACCTGCCACCTGTGGTGTCGCCAAATCCTCCTCCATCTGCGACTCAGCACCACCCTGGTTCTCCTCCTCCTGGCAGCTGGCTGAATCTCCTGGCACCATTTGTTGTGCCTGGGTGCCGGAGGTCGATGGCTGGTCCATGCTGCTGACAGACCTGCGCGGCTCCTGGGTCCTGCGGAGGAACGATAGCTGCTCTGCATAAATGTACCCCCGACCTTTTTCGCACCAGCTCCAGAGCGCGCAGCCATGGCCTGCTTCTTCTGGACGCGCATGTAGTTGTCGCGTACTGTGCGCCATTTGTTCATTGCCTCTTGTGCTGAAAAACATGATGAGAGTGACATTAGCTTGTGTTCATGGTATGTGATCATATTCAAACATTTGTGTTTTGTCTTCTAGGTATCTCGGTAGTGGGTGCAGTTTGAAGGATCTGCATTATAGCTTCCGCGTTGGCAGATCAACAGCTGGTGAGATCGTCCGCAAGGTGTGCCAAACCATATGGGAGACCATGAAGGGCGAATGTTTGCCAAGACCGACACATACGGCATGTCTGGAAATTGCAGCAGGATTCTGGGGGAGAGCCAACTTTCCAAACTGCCTGGGAGCCGTGGATGGCAAACATGTCCGCATAGTGAAGCCACCGCACAGCGGCTCACTGTATCAGAATTATAAACATTACTTTTCTATTGGCCTACTGGCGGTGTCAGATGCCAACTATAGTTTCGTGTATGTGGATGTCGGTTCATACGGCAAGGACTCTGACTCCACACTGTTCAGGAACTCCACACTGTGGAATGAAATTGAGAGTGGGACCCTGAACATCCCCAGACCCGCACCATTGCCTGGCAGTGACGTGACAGTCCCCTATGCCTTCGTGGGTGACGAAGCATTCGGCCTATCCACACACCTCCTACGGCCCTACTCTGGGACACACCTGACTGTGAAGAAGCGGGTGTTTAATTATAGGCTGTCGCGGGCGAGACGGTATGTGGAGTGTAGCTTTGGCATACTGACCAACAAGTGGAGGATTCTACATAGACCGCTGGATGTGAATGTGGACTTCTGTGTGGACATAGTGAAATGCTGTTGCATTCTACATAATTATGTGCGGGCCAGGGATGGTTTTAATTTTGACGATACCCTCACAGTTGTCGGTCTTGAGGATGATGTGAACTATGACATCATAGCTGTGAATAGATACAGCAACAGGTATCGCGATGCTCTATCTAATTATTTCATCAGTGATGCAGGTGAGGTGCCCTGGCAGCTGGGGAGCATTTGAGTTTCACATCAATGATTTCATTTGTTTGTTTATTATTATTTTTGTGATTTACATTTATGGGATTATGAATTAAATAATATTATACTCACTCTGTATGTGCTGCTCCTTCTCGGACCAGGTATCGTACTCCGGGTACACCTGACGGGACACCTCGACCCATGCGCTCGCCTTCCTCCCCTTGTCCTTATAACGCTCGCAGGCCGTATCCCAGATCCCTGGATGCTCCCCCACAGCGCTTATCAGCCTCTCCACGTCCATCTCTGGTCCAGCAGCCATGTTCAACGGTCGCAGGTACACTCCAACGAAATGCAGGAAACTTTGGCAGTTTGGACGTGATGTAGGCCGCACACTAGCAGCGTCTGACGTCTCCTAATCACGCACACACGCTGCCATGCGGCCGCCGCGCACTTGGTACGTCAGTAGCAGCGGTTTCACGTTCTGATAAAAATGCGTTCATTTGCTGGTTGCGTGGTGTCGGCGCACTTTTGTACGCACGTACTGCGTATATTGGCCGTCATTGGCCGTTATGTGCTGCTACTGCCGCCGTGATTTAGTGCGTCTGCACGCGCGTTCCGACTGCCCCACTCTGACCCTAGCCTTAGCAGGAGACACGTGATGGGCTACACATAATGTATGTTATATTCATTAAAATGTTGAAGATACTAAAGTAAAGCTTTCCATATTTTTAATGAAGCAATATCTGCTTAATGCAGTAATTTATGGTAAAGTTTGTGTTTGGTCGGGGTGTTATCAGATTCCTCTATTGAGCGTAAACCTTTAGTTATCCAGATACTTCGTGTTTATTGTATTCTTTATATTACTGTGATCACAGGCTCAAAGCTTTGCCCCAAATAAAAAGTCAACCCTGAAAGAGTTTCAGTGACAACTATTGTTTCCTCCCTATTGAGCTTAACACAATGATCACATGTCAATTTGCAAACAATAAATTCAGGTGTAGGACCCCCCCCCCCACTCATCCCATTGTCTCGAGTCACTGCAGGGTCCTGACAACAACATGACAGCAGTGTCAGCTCCACCCGGAGAGACCTCTATTCCAGCCTAAATAAGAATGCATTTTAATCAAACACAGACTGAGGTTATTGTGACTCCATAAAGGTGTTTCTAGTGTCCCATGTAAATACATCTAGAACAAACCAGGGCGGATTCTCTGACCATGGATCCATTAGGTGAGACAGTATCAATCCTCCCATTGTGTCAAAAGATTCATTTTCCACGCTTTACTTTTGACCCTAATGGAGCGATCACATGAAATCATTTTATGTTTTAATTCACTGGGACATTTTCCACCTTTACTTCAATAAGGAAGATTGAGAAATAACCTCCATAGGAATATACACACACAGCTCTATATATACATAATAAACACATAGTCTTGTATATTTGCAGTAGAGCATTCTAACAAGTTACTCTGAGGAATTATATATTATAGAAACACAACTGTTTATATATAATAAGCTCCTCTGAGCAGGGCCCTCTCTGCGCCTCTTTTCTGTTCCTATGGTTTTAATTTTCTCTTTATCCCCGACACACACACACACACACACACACCTTCCATTCTAAGAACGCAGATTTTGTATAGAAAATACCAAGGTGCTAGGAATCCTCCAAAAGAGAAATTATGGAGCAATCAGGACTAACAATGTAATTTTAATAACACGCTAAATACATTAACATTGATAAAGGCTCCACAGGAGCCAAAACAGTGACACAAACCTATCTAAATAAAACTTTAAACCACTCAATAAGACTGCAGTCCAAGATTCAGGAGGGTTTTAAGCTTTTCCATAAATGGTGTAACTATTACATTATGATTCACCTTGATAAAGGCTCAGGAGCCGAAACCTTGATCAAAAGGTATTTAGCATGTTATCAATGAAAGTTGTTTTATTTCAATCTTGAGTGAATCTATAAAATCATTTAGGATAAATCCTGAAACTAGACAAATAACATTGGATATTACAAATAAACTGAAAATTATCTCAGCCATTAAGGCTAGGGTCAGACTAACGCATTTTTCGCGTTGTCTGTGAAAAAGTGCGTTCGAACGAATGGACGCATTTTTTTCACGGAATACACGATAGCAGTCATACGATGCGCATTTTCGTCCGTGATTTTGTACGGATCATCAATAAAACACTTTTTGTGTCTGGACGTTATGTTGGCCGGACATTAGCCGCGTCTGACGTCTCCCAATCACGCACACATGCCGCTAGCGGACGCAGCGCACTCTGTACGTCCGTACTAGCGGTTTGACGTTCTAGAAAAAATGCGTTCGTTTGCCACTTGCATGGTCTTAACGCACGTTAAAACTGCTTTCGTCTGACCCTAGCCTAAATGGGAGGAAGTGTTAATTTCACGGAAGTTGAAGACATAATACAGTTGTCTATAACTCCACTGTCACCTCATCCCGTGATGTCTATCTATACATTAATACTATAAAACAGATCTTAAATAAGATGTAATTGCAATATATTGTGAGGAACTTTATTTCACATTAAACAAATATTAAGCAGTTTGGGACAAACACCAAGTCTACTCCAACATCTTGTGCCCAAAAGCCATCACCATAAACTGGGATATAATGACAGCACAGAAGTCATGTTTCTCTCTGTATTAACCACTTGGATGCTAAGGACGCGCTCAGCACGTCCTGCCAAGCGCTCCTCCTGTGCTATGGTCGAGCTGAGCGCGTCCTAGCACAGGAGGCAGCAATTGGCCGTGATTCTGAACGATTGCTGGCCCCCCGGTGCGGGCTGACATCCAAGATGTCAGCCCGGCACTCCGGGACCCCGGCGGGGACAATAGATGTTATTGCGCTGGCGCGATGACATCTATTTCAGGCGCCCCCCCACGAGTGCAGAGGAGGTGCCTGAAAGGGAGGGGGGGACCTCTCTCCCTCCCGATCGCCGAGGCCAGCGGTGAAAATCAGGCACTGTTTGGAAGGGCACAGCCTGCCCTTCCAAACGGTGCCTGGCTTTAACCCCTTGGGTGCCGGATCACGATTCAGCGCCGAAAAGCGCCGAATCGTGATCCTCTCCCGGAGCTGGCCGACATCTTTGATGTCGGTCAAGCTTCCGGGAACTCCCCCTGACGACTGGCATCATCAAAACATAGCGTGATGATGTTAGTCCTGGAGTTAACCCCTAGCTGCCACCAAAGTTGGAGATAAGGCGTTCCAATGAACCCCCTTATCTCCCGATCCGTGGCAGCTAGGGGTTAATGTTTGGCATTGTTGAATCAACCAGAGCATGGCCTTTCCAACGATATGATCATGTAAAAGGTGATAAAAAAATAAAACAGGTTTTTGTTTTGTTTTTATTAATGCAGCAATATTGTTCCCATTTCAATTATAATGTGAACAATGATGCTGCACCAACGATTTTTGTATGGGGTGCGATAGTTAAAAATGTAACGAGACCCCATTTCTAATTTTTTTAACAGGCGCGACTCAAAGAAAATATAACCGCAAATGCTCGCATGTTAAAATGTGAAAAGAAACACTTTACACGCTGTAAATTATTGAAAATTCTAATTTTATTGCATTTTTTGTTACAATATACAGACAGGACATGACGTATACATATAATAATGATATATTATGAATCTGCCGGAAAGAACGATATCTAATATGTCTGGGTCATATAATAAAATAAGGCTACAAAACACGGTTAAACATGAGCGAAACCGGTAAAAATGACCTCAGCACAGAGGCGTGAAATGGCTCAGTAGCGAAAGGGTTAACATACATTGTTCTGTATTATGACTTTGGGGGTCTATGCCAAGTAGTTTTCTTCAAAAATATTTTATTTATGCCATACAGTATCTTTAAATTCATAAATTGAGCCACAACAGCAAAATCCCTTAAACCTGTGCTCAATCATCACATCCCAATTAGATTTTTGATTCAGACCCAAGAGTAGACGGGTAACTCCTCAAACCAATAGATTACACCACTGAATGTTAATGAGGGGCTATTCATGACGTCTGCAAATCACACAAGGTGCTACTTCTGTATCATTCAGCATTCACAAACCGTTCCTTGCACTTAATTACCAAATGAAAAGCTGTCATTTGCATTAAATGGAGTGGATCGTCCAAGGATGGTGCCCAATGTCTACTCAAGAGGCCCAGCCACACCTACTCCACCTTATCCCATAAAACCTGGGCTTGCTGGACCTCAGACATTACTTTGATCAATCCCAGTGAAGACTTCTGTCCAAGGCAGAGCGTTGACCTCTTGGAGATTCAACATTACTACTGGAAGAAGTCACAGCGATTCCCTATCCTGCTTATTCCTTCACTTCCAAGGTAAGATCCAGGATTTCACAATCCGTGCTCTTGTAGATTGTGCCTCCTACACATATACATTGTATTACGGTCATTTATGTACGCAAAGTATGGATTTTTTGGTTTAGCTCAGAATTCTAACACAAATAGTCCTGTGCTTTATTTCCCCCATTGTGAATCCATTGTATCAGCATTTAGGATTCCATTAAACCTTGCTCTAAGCTTAGTCTTGTGTTTATTATGGGCTGAATGGGGTGAGTGGTCTGTAGGACCTCCTTAAATGTTCTCCAATTTACATTCTAATAAAATATTTTTATAAATTGCTTTCATACCTAGATTAAAAACATGTTTATTTAGGGCATTTTATGGAGACCCATCCCAGGTAAACATGTCTATTTAAGGTTTTTATTAATGCCATAATGTACTTTGCTTCCCGGCATTATTTGCAGTTATTCCAATGTGTGACTGGACTCTACTTTTAAAATAAACTATTTTAATATCAAACTATGATCGTGAATAGTTTTATCTATTATTATTATACACCATATTACTATTTCACTGAATCACTTATTTCTAGTTTAAAAGTTTGTTTTTGTCATTAATATTAAAAAATAAATGGTAAGTGCCCACAATATGTGCCACCACCAAAAACCCCAAATGACAAATCAGATATATAGTGCTTTCCCCTCAACCAAACAAAAAAACAGTATAGTATACGTATCTGTTAGGCGCAAAATGAATTGCCTTTAGGGTTCAGATGGCTCTCATTAATACATCATCCTCATATAGGTATATATGTAAAAAAACAGAAATACATAGATTGTGACACCCTGCACTATCCTATGAATGGATCCCATATCACTAGGGCTCTATATTTGTGAGTGGTACAAATAAGTGATATGGGATCCATTCATAGATTGTGACACACTGCACTATCCTATGTATTTCTGTTTTTTCCATATATACCTATATGAGGATGATGTATTAATGAGAGCCATCTGAACCCTAAAGGCAATTCATTTTGCGCCTAACAGATATATATACTATTTTGTCATTAATAGTTCATAGAGTTTTGCGCTCACTGTATCCACTGTAAACTGCATTGTTACAGTATTCTGGGATTTTGCTATACAATGGCACTTGATTATATTTTACCCATGTCCTGCGCTCTTAGGGGATTCTGTACATATTTCGCTCTTTGTATTAACACTATATTTTCCATTGGCAGACCAACATACCAACATGGAGACAGTCTCACTCGACGATCTCAAACTCAACGTGATCAAAGTTCTTGGTGAAGGAGGATTTGGCAAAGTACTAAAGGCAATAGACCAGCTCTCAGGTAAATCACATCCTTTCCTAGAGATTACATAGAATGACAGCGGTTGTTCATGCATTGATGATTAACCCCTTCCTACCCCCCACCCCACTGTCTGCACTGCAGTGTCAACTAGTGACGTCAGGTTCCATTACACTTTTTACGAGTATTTGAGATCATGTAAGCGCTCCCATATAAGCAATAATGTGGGGGCATTTATTTTCTTTATTACGGACCAGTGATCAGCTACCTGTTTAACCCCCCCCCCCCCAAGGTGCAAATCTTGCTAAATTTTCCTTTTTTTCCAGATTTTAATTTTTTAAAAAATTTACTCCAAGGGAAATTCATATTTTTAGTGCAAGTTAAGTCATATCAAATATAAAATGTCCCTTTCACATGTTTTAATATTGTGTTAAGGAGTTATTTATACATTTAGGGCATGGTGACAGATCTCAGTACAGCAACAGGGTCACATCTGTCAATGACGCTTCCTTGCATGTTCCCCCCCATATTCTCCCTAGGTGCCTCTAGTGCCGCCCTCCAGCCCTCAAAGTTTAAGGACCGGGACACGTCGAGAGCCTGTTAGCATTCCCCAGAAATAAGGCGAGGCTGTATATTTGAAGGTTTTCAGGGTCAGAATGGAAGGTTTTTTTTATTGGGAACAGGCACACATTTATACGATCAAACCTGGGTTATTTCCATATACAAAACCTCCTGTAGAAACTTGAGGCATTATTAGACTAAACCAGATAATGGGATAAATATTTACTAAACATTACTAGGCAGACAAACAGATAATGGGGCAGTGTTTGCCTGACAAAGCAGATTACAAACTACTCAAATATAAACCGATATTAACACATTCCTGAGGCAGGGTATGTCGGAAGGCTAATGCCATCAGAAAGATAACAAGATATACATGGACCATACAATAAACAGGCAATAACATTCTTCCATAACACGGATTACAAACATTCTGCACACAAGAGGGGCCAAGGAAGTAATATTGAACATTAGGCCTGCACCCTATGAATATACCTCCAGGTCCATGCACCCCAAGTCCAAAGCGACTTACGTCACAGGTACCACAAGAAAGCTTTTTTTTTTCTCTAACAGATGTATAACATGTGGATACACTGAGAGAATTTGCAGTTCTAGAACATAGCCACGGTAGAAAAAAGAATTGCTTGTGTCATTTGTCCAATGCCAAGGAAAGAGACCAGTGTGAACTATACAATGTTCAAAATGTTTCCAGTGCCCACTCCCTTTGGAGAGACTCTTTCCATTAGGAAATGGATAAATATGATGGCAGGTCTTTATTTGACCCCCCCCCCCGCCCCTTGCTGTAGTTTGTGATGGTTTGACACTAAGTTTCTTATACCTTTTCTTGTCAACAGGAAGTACAGTTGCTTTGAAGCTGATCCGGAAGGACAGAACACGACTGGAGTCATTCCTCCAAGAGCTCCATGTGTCTGTCTTGGTCGGCAGACATGACAGTATAATTTATACTTATCCCATCCACGTACTCGCTTTAGACCATTTCCTCATTGTCCAGGATTTTGCACCTTGTGGTACACTGCATTCAATCATTGAACCCCGGGTAAGCAGCATGATACACTGTGCAAATATCCATATGGTTCATGGTATTGGCAGTATTGATGGTCAATTAAATTCATTTCAAGAGATTGTAAAGTGACACCTAAGCAATACGTAAAGGCTCAAAATTCTATAAAGAACACTGATATGAAAGACATTTATATAGGGTCTCTATGTTCTAGTATCTTTTACATTCATTAGTGTTGGGGCATACGGTATATTAGGGGATACGATGCAGTGTTTTTAAATGTTATAGTTTAGCATGTAGGCATCGCCTATTCTTTAAGATCTGATCATTTCATTAAGTATTTAGGTGGTACGCAAAGCCTAATGGTCAGTTTGTTAACAAAGCCAATTGATGGACACGTAATTTTGATGTACGTTATGTAGACAATGTCACATTTCACGCCCTTAGCGTTATCTTCATAAACACTCAAATGGAGAAGAAAAAGGTTTTTACTGTGCCAAGGGTCATAGAAAAGTTTGCAATATTTCGTGGTTGCACATGCCAGTGGCTCTAATGCACGTTTCCCTTTTCCTCCGTTATGTTTAGAATGGTGTCCCAGAGGAGAAGATGAAGCGCTGTGCAGGGCAGCTTGCAAGTGCCTTGTGTTACATGCACAGTAAGCATCAGCTAATTCATGGAGACCTGAAGCCGGACAATGTCCTACTGATGGACCAGGACTGCCATCAAATTAAATTGGCTGATTTTGGTAACGTGCGACCCATTGGCCAACTTGTAGGACGCATGTCCCGCATTATTCCATATATGTGCCCAGAAGTATGCCGCCTGCAAGAAAATGGGCATTTGTGTCTGAGCCAGAGTGTTGATGTCTGGGCATTTGGCATCCTCCTCTACGTGGCACTTACAGGATATTTTCCATGGGAGAAAGCATTAGAGCTAGACCATTGTTTCAATGTGTTCGCTGAATGGCAAAATGGTGGAGATTATGCTGCTCCTCCAAATGGCTGGGAAACATTCACAGGAGAAGCAATGGGGATGTTCTCCAGCTTGCTTTCCCTGGATCCCTTTACAAGGCCTACCTTTGAACATTTTTCTGGCTTTCTCCAAAGCCCTTGGAGAACAGATGGATTCATAGACCATGTGGACATTCAAGGGGAAGCCTTTGTCACAACAGAGGAGGGCCTCGACCATATCCTAATACTAGGGGATGATGAGATGATACTCAGAAACTGAAGAGACGGTAGAGGAGTCTGAGGATATCTTGCACATGGTCTATGAAAGTATCACCCCCAGAGGAAGAGCCCCAGACAAAGGTTGTTCTAGTTATGTGATCCTGTGTATGGTGAAGCCATAGGACAGCCTTCAGCGCACGCACCATCTTTCCTCCAACACCTTTCTGTTGGGTCAGGGGAGCAGCTTTCCTTTTCAGGGATGCCTCCTGGAAGGGGCAAGTGGCTTGCTAAGGAACTGTCCCCCCCCTCTCAGTGTCCAGTGTTTGGGTGCTTCAAGAAATAGGGGATATTTTTCCTAGTACACACCTTTAAGAGATGGGAAGTATATTCCCTGAATCTCACATCTCTTACAGTTGCTGACCTCCAAGTTGACAGATTTGTATTTTGTGGTGTACACAATTTTCTTGTACCGTTTCTGTGTTCCCAAAGAAACATGGGTCAATAACAGTTGACCTATACTGTATACCTTACACTACAAAATGTTCAAATAAGGGACCTGGCATCATAATATTTTTCCCTTGCTGTTTGGGATGGACTGCCACATACAGTATCTACCAATATGTTGAGTAGCTCTTATTAAGCTTTCATAAACCTTTTCTTGTCAACAGAAAGAAAAGCTGCGGTGAAGTTGATGAAAAGAACCCAACTGCATTCATTCTTCCAAGCTGCATGTGCTGTTCTTGTCTATAGGCACAAAAATACCATTTAACCTATCCCTGCCGGCTTCATCAAGACAAGCCCCCGTAGTGGTGGGAGGTAAGGTAGAGCGACACAATCTATACAGACCCATATGTATTTGTTTTTTTTTATGGCTGGTTCGAATTAAAATGTGTGTTCAAACTTTTTTTCTTTTTAAAATAGATTTTAATTATAAAACACATACAGATCCATGAAGCCAGTACAGCTCTGGATTCGGACTTCTAGAATCCAAAACTGGAGCCGATGGGCCCCCCCGATCAAAATAAATTTAAAAAAATAAAAAATCAATCGTTAATTTTCACAGCCCTTGTATTTTTCTCTTGGACTCGGGGAATTGACTTTTAATATTGTTTCCATTACAATTGGTGTTATTTGATTCACTGCTTTAGTCTGTGTTGCACCGTCGCGCTTTCACTCGGAGCCATTTGGCTGATAAATTTCAATATCTCCGCTTATATAGTGAGGGATTTTTATTATTTTCTGTGATTAAATGTTATTCTCCTTGTGTATTGCTTGTTCACCTAGGCATTGTTACACACTTTTCTAGAAGAACAGATGAATTGTAATGTACTAATATATATTAACATGTAGTTTGAAGAAAAAAAACCATTTAAAAGCAATAGCTAAAGTTCATTTTTATCATTTGATGCATAAAGCTTTTTTATTTGATTTCAATGAATTGAGTATTTTGGTTCCCTTTTTATTTTTTAAAGAAGCAGTTTCTTCCTTCGCCGCTGAACTGAAATAAACCAGGGGAATGAAAAATAAAAAAAAGGTACCTAGTCTGACATAAAATATGTTAGAATCGGACAGCCAGGGAGGTTAATAAGCCCGTTCAGCAGCAGAGACAGAACTGGAGGTCCCTGCACGTCTTCGACAGTGTTCAGCTGCAGTTCGTTCCAAAATGTTGCCCTAGTCAGACGGGCAAGTTGGTCGCCTGACTATGGACCCATTTGACAGCCAGTCTTAAAGAGGTTATTCACAAACCTCAGAATTGTCCCCAATTTGTTGTCAATTCGCCAAACACTGGAGAATTGACAGCAAAATACAGTGGCAAAAAAAACCCTTATTTCGAACACTTTTGTATTTTTAGACAAAGTTTTGTTTCTCAATTCTTTTAAAAAGGCATTTTATTCTGTAATAGACCTTTTTAATATTTAGACATTTTTATTGGTTTAAAACACCTTTATTAGAACAGGAGACGTCCTTGTTTGGTGGAATTCACCAGTGCCATTTCAGTGCATTTCGCCGACGTCTGATAGTTGATTCGGCAACTCCATTTTCAGCCAAATATGTTAAATACGGGGAATTGACTATTTAGCTAATGGTCAACAAAATGATATCACTGAAATGCATTTAATTTCTGTGCTTTGTGAATGGACCTTCAAGTTTAATTTTGATTGGGTGAGCTGGGGCTTTGAAAATCATCATTCTAGATCATTTTATGCAAAAATTAATTAAAATTTTCATGTTCGATTTAAAATAAAAAAAAATTATTATAAACACACATACAGATCCAACTACTTTTAGCTGATCTGCCTGGGTCTTGGGCCTTAAAAAAAAAAAATGCTCATTCTGCATATTTGCACACTATTTTATGAACATTTAAGACTGACTGATGAAGGCCTTGGTGGCTGAAACGCGTCTCAGCAATATACATGTTCAACCTTTTATTCTTAATAAATTCACATTTCAACCCGTAACTGTCCGGCTGTGCTTCCACTCCCTGCAGCTACCGAGGACCCAAGGATTGGCGATCCAGAGGGTCAGAGTATTCATTACAGAAGGATGTGTAGTTTCTCCCAATATATACTTACAGGGTTATTCAGAGAAAGGTGAAACTCTGGAGAACGCTTGGAGAAGTGAAAATTCTAGGTCAAAATAGCCAAACCAGAAAAATTCTCCCATTTATCTCCCTTTCCAAATTTGCTATTTTGACCTAGAATTTTCACTTCTCCAAACGTTCTCCAGAGTTTCACGTTTCACTTAATAACCCTGTTAGATTTCTTTTAATTCCTCGTGTAGTGGAGCCATTTATTTACAGGTATTCGTTCTTGCAAAGACAAGGGTTGAGTAAAATCCAAACGGACGCCTTAAATCTCGTCTGACTTCAACTGAAGGGATGGATTTATTAGAATACATTGAAGAAGGAAGAAAAAAAAAAAAAAAGACGCAAATTATGTGTTCTAGAATCTTTTGGATAAATAAAAAGGTTGAAATCCAGACGAAGTCTCTTTTTCAACCTGTGTTTTCAAAAAGGTTAATCCTTTAGATCAGGGATCTCAAACTGAGGCGCGTTCAGTAGCTCAGCTGCTGCAAGTGCTAAGTTAGCAACTTGCCATTGAACGCCATTCTGCCACTCAGCACTGCTAATTTAGCACTTGCAGCTAGGGATGAGCTGTTCGGTTCGATCTGTTCATTGTTCGATTCGAACATCTCCCGTTCGGCTGTTCGAACATTTCCGTGTGTTCGCCGCATGTTCGCCCACAATGCACTTTTCCACTGGCCTCAAGCTTGTAATTGGCTACAGCCTTGCACCTGACCACAGGTCAGGTGCAAAACTATGGGCAAATTTTCACCCAATCATGGGCTCACAGAGCTAAGGCCCGCAGCACACTATATAAGGCGTCCCTCGCAGCCCCAGAACGTGTATTTTGAGAGGAGATTGTTCTGTTAGTGTGTCTTCTCAGTGCCAGCAGCTATTGGGGGGGTCTCACTTCTAGCAGATATCTGGGAATTGTAATCTGTGTTTTGTCACTGCCGCCCATCAGGGGGTCTCAGACTTGCAGCAGATATCTGGGAATTGTAATCTGTGTCTTGTCACTGTTTGCCAGCTATCAGGGGGTCCTATCAGGGGGTCTCACAGACTTGTAGCAGATTTCTGTGAATTTTAATCTGTGCCTTGTCACTGGCTGCCAGCTACCAGGGTGTCTCACTGAGTTATACCAGAGTTCTGGAAATCTTTAATCTAGATAACACAGTTGAATCAGAGTTCTGCATATCTCCAATTTTTATAACAGAGTTGAATCAGAGTTCTGTATATCTTTAATCTATATATCACTCCCCATGTCAGAAAATCCAAAAAGGACAGGCAGACGCTCCCAGACACAGATAAGAGGGCAAGTAGCCTCTGTGTCGGGAGGCTGTGCCTTCTGGTCGTCGTGGACATGGTGCATCCTCTGCAGGGGCACACTTGTCCTTTCTAACTGGTGCTGGCCATCTTAAGCAGCAGCAACATACAGAGGATTTGGTGGATTGGCTAACCAGGCCATCCTCATCCTCCGAGTCCTCTGCCAGCCAGGCTTCTAGTGCTTTACAGTCCACCTCAGCTGCCAAAGCATCTAATGCAGCCTCCATGTCCACAGCTACTCCTGCCGTAGCCTCACTATCACACACGGAGGAGTCAGCTGAATTGTTTAACTACAATGACAGTGACATGCTGCTTGAGGATGCGCAGCAACTACAGTGCTCTGATTCAATCTGAGGTTGAGGAAGGGAGTATAATCAACCTAGAGGAAGGGGGTGCCAGTGACACACAAATAACTGGCACTCATGTTGCCCCAGCAGCTGCAGCATACTGCCAAGTTGGCTCCAGTGACGAGGAGATAGGGGGTGAAGATGACATTGATGATGAGGTCACTAACTCCACCTGGGTGCCAGATCGAACAGAGGAGTCAAGTTAACCACTTGAATGCTAAGGACGCGCTCAGCGCGTCCTCAGCATTCCCCCTGGTATGCGGAGGACGCGCTGAGCGCGTCCTCGCATTGGGGTCAGCGTTCGGCCGGGTACCGGCCGATCGCTGGCCCCTCCGGTGCGGGCTGACATCCTGGATGTCAGCCCGGCATCCGGAGCAGTGGCCGCCATTATTATGTGTCATCGCGCCCCCGCGATGACACATAATTCAGGCGCCCCCCCCGCATGTGCGGAGGAGGCGCCTGAAAGGGAGGGGGGGAGGTCCTTCGGACCTCTCTCCCTCCCGATCGGCGGCTCACAGGGGCTTAACCCAGGCATCATTTGGAAGGGCACAGCCTGCCCTTCCAAATGATGCCTGGCATTAACCCCTGGGGAGCTGGATCGCAAATCGGCGCTGAAAAGCGCCGATTTGCGATCCTTCCCGGGAGCTGGCCGACATCTTGGATGTCGGCCAAGCTTCCGGGAACTCCCCCAGAGGACTGGCGTCATCGTGCGCAGCACGATGACGCCAGTCCTAGCATTAACCCCTAACTGCCACGAAGTGTGGAGATAGGGAGTTCCAATGAACTCCCTATCTCCCGATCCGTGGCAGTTAGGGGTTAAATTTTGATATCGTTGGATCGGCCAGAGCATGGCCGTTCCAACGATACCAAACATGAAAGTAAAAAAAATTGTAAAAAAAGAAAAATAAAAATAAAAAAAAATTAAAAAAAAAAAATAATAAAAAAAAAATAAACACTTTTTTTTTTTTGTTTTGTTTTGTTAATGCAGCAATATTGTTCCCATTTCAATTATAATGTGAACAATGATGCTGCATTAACGATTTTTGTATGCGGTGCGTTTGTTAAAAATGGTGTCATTTTCCCCAAAAAAAAATGTAACGAGACCCCATCTCTAATTTTTTTAACAAGCGCACCCCATACAAAATATATCCGCAATTGCTCGCATGTTAAAATGTGGAAAAAAACACTTTACACGCTGTAAATTATTGAAAATACATATTTTATTGCATTTTTTGTTATAATATACAAACATGACATAACGTATACATATAATAATGACATATTATGAATCTACCGAGTCTGACGGAAAGAACGATATATAATATGTCGATGTCATATACTAAAATAAGCCTTCAAAACACGTTTAAACATGATGCGCAAAACAGGTAAAAAATGACCTCAGCACAGGGGCGGGAAAAGCCTCAGCAGCGAAAGGGTTAAGAGGAGGCAGCACAACAAATAATAAATACAGGGCACAACTTCCTCTATGAGCAACCATAGCCAGTCCAAGGCATCAGAAGTCACAGCTGCTCAGGTGCAGAGCGCTGTTGTCTCAAAGCACATGTACAGGAAGTCTGCTGTCTGGGAGTTCTTTAAGAAATGTGCAGCAGACCACACCGTTGCTATTTGTAATCTATGTCAGATGAGGATCAAGCGTGGGAAAGACATCCCTCCCACGCTTGGGTACCACGTGCTTGAGGTGACATGACCACCTGCCACGCATCCCGTTCGCACAACACTTTGCATAGGTCCTCATCTGTCTCTACCCCCACTATATGTCCTGCCATGTCATTGCCTACAATCTCCACTGACAGGGATGATGCTACAGTAATGGATGTACCAGGTCCTTCCTCACAATGTGACAGCATCCCATCAGCTGAAGATTTACGCAGTCAGATTACATTGCCCCAGCTGCTGCAGCATAAGAAAAAAAATAGTCCCAACCATCCCCAAGCACAGAGTCTAAATGTCAGCTTAGCAAAATTACTCGCATTGCAGCTGCAACCTTTCCAGCTTGTGGACTCTGCTTCCTTCTGTGAATGTGCTGTACCACAGTGGCAGGTTCCAAAACGCCATTTCTTTTCATGGAAGGCCATTCCAGCACTATACCAGCACGTGGAAGACAATGTTATGGAGTCATTGGGAAAGGCAGCCAGCAGCAAGGTGCATATGACTTTAGACAAGTGGTCCAGCAAGCATGGGCATGGCCGTTACATTCCCTTCACAGCACACTGGGTAACTCTGATTGCAGCTGGGAGGGATCCAGGACGGGCTCTGTGCTGGAGCTTGTTCATCCACGCCTCCAGAAAGCTGCTTGTATGAGGTCTGTCTGCTCCACCACCTCTTCCTCCTCCTTCTGTCTCTGGCTAAGTGGCAGTTAAACCGACGCGTGGCAGGGGATACGCAATGGCTCAAGGAAAAAGATGCCATACTGTGCTTGAGCTGGTTTGTTTAGGGGACAGGAGCCACACCGGGCCAGAAATTGTCAGCTCTGCAGTGGCAGGTGCAGGGATGGTTAACACCACGCCAGCTTCAGCTGGGAATGGTCATCTGTGATAATGGCAGCAACCTTCTCTCCGCCCTACACCTGGGTAAGTTGATGCATGTACCATGCCTAGCACACGTCCTAAATCTGATGGTACAGTGTTTCCTAACCAGGTACCCAGGGCTGGCAAAGCTTCTCAGCCAGGCCAGAAAAGTCCGCAGCCACTTCAGATGGTCATTCCCAGCAAGTGTTCGCCTGGCAGAAATTCAAAGAATTCCACCTTCCCACAAAACCGTCTGATCTGTGACATGCCCACCAGGTGGAACTCTACATTGCTGCTTGTGCAGATGCTGCAGCATTGCTAGAGGGCCATCAATGAGTACCTGTGTGAGTATGGCACAGGGATAGGTTCAGGTCAACTTGTTTTTTTCCCCCCCACAGTGGCTGATGAGCAAGGATGCATGCACTGTACTGTCACCATTTGAGGAGGCAACGAGGATGGTGAGCAGGGACAGTGCATATATCAGTGACAATTCCTTTAGTGTTCCTGCTGGAGCACACTCTGCAGGGAATTATAGATGTGGCACTAGAGGCAGAGCAGCAGGAGGAAGAGGAGGTCTTCCCTAGCTCTCAAGGCCCCAGTCTTTACGCAGACAGCATCCCTGCGGGTACTCAGATCAGACAGGAGGATGAGGAGGAATATTTAAGTAGTGGGGGCATTGAAGGTGGGGATTCCTCAAGGGAGGGTTGTGTGTGCCCAGAAACCCAAGGGCTAGTGCGTGGCTGGGAGGAGGAAGTGTACAAACTACCTAGGGGCAAGGGCAGACCTGGATACCTTTACAGCAGATGATCCACTGGCTTACTGGGTGTTGAGATTGGATCACTGGCCAGAACTTAGCCAATCTGCTATGCAGCTACTAGGTTGCCCTTCATCCAGCAGGCTTTCTGAAAGGACGTTCAGTGCCGCTGGAGGTTTTGTCACAGACAAAAGAGTGCGTCTGTCCACCGACTCTGTAGACCGGCTGACATTTATAAAAATGAATCAGTCCTAGATCAGCAGCTATCAATCCCCTGATGCTGACGTAACTGAATAGATCGGGGATCTCTTCTGCATTACCAAAACCTTTACCCCTGCACTCTTCCACAATACCTCAGAGAGATTACATTGTGAAGGCACTAGCTGGCACCAAAGGCCTAATATTTGGGTGCACTGCCACTGACGCCTATACCAGATTCATATCATTTTAATATTGGACCGCAGGGTCAACCCTGCACTCTACCACAATACCACAGAAGGGTTACGGTATGAAGGCACTTGCTGCCACCAAAGGCACAATATTTGGGTGCACTGACGCCTGTACCAGATTCATATTTTAAAATTTGACCGCAGGGTCAACCCTGCACTCTTCCACAATACCACAGAGGGGTTACAGTATGACGGCACTGTTGCCGACACTAAAGGCCCAATTTTAAAGCACCTATTGCTACTTTCATCCAAAGCCTGCATAAGTTTCACCATAATTTAGCAAAAAAAATGTCCTAAAATGTCTCTTTTCATACAGGCTGCCGCCCCAAGCAGTTGTTTATGAATAGATTAAAGGAAAACCATTTACTGTCATTTGAAATGTCATTTTTTTGTTTTTAAATGCTTCTATACATCCTACAAATCTGCCACTTCACGGGCAGGTTATGGGGACCTCCTAGGCACGATATTTGAAGGAATTTTGTGTTTGTATTCTTAACCTTTATTTCATGGAAAACACACTGTTCCTTTTAAAACTTTTAAAAAAAAAACTTTGACCTTGTTTCCTGTCCCCCAGGGCACTACCCGGACCCCCATACACCTTTTATGGCAAATATCTTGCATATATGCCTTCTAAAAATCGAACGTTCGAGTCCCATTGACTTGCATTGAGTTTGAATCGTGTTCGAACCCGAACTTTTGAAATTGTTCGAGTTCGAATGCGAACCGAACACGGGGTTGTTCGGCTCATCACTGCTTGCAGCAACCCGAGGAGATGCTGCAAGTAGCTGAGTGTGACGTAGTTAAGATGGCTGCCGCCATGAAGCAAGTAACAATTCCATACGGCAATGTTAATTTTGAGGTTTTTGTTCAAAGCACAAAATATTTATTTATTATTTACCCCTGCACATAGACATATATTACAGTTCAATGAAAGAAAGAAACAGTGAAGCGCCTTCAGGAAGAAGGATTAAACGTACACGCTACACATTGAATGTGGGGGTTCTCCTAAAAACCTGGAAACATATATTGTGGATAGTCAATGGAGCGCCAGCGAACTGGATGTACGGTCAATCATTACACATGTCCAATAAACGTCTTCTAATCCGTTCAGAAGAAACTCCTATTCCAGATAAGAAGAAATTGCTGCAAAGAAGAGGAGGCAAGATAGCGCAGTATGTCGATTCACCATAAAAGGAAAGCAAAGCGGTTGTAGTCCTACTCACATTCTGTTGAGCCCAACCTTGGCTCTAGGATGGATAACGATTATGGGTCTTCAAAGGATATTCAGGTGCCCATATACCCGCAACAAGGTTCTTCAATCGCTTTCCCCTGCAGTGGATCAAAAAAATACCAACGCACTACCTAGTGCAATATCGTTTAAATGTAATGGTAAAGTTGGTACTTATATATGGTTACACTCACATGTTAATGAGCCGCATTGGCTCCAAGATGTCTCATGGGAATATTAAGGTAATTCCAAAACCTTCTCTAAGCACGTTACAGGAAGCAGCAGTGGTTAAAATAAAAACAAATTTATTAATACATAAATTATATTACCAGAACGCGTTTCGCTCCTCAGAGCTTCTTCAGTTGGTATCACTGGTCTTATGTCTGCTGCTTCCTTATATACTATTAGACTGTCCCATTTAATCATTCACAGTTCACATCGAATCACAATCATTGAAACAATTAACACAATTTAAAAAGCCAATTAAAAACACTTGAAACAAATTAAAAACAATTTAAAAACAATCGGGATCACATGTAACCTTTTATCTATCAATCTCATTAATGCCTGTGCTTCTAAGGCTGCCTCTAGGGGTGGAACGCTAGGTTATTAGCCTTAATTAGATGGGAGAATTACTTTTTTTTTTTATTTATTTTTTTTTTTTTTTAATCTTTTTTACTATATGGCGTTTAAACAGCGGGGCGCACATCACTGCGCATGCGCAAGTATCCAACGTATCAAATGGCTTCATTGAGCGCAGCTCTAACTGCGCATCTTGCGCACAACATCTAATGCGCATAGGTCACAAACTAATGGAGCCCCGCATCGGTATATATATCGCCCCATACTAATTAACACTTTCAGATGGAAATTTACCACCACAAATCAAGCGGATCACATCACTGGGGGCCAAAACTTGACCTGGTGAATGACCCTGCGCAACCCGCACCAAACATCCCGCGCGCACCGCCCACCGCGCACAAGACCGGCGCACACACTCTGCATCAGCATATACGTCGCCACCAATGGCACCCGACGCCATCAAAAAGGTGATGGCAACACTATCTCGGCCACATCAGCTCATATGACACCCCAATATGTGAAATGGAGCGAAACCACCACTCCCACAACTGGGAGGCACAAGGGCTCCACACACACACATCCCAAAGGTGCAAAATTAAAGTGACTAAGCTTCTATAAAACCATATTCACTATGTAATCTACACACAATCTGCATAAGTAAGGCCATATTGGCTAAAGTGTTGTTTTAAAACCATATTAAAGTGCTAGGACAATAACAAATGACAATTAGCATATCATTACACAAATTACCATATTTTAGTGCTAAGTGGCTAATATACCTATAAGATGTAATTAAAGTGCTATTTTTATAAAGTGCTATTTATATAATGTGCTATATTCATTAAGTGGGCTTAAATATAAATCCCCACCAAAAATATTTTTAGTAACTATATAAGCTAAGGTGCTATTTTTTTTTTTTTTCCTCCCACATAGCCATGATTGGTTAAATCATATTCACTATGTGATCTAACACATAATGCATAGGTAAAGCCATATTGGCTAAATATATTAATATATAAAGTGCTAAGTGACAAATAACGCATAATGTTACGTATATTAACATATTTTAAAGCTAAGTGACAAATATACCTGTAGGATGTAATTAAAGTGCTATTTTATAAAATTACATATAAAGTGTGCTATATTCACTGGATAGGCTTAAATACAAATCCCCACTAAAATCATTTATATACTAGTAACTATATAAACTAGGAGGCCAAGTAATATTATTTATAACAGGCTAAAATCACTATATGGACCATGGGTGTCAATATCTAAATTGTCTATATTTATAGATAAAGTGGCGGTATAAAATTAAAGGAAATGAACCAACTCAAAATCATTATTGAGACCATTGGGAGCCATAGTTCCCAATTCAAATATGGATTTCATCTCTTCCCTCCCTAGGACGGTGGTCTCACTCATGCCACTTGTTTCAAGTGTTTTTAATTGGCTTTTTAAATTGTGTTAATTGTTTCAATGATTGTGATTCGATGTGAACTGTGAATGATTAAATGGGACAGTCTAATAGTATATAAGGAAGCAGCAGACATAAGACCAGTGATACCAGCTGAAGAAGCTCTGAGGAGCGAAACGCGTTCTGGTAATATAATTTATGTATTAATAAATTTGTTTTTATTTTAACCACTGCTGCTTCCTGTAACGTGATTTAGAGAAGGTTTTGGAATTACCTTAATATTCCCATGAGACATCTTGGAGCCAATGCGGCTCATTAACATGTGAGTGTAACCATATATAAGTACCAACTTTACCATTACATTTAAACGATATTGCACTAGGTAGTGCGTTGGTATTTTTTTTGATCCACTGCAGGGGAAAGCGATTGAAGAACCTTGTTGCGGGTATATGGGCACCTGAATATCCTTTGAAGACCCATAATCGTTATCCATCCTAGAGCCAAGGTTGGGCTCAACAGAATGTGAGTAGGACTACAACCGCTTTGCTTTCCTTTTATGGTGAATCGACATACTGCGCTATCTTGCCTCCTCTTTTTTGCAGCAATTTCTTCTTATCTGGAATAGGAGTTTCTTCTGAACGGATTAGAAGACGTTTATTGGACATGTGTAATGATTGACCGTACATCCAGTTCGCTGGCGCTCCATTGACTATCCACAATATATATTACAGTTCAATTATATTTTGTTTCAGAAGTAAATATAACGTTTATTCAATAAAAATCATTTGTGGTGTGTGCATATAAAACAGAATTGTGCTGACTGCTTTTCTTTAATCATATATATACACCTCAACTGTTGTCCAAGTCATACAAAAAACAATCTGAATCTTTCATTAAGAAATCAGCCATTTTACTTTGAAATTCGCATCCAAAGCGTTCAATGACACTGCTGCAGCAAACTGAATTGCTGCACTGCAGCAATTCAGCAGCTGCTGAGGTATTGATCGGGACTCAGCTCCCCCAGATGTTTCTGAATACAGCTCCCATGATTCTGTGTTGCATTCAAAGAATTCTGGGAAATGTAGGCACAAAACAGGGGGAGTAGGAGATCCCTGTTTAGACAAATTCTAACCATTTGTCCACTTGTTTGCATTTAGGAAAACTTTAAAAAAAAGTTTTTTGGTCCATTGAGGCATCGTCAAATATATAGACATTAAATGTTAAGATCCAGGAGTGTTTTATTCTGGATATACGGAGAGGAAGCTTTCTACGTACATTGCTATAAACATTAGACGCTTGTATGCTGTAAAACTTGCCGTTATATCACCAATTTAACAGATATTCGTGTTCCAACATGGGTGAGCATTGTGTCTTTTAATCAAAAGGCAACAAATACAAAATCTTAGGAAATATGAAAATGATTTCTCCCATGTATCAGAAAATTGTAGATTATCAACCTAACCTGCCATTCTTCAGCTCTTTATATTTAATACCACCGATTAAGATATATTTTGCTCCTACATCTTTTAGAGTTGTGCATCTTTAAGCAATGGTAACCACATTGATGTAAAAAAAATAAATGGGGGGGGGCATTTTATTGAGACACATCCCAGGTAAACATGTCTAAGGTTTTATTAATGCCATAATGTGCCTCACTTATGCTTTGCTTCCCAGCATTATTTGCAGTTATTCCACTGTGTGACTGGACTCTACTTTTAAAATAAGTACTTGAATATCAAAGCTGCATGATTGTGAATAGTTTTATTATACACCATATTATTATTTCACTGAATCACTTATTTCTAGTTTAAAAGTTTGTTTTTGTCAATTCAATTTACAGTGGATACAGTGAGCGCAAATCACTACGAACTATTATGGTTTTCTGGGATTTTGCTATACTATGGCACTTGATTGTATTTTATCCATGTCCTGCGCTCTCAGACTCCACCATCTCAGACTCCACCATCTCAGACTCCACCATCTCAGACTCCACCATCTCAGACTCCACCATCTCAGACTCCACCATCTCAGACTCCACCATCTCAGACTCCACCATCTCAGACTCCACCATCATTGAAGTTCTTGGTGAAGGAGGATTTGGCAAAGTACTAAAGGCAATAGACCAGCTCTCAGGTAAATTACATCCTTTCCTTGAGATTACATAGTGGTTGATAATGCATTGATTAACCCCTTCCTACCACCCCCCCTGTCTGCACTGCAGTGTCCTCAAGTGACCTCTGGTTCCATTACACTTTTTACGAGTATTTGAGATCATGTAAGCACACCCAAATAAGCAATAATGTGGGGGCATTTATTTACTTATGGACCAGTGATGAGCTGCCTGTTTAACCCCCCAAGGTGCAACTTTTGCTACACTTTCCTTTTTTTCCAGATTTAATTTTTGAAAAGTTTTTTTACTCAGTAATGCTTAGTGCAAATTATTTTCTGGTAGGCAAAGTGTTAGGTTAAGTCATATCAAATATAAAAATGTCCCTTTCACATGTTTTAATATTGTGTTTAGGAGTTATTTATACATTTAGGGTACGGTGACAGATCTCAGTACCCCAACATGGTCACATCGGTCAATGCCGCTTCCTTGCAGGTTCCCTCCAGGCGGATTCTAGTGCTGCCCTCCAGCTTTCAGACAAAGTTTAAGGACTGGGACAGAGAGCCTGCTAGCATTCCCCAGAAATAAAGTCGAGGCTGTATATCTGGAGGTTTCCAGGGTCAGAATGGAATGTATTTTTATTGGGAACAGGCACACATTTCTACGATCAAACCAGGGTTATTTACATATACAAAACCTCCTAGGAACTGCTGGGCGGCATAAATAGACTAAACTAGATAATGGGATAAATATTACTAGGCAGACTGACAGATAATGGGGCAGTGGTTGCCTGACAAAGCAGATCACAAACCACAGAAACCGATATTAACACATTCCTGAGGCAGGGTATGTCGGAAGGCTAATGCCATCAGAAAGATAACAAGATACACATGGACCATACAATAAACAGGCAATAACATTCTTCCATAACACGGATTACAAACATTCTGCACACAAGAGGGGCCAAGGAAGTAATATTGAACATTAGGCCTGCACCCTATGAATATACCTCCAGGTCCATGCACCCCAAATCCAAAGTGACTTGCGTCACAGGTACCACAAGAAAGCTTTTTTTTTTCTTTCTAAACAGATGTATAACGTGTGGATACACGGAGAATTTGCAGTTCTAGAACATAGCTAAGGTAGAAAAAAATTGCTTGTGTCATTTGTCCAATGCCAAGGAAAGAGACCAGTGTGAACTAGACAATGTTCAAAATGTTTCCAGTGCCCACTCCCTTTGGAGAGACTCTTTCCATTAGGAAATGGATAAATATGATGGCAGATTCATTATTTGACCCCCCTTGCTGTAGTTTGTGATGGTTTGACACTAATCTCTGCATGTGTTGCGTAACTAAGTTTCTTATACCTTTTCTTGTCAACAGGAAGTACAGTTGCTTTGAAGCTGATCCGGAAGGACAGAACACAACTGGAGTCATTCCTCCAAGAGCTCCATGTGTCTTTCTTGGTCGGCAGACATGACAGTATAATTTATACTTATCCCATCCACGTACTCGCTTTAGACCATTTCCTCATTGTCCAGGATTTTGCACCTTGTGGTACACTGCATTCAATCATTGAACCCCGGGTAAGCAGCATGATACACTGTGCAAATATCAATATGGATCATGGTATTGGCAGTATTGATGGTCAATTAAATTCCTTTCAAGAGATTGTAAAGTGACACCTAATCAAAATGTAAAGGCTTAATAAAATTCTAAAAAGAACACTGATATGAAAGACATTTGTATAGGGTCTCTATGTGCTAGTATCTTTAATTCAACATATTCATTAGTGTTGGGCATACGATGCAGTGTTTTCAATCTACTGCTTGACAAGGACTGCCACCACATCAAATTAGCCGATTTTGGTCATGCGCAATGCATTAGCCAACTTGTAGGGCGCATGTCCCACATTATTCCATATATGTGCCCAGAAATATGCCGCCTGCAAGAAAATGAGTATTTGTATCTGCCCATAGTGTTGATGTCTGGGCATTTGGCATCCTCCTCTATGTGGCACTTACAGGATATTTTCCATGGGAGAAAGCATTAGAGCTAGACCACTGTTTCAATGTGTTCGCTGAATGGCAAAATGGTGGAGACTATTCCGCTCCTCCAAATGGCTGGGAATCATTCACAGGGGAAGCAATGGGGATGTTCTCCAGCTTGCTTTCCCTGGACCCCTTTACAAGGCTTACCCGTGAACATTTTTCTTGGAGAACAGTTGGGGTTATTGACCATGTGGTCGTAGAAAGGGAAGCCTTTGGTGTCACAACAGAGAAGGGGCTGGACCAGATCCTAATACTACCAGGAGATGATACTCATAGAAATTGAAGGGAACGTGGAGATTGAAGAGACGGTAGGAGTCTGAGGATATCTTGCACATGGTTTTTGAAAGTATCACCCCTACAGAGGAAGAGCCCCAGACAGGGGTTGTTCCAGCCATGTGATCCTGTGCATGGTGAAGCCATTTGACATCCTTCAGCGCACGCACCAGCTTTCCTCCAAAAACTTTGTTGGGTCAGGGGAGTAGCTTTCCTTTTCAGGGCCACCTCCTGGAAGGGGCAAGTGGCTTGCTAAGGAACCAATCCCCCCCTGGTGTTCAGTGTTTGAGTGCTTCAAGAAGTAGGGGATATTTTTCCTGGTAAACACCTTAAGAGATGTGAGATTCAGGGAATATACTTCCCATCTCTTGCAGTTGCTGACCTCTAAGTTGACAGATTTGTATTTTGTGGTGTACACAATTTTCTTGTACAGTTTGTGTGTTCCCAAAGAAACATGGGTCAATAACAGTTGACCTATACTGTACACTTTACACTACAAAATGGTCAAATAGTGGACCTGGCATCATAATATTATCCCCATGCTGTAGTTTGGGATGAATTGACGTATCTACCAATATATTGAGTAGCTCTTATTACGTGTTCATAAACCTTTTCCTCGTCAACAGAATGAACCGCTGTGGTGAAGTTGATCAGAAACAAAGAACCCAACTGCATTCATTCTTCCAAGCTGCATGTGCTGTTCTTGTCTATAGGCACGAAAATACCAGTTACACCTATCCCTGCCCTTTATAGGATTTAGACCAATTTTAGGCTGTTAAAAAAATGTACGTCCATCGGTTCAGCCCGTCACACATTACCCCACTGCTGTTGATCGAAATAGGGAAAAAACCCAGTCTGAAGGGCTTACCAGTATGCAACGTACTGGGAAAAAAAATCCTGGCATCAAATTTCTCCCTGGATCAAGCAGTTTTTAACCACATATTAAATATAGCCCTTAATATATTTTTGCAGGAAGTCATCCAGTCGTATAAAAGTGTGTACAATCTCTGACCCAACTATATCAACAGGCAGAGTATTCCACAGCTTTATTGTTTGCACCATAGAATAACCCTTTCTATGCTTTAGGATGAATTTCCTTGTATCCAGTACAAATGGGTGACCTTGTGTCCCATGTATAGTCCTATTAATGAATAGGTTTCCAAACAATGGTTTGTAATGGCCCTGCATATATTTATATAAAAGTTATCAGATCTCCAAGGCACAGTTTCTCTAAGCTGGTTAGCCTTGCCTCCTAACTTAAATCTTCCCTTATTAATTTAGTCGGCAGTCTCTGCACTTTAGTTCAAGATCTCTTAAAAGACAAGTGCCCATAATTGCACGGCATATTCAAGGTGCGTTTTACCATTGATTTATAAAGAGGCAAAATTATGGTTTCATCCTGAGAGTGAATTCCCCTTTTAATGCCAATACCTTGCTGAATTATTTTCTTGTCCAGGAGGAAACCGCTAATCCATTGGCGATCCGAAGCCAGACAATGTCCTACTGATGGATGAGGACTGCCACCATATTGGTGGGTTCCAGTAATAGTCATTGGCCAGCTTATAGGTCCTACATAATTCCATATATGTGCTCTGAAGTATGTCGCTTACAAGAAAACAAGTACTTATGTCTGGGCATTTGGCGTTTAAGTGTCACAATATATTTCCTTGGGAGAAAGCAGTGGAGCTCAACCATTGTTAGAGACTATTCTGCTCCTCCAAATGACTGTGAAAGCAATGGGGATATTCTCCAGTTTGCCCTCCCTGGACCCTGCTACTAGGCCTGGCTTTGAACATTTTCCTGAGCCTTCTCTATTGCCCTTGCAAATGAGCAGATCTGTTCTCTAATGTGGTTGTAGAGGACGTTCTGTAACAGATCTTGAGTAATGGTCCATGAACTCTAGATTGTCCAGTGATCCTTTACTTCCTCAATAAAATGCTTATGATAGAAAAAGTTTTTGTAGATTAGAATTCTGATCCAAACTTCACTTATTTGAACAACCAGAACATAATGTGTGAGGAGGTACAAGAGTCCTAGGATAGAACTTATGATTCAAAAAGTAAGAGGCTAGCCCTTACAACATTGTATTGATTTTGCCACATACTGTAGATCACGATTCAGATCCATTGTATAAGCATTTTGGGATTCCATTAAACTTTGCTCTTAGCCCAGTGTTGTGTTCATGGGATGGATTTGTAGGACCACGTTTTCAAATGTTCTCATTTTTACTAAAATAAAGGTTCCAATAGAACTTATGTTGGAAAATATTTCTGGGTTTAACAGCAATTTATAAAAATGTAAGTTGTGTTTTGTCTTTACGATATCCCAGATGAACATACCTATTCATTTACACATGCAGGGTTATCCAAAGAGATCCGAATTGCTTGAGCAAGGTAACCGAATGCTGAAAACCACACAGCGCCTGGTACCGTACCCTCCTTTGGCACTGTGGCACAGGAGGGCACCAGGCAAAGGCAGCCTAGATTGGCACTGTGGAACAGGAGAGGCACAGCACCTGCATAGATTGGTGCCCCTCCTGTGCAAAAGTGCCAGGTGCCGTGCCTCTCCTGTTCCACAGTGCCAATCTAGGCTGCCTTTGCCTGGTGCCCTCCTGTGCCACAGTGCCAAAGGAGGGGTACGGTACCAGGCGCTGTGTGGATTGGCCCTGTGGAACAGGAGGAGTACCACTCTGAGTCCAGGCACAGCATAGATTGTGGCCTGCTGTCAGTCATGTGCCAATGACAATCTATGCAGTGCCTCATGCCCCTTGTCGTGAACTCTGGCAGTAGTGGCCTATATTACAGAGTTTCTGCTCCTATGTCCAAGTCAACCAGTGTTATGTGTTGGTATTGTTACCATCTTCATTGTAATTGTTATGTGTTACTGTTATCACAGTGTGTGTCACTACAGCCCCTTCCAAACTTCCAGGATCAGGCTTAAACTAGTTCTCCCTTCCCCCTTTGCTTCACCGGGTCGGGTGTGTGTGCAGGGCCGGTGCAAGCTTTTTTGCCTAGTCAGGCGAAGGTGTGTTTTGGTGCCCCCCCATCCGTGTCATGTCAAGCCAATCAGGATAGAGATGCATAATAATCTCTATCGCGAGTGTTCGGTGTCGTCACGCAGAGAGTAAACTTTATTTTCACAAAGCGCATGTTTATAGGCAAGGTCTACACTCCACTTATATCAGCCGCCCGACCGCACTGATACGTTACGTCCATCTAGAAAATGTCTATTGAATAAAATACATATACATTACTGCCAATTTAATCCGAATAGTATCAAGCCCAGATACATATATACAGACCAGATCATACCCAGATACATATATAGACCTTAGATCATGCCCATATGTGGGTATATTTGCGGCCCCAGCTCATATTATATGGGTATATTTGTGGCCCCAGCTCACATATGGGTATATTTGTTGCCCCAGCTCACAAATGGGTATATTTGCCCCAGCTCATATTTATATGGGCATATTTGCCCCCTGCGGACATATGGGTATATTTTGCCAAGCTCATATTTATATGGGTATATTTGCGGCCCCAGCTCATATTATATGGGTATATTTGTGGCCCCAGCGCACATATGGGTATATTTGCCCCAGCATCTCATATTATATGGGTATATTTGTGGCCCCAGCGCACATATGGGTATATTTGCCCCAGCTCATATTTATATGGGTATATTTGCCCCCAGCGCACATATGGGTATATATTGCCCAGCTCATATTTATGGGTATATTTGCGGCCCCAGCTCATATTTATATGGGTATATTTGGGGCCCCAGCTCATATTTATATGGGTATATTTGCGGCCCCAGCTCATATATGGGTATATATTTGCGGCCCCCAGCTCATATATGGGTAGATTTGCGGCCCCCAGCTCATATATGGGTAGATTTGCGGCCCCCAGCTCATATATGGGTAGATTTGCGGCCCCCAGCTCATATATGGGTAGATTTGCGGCCCCCAGCTCATATATGGGTAGATTTGCGGCCCCCAGCTCATATATGGGTATAAATTTGCCCCCAGCGAGTCTTACCTCTCTGCTCTGTCTGCTGTGTGTGACAGTGTGCTCACTGCTCCCTGCCAGGCCCCGCCGGCGTTCTTCTACTCAGTCTCAGCCCTCAGGACAGGGAGGGTAGCAAGCTAGGCACTGCATCTGCAGTAAGCGGCTAATCCTCGTGTGCACTGGGAACGGCCGCTGGGCATGTGATGCACGTGCACCTTTCCCGCTCGCCTGTGATGGGATTCGATTCGGGAACCACCTGACCAGCCGTGTTCTCGTGCGCTGGTCAGGCCACGTGGTCGCTTGTCCCCTCCCATCACAGGCGAGCGGCCAATGACCATGCTACCTCACTGAGGCTCACTGCAGTGCACGTGCATATTTTGAAGTAACGTAAACAGAACGCGGTGGGCGGGCGATTGCCATTTGCCCCCCTTTCCGAATCCAAATGCACCTCGGTGATCCGCCCCGGGCCGGCGCCCCTCACACTGGCAGGATGCCAGACAGTAAGGCGGCCGCCTGTGCCGCCTTACGTTAGCGCCGGCCCTGTTTGTGTGTGGGGAGCTAATGGGAGGCTCAGCATTATAGAAACGCTTGGGCGTGTTTCCATGGTTTCCTGCACATTGCAGCACTGTGTTTTCTTAAGCTTAAAGCCAGAGATACACTGAGTGTGATGCGTCCAGGCTCTTCCCCTCGCTCAGGACGCATCACGATGCGGCACTGAGCAACGGGAGTTTGAAAAATCCAATTTTCCCCAGCTGCAGTAGTGCTCTGACGCGACTCTGACCGAGCCTGCCCGTCAGTGGCGATTTGGTGTTGTCAGGGTCTGGTCTGAGGTTACAGTTACAAGCATTTAGAAAGTGTCAACAAGATTCAAAGCGCTGTAGAAAAGGGAGAGACAGAATAACAAATATACATTACGCACACAAAACAGTAGGACTCTGTATATATGTAATTAAGCACAAACAAGAAGAAACAATGGTGGCGCTTGCTTTGCAATAAGGGTACCAAATTATCTGCTGCCAAACCCCTGGGTTACAAGCCTAGGTACACAACATTCATGAATTACAATTGGAAAAAAATGGGATCAGCGCTGATGGAAGAGATTAAAGCAAAAAAAAAAAAAAGATTGAGCTTTGTCATTTTTATCCATTCTGTGTTTTTTTTTGTTTTTTTCCCTCCCACCACACTTCTAGCCCCTCCAATATTAATCAATATATTTTGGTGTATTAGCTTCCCTGCAGGGTAGTAATAGCTAAGATCATATTGCATAGAAAGGTTAGCCATGTGGTTTCTTATTCTGCAGGAGTTAAGAGGTCCTTAGACAATTATTAAAGGTCTATTTTAGGTTTTTAGAAGCAATAGTCATATTAGGGATAATTGAAAGTAGTTCACTTTCCCTCATTACTAATACACTAATTGAAAGCTGCTTGGTAGATACACAGGTGCAAAGGAAACGATGTGTCCATTTTGGAATTTCAATCAAGTAGACATATTCCTGAGGCGTGCTGATGATGTCATAAGCAGGCGACCTCTAGACATGTGTTTGGTTGTAGATTTGTATAAAGAGGAATTGTTTATTCATTCCAACTGATGAAGCCGAAGAGGTGAAACGCGTTTTTGAGCTCCTTATTTTATTTGTAGCATTTAAATTATCGATTTTAAAAATCGCAATAAATCTGTATTTTATAATCTTCCGTACTCACTGGAATTCCTTTGAAGGAACAGACTTCTGGATTTTTGCTGGCATCAGGACACCTAAGTGTAAGTACGCTTGGCTATTATATACACTCTGTCTGGTGGATAATAATAATCCCGTGTATATCTGTATCCTCGAGGGAGGAGGAACCCAGGAAGATTGAACGACGTATGAAGAGTGTGGAAGTAATTTATGGCGTGCAAAGGTGCCCTGCAAATGAAATATTCATCTTATAAACTTATGCTGAGGAAATAAGAGAAGATCCCGTTCAAACAACCAAAGCAGCAATATTTTATTGAGACTTATTCGGTATTTATACATACGAACATTGTTCAACCGATATGGATCTGTTAAGACTGTCATCAATTTATATACCAACCACTTTATATTTAGATTTTTTTTTTAATTATCCATTCCGTGTTTTCTTTTAATTTTCTTCCATTCCGTGTTTTCTCTGTATGTATGTATGTATCTAGGCATTACCTGGTCTGTATATATGTATCTGAGTGGGCATGATATCGGCGAGTTCCTGAACTTGGTCTTAAAGAGGTGTAGGTAGGTGCAGGTGCGTAAATCACGAGTATAGCAGTACGCAGTGATACTTAAGCTTTCGAGAGTGTACCCTCTTCTTCAGGTCTGGGAGCTTACTTTGCCAGAGTGCCAAAGGAGGTGTACCAGGCACCGCATAGACAAACTCATGAGTTTTGTGTATGGATACATGGGCACAGGGAGGGCATGGATATATGGAATGAGAGTAACACACACAGTGGGGGGGGCAGGGTTATGAACACTGCAGGCATTTCGAGTTATGGGTGTCACACTGGTTTGGGGGTTAGGGATGAAATAATACAGGTGTTTAAACATTCAGATGCCACCAGCTATTAGCCATAGAGGCTAGAATGGCAGACCATGTAGTCCTGTTCGGACAAATCGAAATTAAATCCTGCACATAACAGGCATGCACGCTATCCTGATTGCCTATTCGGGTTTGTGTTTTTTTGAGAAAGTATTTTACCAGGAAGGATACATTGAGATTTCTCGTTTTCAAGTATGTCTTGGGTGGCGAGTATGAACCGTTAGGTGTCTTGCCCAAGGACACTTACTGGAGAGGTGCTCTTGCCAGGATCGAACCTGTGTGTCTCCACGGTTATAGAGCAGTAATGTTACCTCTACTCCACCCAGCCGGTTCCTGGCATACACATAATATCCTGGGTAGATCAATCACTGGCATTCATGGCATCCTTGTATACTGTTGTCTTTTATGACATGACAGGGCTGACTTGCTCTGCCTGCCGCAGGGAAGGGGCTCCAAGGAAGGGTTGGGAGGTTGAAGATGGAAACATGGCTGAAATTTTACCTTTCCTTGTAATTAACCTTATGTGAAATCTATCTTTTCTTTATGTAGCAGGAAAGGTGCATTCAAAATGCCAAAGCTATTTAAAGAGAAGAAAGCATCAGGAGCAGCTTTCAGAAAGAGGCGAGCAGAAATAGAAGACGGAAACAGATATCGGGCGATTTATAAAAGTATGTCTTCTTACAGAGTCAGAAGGCAAGATACCCCTGCGCTAGAAGTTGTTTCCAATGTGAAGACAATCCAATAGAAATAGATATTGATGAGAAATCGTCAACATCTGCCGCATACAACCAGCCTATCACAGCACAAGAGGCTTCTAATCCGGATGAAGCAAGTGCCAAAGAAGGAAAAAACCAAGAACAAAGAAATGATGAGCAACCTTCAACATCTGCGTCATGTGCACATTCAGTCTGCCTTGAAAAGATGAATCAGAGGGATCAGATGAAGAAACAGAAGAATTTGCGCAGGTGGAGCAATCTTCTAATTTAGAATTGCTGGATTTGTCTGATCCAGCTGCTACCACCTCAGTAAGAGATGATCTTGTCAGCAAAGGTCCTGCAAAGCAAAAGAAAAATGTTGTTTTCCCCAAGGTTGCATTAACGCAACGTTTTACGAAAGCAAATTACAAGTGACGGCTGCCAAATGGAGAAGCCTTTAGAAACTGGCTGGTTTATTCTGTTACATTGACCAAAGTGTTTGGCTTTTGTTGTAAGCTATTTACAACTAAAGAGACCTCAAATTTGACTCGTGTAGTTACAATGATTGGAAGAACAGGTCTCAATCTTTCAATTCATGAAATGTCCAACTCTCATCTTGTTGCTGTAAGAGACTGGAATGAATGGTCTAGAAGACTTGGATCAGGACAAACAATAGATGCTGCTTACCAGAGATTTTTGGCAGCAGAAACGTAACATTGGCAAAATGTTAAGCGCCTTGTAGGTAGTGAAGTTTCTTGGTCGCCAGCGCTTAGCTTTTAGAGGTAGCAGAGATACATTATACAGCTAAAAGAATGGAAATTTACAACTTGTGGAAATGCTGGCTACTTTTGATAGTTATGCAGGAACATCTGAAAAAAAGAGTAAAAAAAAAAAAGCAAAAAAATAATTCAACCATTTGGGGGGGGGGCGACATTCAAAACTAACTAATTGCCCTTCTAGCCAAAAGAAACGAGACACATTCTGCAATCACTGAATAATGCAAAGTATTATTCTATTATACTCAACTGCACCTCAGACATTAGTCACATTGAACAAATGACTATAATAGGCAGATTTGTGTCCATCAAGGAAGGGGAGTCCCTACTGCTGAACCAGTGGTCACTATAGTAGAAAGATTTCTGGGATTCATCCAGATCCAAAGATCTGAAACAATTTTGAATGAACTTAAAACTTAAAATTCCACTTGGTGATATGAGAGGACAGGGATATGATAAAGGCTCCAATATCAAAGGTAAACATCAAGGAATTCAAAAATGGATAATTGACTTAAACTCTCGTGCCTTTTATTTTCCCTGCAGTGCTCACACTTTGAATCTAGTTGTGAATGATGCAGCCATGTCATGCAGGGATACAGCAACATTCTTAAATATTCTGCAGAAAATGTTTTATCAGGATCCATACTTCATTCTCAGACTAACTGTAAAGCCTTTGTCTGACACCAGATGGTCTTCAAGAACAGATGCTGTTTGTCCATTTCGGTTACAAGTTGGAGAAAGTTTTGACCCTTTATGTGAAATTTCAAGAGAAGCCTCACATACAGCAATGGCAGTCGGATTCTGAATCCCTGGCAACAGAACTAAAATTTTAAATTTGTGGTCCATTGTTTTGTGGTACAATATATTAAACAGGTATCAACTTTGTTAGTAAGCTTCTTCAAAGCCAAACCGTGCATCTTCCAGATGTGATTGGAGTTTTGGAATCCACGACTAGTTTTTTAAAAAAATTACCGGTCAGAAATGGATTTGAGGACTTCAAGAGGCAAAAGAAATGGAAATTGATCCTGTGTTTCCCCTTTAGTGTAGCGAGTAAAGAGGAGGTTTTATTATGCAGCAGATGAGCCAATTGATGATCCTGCAAAAAAGTTTAAGGTTGAGTGCTTTTTCAGTATTTTAGATGTTTGCATTAATTCTCTTGAGAGATTTGAGCAGATAAAGCATCACAGTAGGCGCTTCCAGTTTCTGTACAATATTCAGCAGCTCAAAAGATGTACCGCAGGAAACTGAAGTACTGTCTAGATTTGCAGTATATTTTGACATAAAAACTCAGATTCTGATCTGGATGAAGCTCAACTGTGTGAATAACTTGCAGTGGCTTCTATTTTGAAACCTGCAATTACACTGGTTCAAATTCTGGCATATGCAGCTAAGAATGGCTTTGATCCCAATGTTACCATTACACTTCACATTCTATTGACATTGCCAATATCTGTTGCCTCTGAGCGAAGCTTTTCAAAGCTGAAATTAATCAAAAATTCTCTTCGGTCCTCCATGTCATGAGAAATTGGTGGGTCTTGCAATGATTTCTATTGAAAACCACATTGCACAAAATATTGACTTTCATAACTTGCGTCACGATTTTTTGAATGCAAAAGCAAGAAAGGTTAAGTTTTTATAAATTTCACACTTTGTGTGCAATATCTGTCCAAGCACTTTAGATTTGCACTGATCGCACTTGCAGGGAAACCTTTGTTTTGTTTCTATGGTTATAATGGTTGTAATGTAAAAAAGTTATGTCTTTTTTTAAATTTCATTGAGTAAAAGTTGTTAAAGGTTTGCCTTGACACTAGCTGTTTTAGTGTAGCAACATTTGTATGTAGTGTTTTTATTGTTTAACAATGAATATTGTTAATTGGGGGCGTGTAGCCTGTCAGGTGATTTCAATTGTATGGCTACATAAACTCACTGGCAGCTCACTGAGTCTACTTCCTAAGTGGGCTATTTTCAAGTGGAGTTTAAAAACAGGAGTTCAAATAACAGGTATCAATTGTTATTTGTTATCTTGTTGTGGGGGTATGAGTGTTAGCAAGCTTGGAGGTTTGACCCAGTGCACATCCTGATGCATGTATGGAGGAATCCTTCCAGGGTCCATATCTCTGTAGCAAGTGTGAACGTGTAGCTCTTCTGGAAGCTCATATTGGAGATCTGGAAGAGCAAATCGTATCGCTGAGGCAGATTGACAATCTTGAAAGGAGCCTGCTTCTCACGGAGCAAAGTATAGTTGAGGAATCTAGGGGTGTGGGAGGAGTGGAGTTAACTGGGGAACAGGTTGGTAGCTGGGTGTCTGACACATGGTAGCAGGGGGAGGGAGGGAAGAGGAAAAGGTTGGCTAGTCCTGATCTTGCGCACACCAACAGCTTTGCCCCTTTGAGCGAAGATGTTGGGTGCATCAGCTCAGGTGTAGCAGTACTGGAGGAGGCTGCTCCCTCTAACAGCCGGGGGATCAGCCCACCAAGTAAGGGAGGGATAAAGAGGGCGAGTAAGCCTAGACAGGTTGTGGTGGTAGGGGACTATCATTAAGAGAGTAGACAGGGTAATCTGTCGCTCTGACCACCTTAACCGGACAGTTTGCTGTCTGCCGGGTGCCAGTGTTAGGCATGTGGTTGACAGAGTTGATAGATTATTGGGAGGGGCCGGAGATGACCCAGCTGTCATGGTCCATATTGGTACCAATGACAAAGTAAGAGGAAGATGGAAGTACCTGAAGAATGATTTCAGGGAATTAGGAAGTAAACTGAAGAAGAGGTCCCCCAAGGTAGTATTTTCTGAGATACTACCGGTGCCACGTGCTACAGTGGAAAGGCAGCGGGAGATCAGGGAGGTCGATGCGTGGCTTAAAGCTTGGTGCAAGAAGGAGGGCTTTGGGTTTTTAGAGCACTGGGCTCATTTTGCACTGGGGTACAATCTGTATAGTTATGATAGATTGCACCTGAATGGAAGAGGGTCTGCTGTGCTAGGGGAGAGGATGGTTAAAAGGTTGGAGGAGACTTTAAACTAGTGGAAGGGGGGGTGGGATACAGTATCTTACAAAATGGAGACAGAGCAGATAGCGCAAGGGTTTCAGCTCAGACTAAGGGGGGTGGAGCCGGGGGGATGGGTAATGTCAGAACAGTGGAGGCATGTAATGTAAAGTCGCATTCAGCATGTGTGGGTAGAGACAACATTAAATGTATACTTGCTAATGCTTGGAACCTCAATAACAAGATGGGGGAACTAAAGGCAATAGCATACACTAAGCAATACGACATAATAGGAATAACAAACGTGGTGGGATGAAACGCATGACTGGGCTGTGAACTTAAACGGTTATACATTGTTTAGAAGGGATAGGAAACATAAGAAAGGGGGTGGAGTATGTTTATATGTAAATCAGGATTTAAAGCCTAATATTACACAACTGGAAAGCGATGAGGGAAATGTGGAATCCTTATGGGTAAATATTTTGTCGGGGAATAAACAGGGAAGTCAACTATTGGTTGGCATATGCTATAAACCACCTAATAGAGCAAATTAGGAAGGCTGCACATCATGGTAGCACTTTAATTATTGGAGATTTTAATTACCCGGATATTAATTGGGATAGTGGGACTAGTAATTCAGCAAAGGGAATCCGGTTTCTGAACATTTTAAATGATACCTTCATGACACAACTGGTAGAAACACCAACTAGAGAAGATAACTGTCTGGACCTGGTTATAACAAATAATGTGGATCTTTTCTCAAATATTAATGTAAGGGAACAGTTGGGAAACCGTGACCATAATATGGTGACTTGAAATAAGGGGCATGCTAAAACAGAATTTTAAAAAGGCCAACTTTATTAAAATAAAAGGAAGCTCTCAATGTCATTGACTGGCAGAAACTCTTTCACGGGAAAAACACTGAGGATAAGTGGAATATCTTTAAACTAACACTAGAAAAGTACACGTCACAATATATTCCACTGGTTAATAAATATAAAAGAAACAGACTGAAACCAATGTGGCTTAGTAAGAAGGTAACTAAGGAAATGAAAAATAAAAAGAAGGCATTTAAAGCTTTTAAATTTGATAAATCTGAGGCATCCTATAAAGCATATAGGGCAGCCAATAAAGCATGTAAAAATGCGATTAGATGGGCTAAACTAGAAAATGAAAAAGAAATAGCTAAAGAGAGCAAGACCAACCCTAAAAGATTCTTTAGGTACATAAATTCTAAAAAACCCAAGAGTGAAAATGTAGCTTCACTAAAATCTGAGTTAGGGTTATTGTTAACTGAAGATCGAGAGAAGGCAGAAATTTTGAATGATTATTTTTCTTCAGTATTTATCAAAGAGAAACCTATAACAGGAGACATGAAATTCATTAATAAAAACTTAATACAAAGTGACTGGTTGACTCAGGACAAGGTTTTGCAGCAATTAAACAATGTGAATGTGAATAAAGCCCCAGGGCCAGATGGAATTCACCCGCGAGTACGGAGAGAGCGATGTGTTGAAATATGTAAACCTCTGTTCTTAATCTTGCAAGATTCTTTTCTTTCAGGAATAGTACCAGAGGATTGGAGAAAAGCTGACGTGGTCCCTATATTTAAGAAAGGTTTAAAATTTGTGCCTGGGAATTATTATTTTTTTTTTTTGAATTCAAAATTTTTATTTTGAAAAGACAGCAGAATAAAACATCCAGTGTAACAGAAAACAGAGGCCTCGTAGGGCCAACAAGAAGAGAAAGCTGGTGTGCACAGTAGTAATGTAAAACACTGAGTTGAGAAGTGGGGACCGGGGAATAAAAAAAAAAAAAAAAAAAAAAAAAAGAGAAGGAGAAAAAGAAAAAAAGGGAGGGTGGGGAAGGTAGGGAGGGGGATATGGCAAAGGCCATCTACGTGACTCTCCTGGCTCACTCCAGAGTGTCCAAGGACAAGGAGGCCATGGAGGACAAATGTCACGCGGCCAAGGGCTTGAGGGCCAATTATGGCAGACCTATCCAGAAAAGTCGCCCAGTGGCTCACCTCAAGGGAGTCCCGATCTGCCAAGTAAAAAATAAAAATTTAAAAATAAAAAAAAAAAAAAAAAAAAGGGGGGGGGAATGAGGTCCAACATCCACTAAGACGTCATGAATACTCTGCACACTGTAAGAGTCAGCAAAAAGGACAAAAACAATGTCTCTTAATTCTCAGCCAGTCATCGGGGGTGGGGGTGGGGGATCAGTGTGAAAAATAATAAACATCCCCTAAAAAGGGGGGGGGGTCTCAGGCAGCATATAATAGAAATCAAGAGGGGGGAGGGGGGGTAGAAAATAAAATAGAGACGAAAAAGTCAGCATAAAAAATAAAATGTCAGCATATAATCATCTTAAATCCGAGAGAAAAAACAAAAAGTCAGCTGTATACGTAGAAGAAATGTTGTCATCTTAGGGGAACTCAGCATTGCAACGCAGGCCGGGAACAGGAGCATATAACAGCATCAAAAAAGTCAATCATGTAGGAAACGGAAAAAGGGGGTCGTCAACAAAATGGTGTGTCACAAAAAAAGCAGAAACCCCTCATCCGGCATCCCTAAATGGCAGCAGTCTCAATGCAGGCAGGGCATCACAGGGCAGGCCAGGCCAGACCACGAACCCAGGTCTGGTGGGAAAGAGCGCAACCCACAGGGTACGTAGGCCCCCTCTTGTACCGAGACACCTCCCAGCTTCCGCAATCATGAAAGGGGTCGGTTTGGGGGATCCAGACGGTGAGATCCATGCAAACCCCGGTAGGGGCAACCTGGCAGCCATCAGGTACCGGCCAGTACCAGCAAGCGCCCCCCGCGCACCCGTCAGCGTCGCCCGGGCAGACGATTCTCTGCGAATGCACCCCCGGAGCACACAGCAACAACAGCTCCCCACTACATGTGACTGCCGGTGACTTCAAAACATCCAGATCTCTGTCTCCGCTCCGCAGCACTCCACGAGGTCTATCGGCGTCCACCGTTGAGACATCCGGGTCCAGAGCCACAGCAGCCGTGGCATCACACGCTCGTGGGGCACTCCGTACACGGCAGCCGCCGAGTGCAGCCATCAGTCGGCGCCACACTCCTTTAGTGAGCGGACCATCCTCCTCTGCCGCCAGTATGTCCAGGCAGACGTCCAGGCCAGAGATCATGGCACCCTCCGCTCCAGCGGGGGGAGGGAAACCGTCCCTCTGCTCTCCTGAGTCCCCACCGTCCAGTCTCGCCACCTCACCTGCGACAACGGCTGGGAGACGTGGGCCCTCCGTCCCCCCAGTCCTCAGAATCCCATCCGGGGTTGAAGCGTCCAGGGCAGCATGGCGAGGAGGTAACAGGCGCTGAGTGGTAGGCCGCAAAATGGCCGCCGGCATCATGGCCCCGCAGTATAAGCTTCCAAGCTAGTCTCTGATCCGGAGGGGGGACAAAGTGGGCTCCGGATATGATTATCCCAATGACCGACCACTAAGGGACCTCAGGTTTGCAAAAATCAATGCGGGAAGTCAGCTAGGGTCCCCAAGGAGAAAGGTACACGCGGAGCTCCACCATAACGCGTCCTCTCTCCCTCGCAGTCAGCCACGCCCCCCCGTGCCTGGGAATTATAGACCTGTGAGCTTAACATCTGTGGCTGGGAAAGTATTTGAGGGGTTACTAAGGGATAACATTCAGGAATTTATTGGGAGGTATAATGTAATTGTCAAAAATCAACATGTTTCATGAAACACAGATCATGTCAGACTAACCTAATTACGTTCTATGAGGAAGTAAGTAGAAGTATAGATCAGGGGGTCGCAGTGGATGTGATTTACTTAGATTTTGCCAAAGCTTTTGACACAGTTCCACACAAAAGGTTACTATTTAAATTAAGAAAAATTGGTCTAGATGAAAATACTTGTTCTTGGATAGAAAACTGGCTAAAAGAGGGTACAGAGAGTGGTCATAAATGGCACATTTGCAAGATGGACACCAGTGGTAAGCGGTGTCCCTCAGGGGTCTGTTATAGGACCAATACTATTCAATTTATTTATAAAATGACCTTGAGATTGATACATGGCTTTCAATGCCTGTGTTTGCAGATGACAACTAGGAAAAGTAATACAATGTGAGCAGGATGTTACTTCGCTACAGAGGGATTTAGATAGATTGGGGGACTGGGCACTTAAATGGCAGATGAAATTTAATCTAGATAAAAGGCAAAGTTATGCACTTTGGAGTGAAGAACACACAAGCAATTTATACCCTAAATGGTACGGAGTTAAGGAAATCCAAGCAGGAGAAGGATTTGGGAATCATCATAGACTTCAAACTAAGTAACAATGTGCAATGTCAAACAGCAGCCGCCAAGGCAAGCAAAGTATTGGCATGCATTAAAAGGGGAGTTCACTCTCTGGATGAAAACATAATTTTGCCGCTGTATAAATCAATGGTCAGACCGCACCTTGAATATGCCGTGCAATTTTGGGCACCTGTCTTAAAAAAAGATATTATAGCGCTAGAAAAAGTGCAGAGACGGGCAACTAAATTAATAAGGGGAATGGAAGGGTTAAGTTATGAGGAAAGACTAACAAGCTTAAACCCGTTTAGTTTAGAGAAACGGCACCTTAGATGGGATCTGATAACCTTATATAAATATATACGGGCCCAGTATAAACCATTGTCTGATAACCTATTCATTAACAGGACTATACACAGGACAATGGGTCATCCATTTAGACTGGAAGAAAGAAAATTCAGCCTAAAGCATAGGAAGGGTTATTTTACGGTGAGAACAATAAAGCTGTGGAATTCTCTGCCTGTTGAGGTGGTTGGGTCAGAGACCGTACAGACTTCTAAAAAGCGACTGGATGACTTCCTGCAGACGCAGAATATTAAGGGTTATAATATTTAATATGTGGGTAAAAGCTTCTTTATCCAAGGAGAAATCTGACGCCATCTGGGGTCAAGGATTTTTTTCCCAGTATGTTGCATATTGGCAAGCATTTCAGACTGGGTTTTCTGCCTTCTTTTGGAGCAACAGCAGTAGGTGATGTGGGAGAGGCTGAACCCGATGGACGCATGTCTTTTTTCAGCCTATGTAACTATGTAACTAAGTAATATTGATCGTTCCAACGTCTAAATTCTAGTTGATGTTTGAACAGGAACATTGTAACTTCTTCGCCTACTCTAGGTCAGGGGTCAGCAACCTTGGCTCCCTGATATTTTGGGTACATCTCTCAAGATGCTCAGTCACCCATTAGGCTGACTGAGCATCTTGGGAGATGTAGTTCCCAAAATATCGGAGTCAAGGTTGCTGACCCCTGCTCTAGGTGATAATTTACTCATGTACTTTTATTTGTTGTTAAATTTTATAGTTTTCTATCTTGTGTTGAACAAATGTTAATAGAATGCACTTAAAACCATAGTTTTTTTCTGTAAATGAAAAACAGGTTAACACTTTAAGTTCCAGAACCACTATAGCTTAATAGTGGTTATGGTTAAAATATCTTGTTCCTACAGTCTGACAAATGTAGCTACTGCCTTTCCAGAAGAAAGACAGTGTTTATAAAGGTCCATAAACAGCACTAGTGGCTGTCACCAAGTGACTCAACGTTGCTGAAGGTTGTCCTTGCAAGAGCATCATTAAGCATCCTTTTACTCTGTGTGTGAAGACACCTATCACTCGCGATAGAGATTATTATGCATCTCTATCCTGATTGGCTTGACATGACATGGATGGGGGGGGCACCAAAATGCACCTTCGCCTGACTAGACAAAAGCTTGCACCGGCCCTGGCCACCACTACAATATTAAATTGTATCCATTGGTTTTCGGATGAATGAAATTCATTTTCATACTAAAAGAACTGAAAACTAATTTCTTTAGCAACTAAATAAATTGCTTTTTAGGATGAATCCATTCGTCCAAAACAAAATTTTGTGCTGTGCACACGTCTAGTGTCAGCTCCACCCGGGGAGACCTCTATTCCAGTCTATCAAAATAATGCATTTTAAAAATCACAGACTGAGGTTATTGTGACTCCATAAAGGTGTTTCTAGTGTCACACGTCAACACATCTAGAACAAACCAAGGCGGATTCTCGGACCCTTGAGCTAGTCAGTGATAGTATCATTGTGTCAAAGATTCATTTTACAGGTTTTACTTTTTCCCCCTAATGATCACATGAAATCATTCTATGTTTTAATTCACTGGTACATTTCCCCACCATTACTTCAATAAAAGGAGAAATAACCTCAATAGGAATATACATACACAGCTCTATATAGACACAACCAATATGTGCAATATACATGATACAAATAGATTTCAAAATCTGCTACAGCATATATACAGGACTAGCAATATTGTAGTCCTTGAGGGGTGTTTGTGTGTTTTTCCTCTGTGCAGGGCCCTCTACAACTCGTTTACATTCCTAGGTGTATGATTCTCATTAACTACTTATCGTAAAGTACTGCAGAAACTGTTGATTTATCCATGCACACAGATTATACTGGACGAGCCGTGCGGCATTAGAGGAGATACAGGCTGTGGTTATTGTTTGCTACATTGTTGCTTTCTAAATACATAATCTGAATATGTGGGTGCTAGGAAAAGGAGACATATACTATAGCCATCATCTATAACGTTACTAGCACAAAATAGACCACGTAGAAATCTGGAAAGAGGCATGAAAATCTACAAATCTGTCGCCAACGGGGGCAACAATTAAAAAAGCAAGTGTTACAATGAGAATGCTGTTTAGATACTGTTGTAAGATTGTGTGTTCGCTGTAGAAATGAGATAATTTTGTGTCTCGAGAATTGACATTGATTGGATGGACATTATCGGTGTTAGAGAGAAAGGTGAAAATCAGGAGAAGAGAACAAACTAGATTTTTCTGTTTTGGCTATTTTGACCTAAAATTTTCACTTCCAGTTTCACCTTTCCTTGAATAGACCTGTATCTTTCATGTAGATAGAGACTATATTCAGAGTCTGAGTAGGTCTTGTTTTAGGTATTATACAGAGATAAATATACTCTATGTATTTCTACGTAACAGATACGTGAGAATCAAATCAGACGAATGTGTGATTTTACTTTGTGTACTGTCCTGTATGTATCCGCTTTGCAGTATGTCTTTCATTAAATTTATTTACTTTGCAAAACCTTTCATCCATCAGGCTCCAAATTAGGAGCTAAATGAACAAACCATATAGAGCAGCGCTTCTCCGTGCGCCTCAAGGTGGGGGATTGTATAGAGAATATAATGGTTTACAGGAAAAAGGGTAGTTCTTATGGATTTTTAGACCATCAGATGAAAACTATAAGACATCTGTCATACACACACAACAGGTAGATGATGAAAGCGGAGTGGAGGGGTGAACTTCTGGATTCAAAATTTCTTAACACCTGTCAGATGGACACGCAGTCAGATGGACACACAGACTGTATCATAAGTACTTTGAGAGCTTCCAGCACTCATATGGTGGCCTTGCAGGTTGTTATTGGGCCAACTCGACTGCCTGTAGTCTCCCGGCCTCTGGATGTCCACAGGTGGATAGCACACCCCCGTTCCTTGGACTTGATGATCCTTATGAAGGAGACAGTGGGCGCAGGTAGATGGAAAAGTAAAAAAAAACGTTATTTCCCCAATGGGATAAAAACAAGCATGGAATAAAAAAGATTAAACAAAAAGGCCTAACGTGCTTCCTTAGTGGCCGTTCTGCTACCGTTCCGCCCATATGTAATAAGTGGGAGGGAAGGTGAAAGTGAAACCACCTGGCTTCGTTGTTGCAATGCATTCAATCCGGCGCTCTATGACAGAGAAATCAGTTTCCGTAATTTTCTGAAGCAGACCAGAAGCTTATAGTTGAATATGTGAAGACCTACGATAATGGCAGCGTATCCAAGCAACCGGCATTCTATCTCCTTAACATCTTAGGCAAATGGTGTCCTCCAATCCACACTGGGACAGATCTTAGGTCTTTTGTTTCTGAGAATACAATAAAAAAAACAGTAAAAACACAGTAAAAAAAAAAAAAAAATAGAACATGAATCAACATCCATATTATGAAAATTTAGACTTTATACGAATATATTAAAAACCTATATAATGTAGGTAAATAGAACAAAAAGGGTGACACAAATCAGACAACCCTTATACAGTACGTAGTACTGGAAATTAAATACCAATGGAGTGTGGGGCATAATAAAGATCCTGGAAAACGAACATGTTCTAACAGAGGAACTAGGAAGGGATATAAATGGAAGGGAGGAAAAACATGATTGGACAGAAAGGGGGGACTTTATAGAAAATGGCATAACTCAAAATCGGTGTTTAATCCGTTGGGGATTAGAGTATTAAAATAAAATATAAGTCTCCTCCTCTCTTGATTTCTTAATAAAATCCTCCCCTCGCCAGTTCTTAGCAATTTTCTTTAAAACAAGGAATTGCAAACCAGCAGGTGAACCTTCATGGTGATTTTTAAAATGAGCGGAAACTGGAGGCGGGGTGGAGCTGAGCTGGCGGTGGAGGAAGGTGTGTGAGCAAGAGCTCCTGAGACGCTGCATGATTTATTGAGAGCAAACTATTTTCTAAAAGCCTCTACCACCCATGCATTGTCCCGGATTGCGGGAAGGGGTCTGAGACAGCCGAGATGGCAGTAAAAGCTCCTAGAAAGAAACGCCTGGACGGAGCTCCAGTAGCACCAATTTTCGAACAGGCGAAATCCTGGGCAGTAAGAGGTCAGCAAGATGGCGGAGAGGAATGTGAGGGAGGTGTGGAACCGAAGGAGTCCGTCTCCGAGTCCAGGTCCCCGGGGTGCAGTGGAGGAATCAGGCCTGGCAACCAGGCAGGATATTCAGCAGCTGCAGGATTTTATTGCCTTAGAACTTGCTCGTACTACAAAGATGCTTACAACAGATGTTCAGGCAATAGGGTCTCGCACCGCTCATCTAGAGGAAAGGACAGAGCTGATAGCGTATTGAATAATTTCATTATGAGCATCTACTGAGTCCCTGGCCGCTAGAGTTACCGCTTTGGAGGATGCTTTAGGAGGACCAGTCAAACAGATCGAGATGCAACTATATACGTCTGAGGCTTGTCGGAAGGAGTGCCTAATAATCAGCTGGAAGACACATTAACCGGTATCGTGAAACGGTTATTGCCTTCCTTTCTCCAGATCGATACTTAGTAGATCGGATCCATCGTACACAAGGGAGGGGACAGGGGCAAAATACAGCACCTCGAGATGTAGTAGCTAGACTACACTATTTTTCCACACGAGAAGCTCTTTCGAGCCGTCAGAGATCAAACAGTGGAGCATGAAGGAGGTACACTCCAATTTTTTCAAGACCTGGCCCCTTCGACTCTAGCAAAGAGGAGAGAGTGGCGGATTGTAACCGAGGTCCTGCGAGCAAATAAAATCAGATATTCATGGGGGTTTCCTTTTCGTATATCCGTTACGCATAATGACTGTTTATACACCTGCATACACCTTTATAAAACTCAAGACTTCTTACAAAAATTAGGTGTGAAAGTTCCAGAAGCTATCTTTCTTTCTTTCTCCCCCGGGATCCCTGCCCTGCCTTCCAAAGGAATGGTCTCCACCTGTGACCTGAGACAGGAAAACGTGGGTTATAACATTGGATCTCCTCTGCTTGTCAAGGGGGTTATTCCCTTATCACAATGTTTATTAAGTATTATACGTTAGTGTACGTTTTGTGCGGGTATTAGGTTGTGCTTAATTTATGATTAAACACTTGTCTGTTTCACGATAAGTGATAAATATAAAGAGAATATGTTTTTGAAAGGTTTTTCTATCTTTTTCACCTTGGGTGTAGATATGAAGATTAACAACTAAATATTATAAGATTAAAGGCTTATTGTTAGATGGCAGCTAATCAGGGGGGGTAGGAGGTCTCTCTCCTTTTTTTGTGTTTTGGCCCTTATGTGTCATGCTTGCTGGTGCTCCTGCAGTGCAGCCTACCCAACAGAGAGGGCGCCAGTTTCTGAATCAGGCCACTTTGAATTCCGCACCTGGTCAGGGATCTAGGCCTTTAAATATCAGTCACTGACTGTGCTCGGAGCCCTGACGTGGTTTATTCTAGCCCTCAGCGCGTGTCTTTAGCTTCTGCATATTGGTTTCCTGGTTTGACTTCTGGCTTGTATATTTGACTGTGTTTTCTGTGATTATCCCTTGGTTTAGGTTTATCTTGTGTACTGACCTCTGGCTTGTTATTACTACAATATCTCTCCTGTCCCTGATCTGTACTTCCATGTATTTTAGATGATTAGTACCTGGCCATTCTAAGGACCAGCTTCTCAGATTAGGGTTTTTTCTTGCCTTTCTGGGTTTTGTCTGCGTGCTGGATGACTATTTCCTTACATTATGTTAGATGTTCGCCTTATCGAATCATATCATTTTGTAATCTGGTTCTTTTGTTTTTTCCCTCCTAATCGTTTTTCCCCACCTATTGCGTATGCTCCTCTCTTTCCACTTAATATTTATGAAAAGGTGGTCGTTAGGGGGGGGGGAATTGGAGGTAACCGTCTTAGATTTTTTTTCCCAGGTTTTGTCTCTAATGTTACCTGATAAACTTTTTTCCCTTAATGTAAAGGGTTTGAATTCCCCACGCAAGAGAAGGTTGTTGTTTCGGGATCTAAGACGGAAACAGATATCGCCTTTTTACAGGAGACGAGGATCCCCACTTTAGCGGCCTTACGGCTTGCAGATCCAGCTTATTCTCAGGTATTTACTTCCAGCTCCACTTCTAAATGAAATGGGCTTGTGGTTTTACTTCGCAATTCTTGTCCTTTACAAGTACAAAATGTTCGCAAGGATAGTGTGGGCAGATCTATATTAATAGAGGGAATATGCGCTGGGCAGCAGTATACCCTGGTTGCGGTACTTGCTCCAAATGGCCCTGATTCAGGGTTTTGGATGAACCTGTAAAATTCTCTCACTCTTTATGCCAAGGGAAGAATCATTTTGGGTGGGGACTTTAATGCAATCTTATGTCCCCCGTTGGATCGTTCCACTAGATCTCCAGGCTCTGTCCCTCGGTATACACTCAAGATAATCAATTTTATTCATTTACACATAACCATGGTCTGATCGATATATGGGGGGCACAACACCCTTCGGTGAAAGATTACTCTTTTTTTTCTCATGTCCATTCTACTTATTCTCGTATCGACTACATTCTTATTTCCTCTATGTCCCCATAGTCACGGATTCCTCTATTGGTTCCATTACATGGTCAGACCATGCTGAGGTGTTAATGAAGATTCGATCCTTGGCACGGGGGGGGGGGCGGAAGACAGTGGCGATTAGACCCGCTTCTCTCTAAACCTGGGCTACAAAAAAAAAAAAAAAAAGTACAGGAGGCCTTAGACTATTTTTATTTAAACAATACTTTAATTACAGCCTTATGGGCATTCCAGAGGTATTTTTTTGAGCCAGGCCTCATATAAGCGGCAGAAGTTAGATACTATAGTTTCCCTACAAATAACTTTGCGACGTTTAGAATTGTTACATAAACAGACTCCAACAGCGGATATATATTCACGACTTCTACGTACTAGACAGGACCTTAATAAGCCATTTTTAGAAGACGTGAGCCGTTCATTACTATGGTCTAGAAGACGAGAATATGAATGAGCTAATAAAATCGATACTCCTTTAGCGAGGATTTTACACCCTACACGTAATAGAGATTCAATTTCCTTAAGATAAAAGGGGGCAGATATATAAAACACCGAAGTCGATGAGAAATGCTTTTAACAGCACATTTTACGAATTTATAAATCGGCATTCTCCGACACATACATTAGATAATTATACCTTACAGACAGACATTAATCAATTTTTATATCGCCTTGCGCTCCCCTCTCTTAGTGAGGCTCAAGCTGATAGGTAAGGCTATTGGTATAATGAAGCCACTTCAGGCCCCAGGACCAGATGGCTTCATTTGCCAATACTAGAAGGCCTTTCGTTCAGCTTTGATCCCTTTTTATGTCGCCTAATTTAATGAGACTAGAACGGGAGACCCATTTCCCGAGGAGTCACTGCTGACCTTGGTGGTACTTCTTCCTAAGCCTGGGAAGGATCGGGAGGATAGCGATACAGATTTCCCTTTTGAATACAGATATAAAATTATTTGCTGAGGTCTTAGCTAGACGTTTGGAGCATTATCTCCCATTTTTAATATCATCAGATCAAGTGGGATTTATACAGGGGCGCCAAGCATACGAGAATACTCGATGGGCGATAGACCTTATCTGGCTTGCTGGGGAGGATCACATTCCCACCTTATTTGTATCGCTAGACGCCGAAAAAGCTTTTGATAGGGCAGAATGGCCCTTTATTTTTACTCTACTGGAGCATTTAGGATTTCCACCTTCTTTTGTGAAAATGATGTTAGCGCTATACAACTCCCCGGGAGCCCAGATATTGATACCAGGGGCAGACAGGGTTCCATTCCGGGTGTGGAATGGTACCAGACAGGGCTGTCCATTATCCCCTGCCTTTTTGCTCTTTTTTTGGAGCCTCTATTGCAGATGATCAGAGAGGATCCATCTATTATGGGATTCCGGGTGGGGGCTGAGACTTATAAACTTTCTGCGGATGAGGTTTTGTTACCCTTGAGCCACCCGCTTTCATCTTTACCTCGATTGTTGGATAGACTTTCGGAGTTTGCAGCTCTGTCAGGATATAAGATAGGCTTGTGCACCGATTTTTTTTTTCGGTTCGATTCGAATTTTCAGATTTTTAAACTTTTTGATTCGGCTCGTTTTGACTGATTTCTGTTTCGATTCGGTTCGGCTCGACTCGTTTTTCGGAATTGTAAATGGTCTCGGAATTTCGACCATGTTTCGTATTTTCGTGTCACTTAGCTCGTTTTTGTATCGACTTTTCGTATTTTCGGAAATTTTCGTTTTTCGGAATTGTGCATTTTCGGAATTTCGACCATTTTTCGTATTTTCGTGTCAGCTCGTTTTTGTATCGACTTTTCGTATTTTCGAAAATTTTCGTTTTTTCGGAACGTCTGTTCTCGTTTCAAAGCAATAAATTTCTATTTGACACATTTCAAGTACATTCGAAAATCCGGAAAATATTTCGTTTCGGCTCGGAAAACTTTTCGGATCTGCCATTTTCGGATCTAAAAATTTTCGGAAAAAAAACAAAATCGGCCGCATCCGAAAACACGGGAATCGGGAAAAATTTCGTGAAAATTCCGAAATTCCGAAACCGGAAACGCACATCCCTAATATAAGATAAATGTGTCTAAGTCAGAGGCTCTATCGGTGGCAATTCCATCCGACGAGTTGCAGGAAATTTTAAACTCTGCGTTAATTCAGGTATGTGAAATGGGGATTACCCCATTTAGGTATCCGTCTAACATCTTGTCATTCCACACTTTTTGTAGCAAAACTATACACCTCTTTGTGGTTATTAAAAAAGAGTTGGAATGTTGGGGTAGGAATATTATTTCATGGATAGGTAGGGTTAAGTGTTTCAAGATGAATGTTCTCCCTCGCTTTTTGTATCTTTTTCAAGCTTTACCAATAGCACTATCTTGTGAGGATTTTAATGTATTGCAACATTGTATCGATAGCTTTGTATGGGCTGGAAAACTCAGACGAGTAGCACGTCACACATTACATTGACCAAAGAGATTGGAGGGGACTGGGATTGCCTTCCCTTCTTACTCATTATACTGCTCAGTTAGCACAAGTGGTTGCGTGGCATTCACCAAAGGGTGCCGACATTGGCCGGACTTGGAAACTGCGCTTATGTGCCCAAATATATTACAACATCGGATATGGTCGAGTAGAGAACATAGTCCTGGGCTCATCACCTCATGCCCGGCAATATTAAACTCCGTGAGAATCTGGAATAAAATGGCATTGAAGTGCGATTTGACCTCCTATCCCTCTCCAATGTCCAATATTTGGCACTAAGGACTTTACCCCGGGACTTACAAGCGGACCATTTAAAAGTTTTTTGGAGAAAGGTGTGTGCAGATTATATCAGCTCTATCCAAAAGGAATTTTGCTTCAGTCCTTTCCAGACCCAGGCCTTTCTTTAATACGGATTTTGCAAATCAAATCTTACGCAACTCGCACCCATGTTAAGGCCGCAGCTTTATCGGAGCTGTCTTTTTTTGACCGCCTTTGCAGAGCTGAAACGTACTCAAAAGGGCTAATATCTTCCTTGTATCAAGTGCTCACTTCATTGCAAGACTGGAAAGAGTTAGCTTATATTAAAGCTTGGGAGGCCGACATAGGAGAAACATTGGATACAGAGGACTGGATGGATATCTGGGAAATGTGCAATTCGGTTTCCATATGTACATCATTGCAGGAGCAAGCGGTAAAAACTGATGCGCTGGTATATAACACCCTCTCAATTAGCTCATATGAACCACAATGTTCCAGATGTTTGTTGGCGGTTTTGCCAAATGCGAGGTTCATATTACCATATGTGGTAGACTTGCCCACTTATCGCCAGATTCTGGTTAGATATTCAGGATTATCTGCTGTATTGAACAAAAATGTACCAATGGATCCATGGGCTTTCTTTCTATCCAGACCAATCCCCCACTTAACCTTCTTTGAAAAGAGATTGATGGCTAAGATTACACTAGCTGCTAGAAGAGCAGTGGCTGAAACTTGGAAACAACCTCGATTTTCCAGCATAGCTAAAGTTTATAGTAAGATCAGAGATACGAAAATAATGGATGAAATGACAGCTCTTGTCCGACATTCATTACCATCTTATTATAAAACTTGGGGACCTTGGCTGGATGCAGGATGGTGATGTTTCTATAATTGTACTAAGGAAGTTAACGATTAAGGAAGATATCAAATTCCTTTATCACTTTTTTTTTTTTCTTCTCTTTTAGGCCGGGCCGGGGCCGACTGCATTATGTTGTTTTGGTGTTTTGTTATCTTTATTTTTTATATTTTTTCTTTTTTCTAATTTTATTTCTTCTTCTGTTATAAAAATGGATACTGAATTGTGTGAAGTTTGATATATGTGCATCATTGTATATTACAACTTAGTGTTCATTAAAGTTCATTAAAAAAAAAAAAAAGCGGAAACAGGTTCTCAAATTTCTTCCTAATATTCCGCACATGTTCCATAATTCTGATATGAAGGGGTCGGATAGTTCTTCCTATATAATTGTTTTTGCACCCACAAATCAAGGCATATATAACATTATTGGACTGGCAAGTGGTGATACCTTTGAATCTAAAATCATCTTTATATTCAAATTGCGTTATAACGGCTTTCTTCAAATTTAGGTTTTTACATGCATTGCATGATCCACACCTGTAGAAACCCTCCCTTATAAAATCGAAGAGATTGTCGCTCCTCTTTTTATGGCAGTTGTAACTTCTCACGATATTTTGTTTAATATTTCTGGCACCCCTATTTATAATCTTCGGTTGATCTCCCAAAATATCCTTAAGGGCAGGATCCCCAAGTAGAATGGACCAATACTTTCTAAAAATCTTGTTAATCTCTTGATTGACAGTTGAAATTATATATGAGTGGAACTGTAGGTGGTGGACTTTCCTTTGTGGAAGGTCGCAGTTTATATTGTAGCTATTCTTTCCTATCTTGTCATTTAATTTTATTGATAGTGTCAAGGAATTCATTCTGGTATCCCCTAAGAAGTCTTGTTTGATCTTGAGGGCTTGTTCATCGAAAACGCAGTCTTTAAAATTTCTTCAAATACGGGTAAATTGACTGCCTGGAACACTTTTCAACCAGGTCTGGGAGTTACGACTTGTAAATTGTATAAAAAACTGTTAGTGTCTACAAGTTAAAAATAAGTTTTGGTTTTGATCTCCATGTTTTCTAGATAGTCAAATCTAAAAAAGGTTAAACTTTTGATGCTGTATCTAAAATGATTCCCCAATCGTTCCTATTAAGTTGTTCAAGGAAAGTTCAGTTGAATCTCATTCCCTTTCCAAATAAATGAATAAATCATCGATGTAGCGCTTGTACAATATGAGGTTCTGCGTCCAGCTACCTGAACCAGATCACCACTGGGATTCCCAGTGGGCCATAAATAGGTTTGCGTAGCTGGGCGCAAAACGTGTGCCCATTGTCACATGGTAGTTCATTCTAATTGGTCCATTCTGGAGCTATCCTTACTGGTTGAGAATTTGATATGGAGATGAATCACCAAACAGAGGTGATTACTACATGAACATCATCTGGTCACTTGAAAGCCCATTTCAGTAAAGATCTATGTGAACGCCCTAGAAATAAGGAGTAGTAAGATGATTACTACTATTCATAGCTACAATTTTGCTCCAGTTGAAGCCGGCGAAACATGTGTCGAGCATGAGCCGCAATCGATTATATTACATGTTGGTCTTTTGTCTCTTTGTAAGGGAAAGCATAAAACTCATGAGATTGTAAGGGTCAATTTTCTGCCTATGTCATACATGCTGCGAACATGGGTGCATGTGCGGTGGCATAGCTGATATGATGGGGAGTAATTTAGACTCCTGATGGACTTCACCCGTGACATGTTGATTCCTAGTAATCCAATCCAATCCAATAAAGTGGTGACATTACTATAACCTTAGTCTTGTTCAAAGATAGGAGAAATTGGGAAAATTTCTGTTTCTGATTTTAATAATTTTGGTGGTTTTTTTCCATGAATGTCTCTTATCTACATTAATAAAGTATTAACTATTCATTCTGACATTCCTGGTCTATTGAGGCTAATCTCATAGTTGGAGATTCGCCTCTGTTTGTACCTTTTTGTGTGTATAATTGGTTTAAGGTTTAATCCTTTTTGCCACCAGGGTGCTCTCTCCAACCGAAGTTAGGAGAGAGAGAGGTGACTGCAACTGTACAGGATTCCTGTTTTTTGTTATTTGCGTATACTTCTTGGAGTTTCAGTACTCCTTTTGCAGTCATTTGGAAAGTGCTTTTTATTCCCTCTCTAATGCAAGTCTGATGGCTGACTTCTTAAATGAAGTGGGAAAAGGCACCCATTGGTGCCAGAATGTGGATACTGTATTTTCTGATGATACTGAATCCTGCGAACCAGCAATATCAGACTCTCATACCAAGGGATTTAAAATTGATAAATTACTGAAGAGACCGATCAGATCAAATTGGGAGATATCTTCCCTCACCACGTGGTCTTAGAATATGCTAATCCTGTGTCCCATGTAACTAAAGAGGGCTTCCGCCAAGAATGGCAGGAAGCCGCAGAAGAGTGTTCACGTAAATTTATGTAGATCATCTGTAAATACGAGGAATTAGAATTGACCTTCATATTAGTCAGGAGGTCGATGATTTAAGAAAAGGGTCCGATGAAATAATATTTAACGATAGGATGTTGAGATCAGACAGAGGAAGCAGCGTAAATTTCTAAGGGATTCTGACAATTACCGTATGGGTTTAGTATATAAGACCGGAAGATGTAGAAGTAAATCTCGCAATAACTATTCCTCGAGGGGGATTCTACCGATAAGGAAGGGTAAAGTAATCCCATTAACTCCACCCCCAGGAGAGATATCCTTAAGAAGGGAGACTTTTTTTTTTAAGAGAAGGATGTTGTCCGAGAAATTACGGGACGGACGAAAGTGGGGGTACAGGGGTTATCGAAACAAAAAGATCTCAAAATGAATACCCTAGGCACGAATTCCAGCTTTTATGTCCCGTTTCCGCTATTCCCTCTCTTCCTATTCAGAATGAGGTGTCAACACCACCTTCCGTGGCAGACAATTTTGCTAAAACATATGTATGTGATGAGATAAAGTATGCTACCACAGATCAAAGTCTAGGACTTAATTTCGAATTGTGAAATATCAGATAAAGATTTCCTGAGGATCATTAATATCTCCAATTTTGAACTTGACAAACATATTTCTGTCTTAAAACAAGGGATTGTCATTTGTACCTACGCCAGGTCTAGATAAACTTGAATGGACCAAGGATGTTCATATGTTTGCACCAAATTAGCGTTACACAAGATCCATAAAATTAAAGATGAACAGAGAGCTAGACAATTGGGATTAGAATCTGATATACCCTGTCTGCAGATTTTGACTGAATTACTGGATGAGCAGATGGGGGTACATTAGGGTCTGACTGATCTTAGACCCAAAAGTCGTTTTACTCCTAATTTGAAGGACTTTGATAACATTGAGCTATTTTACATACTGATTTGCTCAGAGATCGATAATCTCAACTATTTGAGCATTAGATCCTTGCATTTGGACAATTTATCTATAAAAGAAAGGCATTAAATGAACTAGAGGGATGCAGGGACATAGTCGTTAAGCAGTCAGATAAAAGGTGGGAATATGGTGTTAATCGTATTTGCAATTTTGGATGATACTTTGACATACTCTAGACTGGTAAAAGATCCTACTTGTAAGGTCCTGGAGGCCCTCACCCCCTGGCGCCCCCTTTTGGTTTCACATCCTGCATGTCCCCTGCAGATTTCAAGGCTCTGGTATGAACAATGCACCTTCCTCATTTTGACGTCCTGGCCCTGGATCCAAACCTGCCCTTTATCCTCCTTGATTAGCCCTTCATATAAGGGAGTCCCCACCCTCAACCCTTGACTTCCACATTCAATGAAGTTCCTGTCTGCTAGACCAATCTGCCAAAGCTCCCTGAGACCTCCTGAAACTCTCTACCAAAGACTCCAAGGATCCTCTGCTTTATTCTGGACATTCATTACTTCATACACCGGTACCCTTCCATCCTGCTTCTCCTCTGCCTCCCCCCATCTAAGACTCCCCGTGTACCAGACCCCTTGCTGAAACCTGACGTCTCTATTTCTGTTACCTTGTCTGATCCCATGCCACGGTGTTTATTTATAATAAACACTCTTTGTTTATCCTTAAACCTGCCTCATCACTGCATCCTGGGCTCACAACCTCAACCTGCTACACAACCCGTAGTACGGTCCTTACAGAATGTGGAAGTCAAGACCCTGTGAGCCCGCAGTGATATACACCATGGTGTAAAACTTAAAAGATGCCTTCCTGAAGATCCAGCAGTATCTAAACTCCCTGCTGGATTATGTGCAGAAAGACCCAAGGGGCACCTCATCTAAGGTGCGCGTTCCAGCTACGGAGGGAGCCAGAGGACCGCTGACCCCAAAAGAAAAGGCAAGAAGGAGGGCGCTAGACCTCTGTTTCTACTGTGGGGGTTCCTTGCATCAGATCTCGGCCTGCCCGCTACGCCCACCTAAGCCAGGTACAAAAAGTTTTTCTAAACCTGTTATTGCAAAGCCTGTTCAGATCAAGCCCATAAAGCCTTCATTGGGGAAGTCGGTACCTGCCCTGCAGGAAATAAATTCATCAAATGTTAGGTATAAAAAATCTGCACCCAAAGAAAAACCTGTGTCCCAGCCAACTCCCAGAAGAAGCCTGGTAATTAAACCTCCTGCACCAAGGCGTGTCCCTGCTCCCAGGAAACCTGGGCCAAGAGCTACCAGACTCTCTGCACCCAGAGACCAGGTTACCCCAGAAGCTTCTTCTGAGGGGTCAGACCAGGAAACCCCTATTGAGTACGCCGAACCGGATTCCGATCCGACGTGCCAATGGAGCAAGATTCCATAGATGTTGAGTCAGCCATGCCCATGGAGACTGAGCCTAACCAATACATCATGGCTGGTGTTACCAAGAAGCCAGAACCCAGCCCTCTATCTCCTTGTTGCACATATGCTTCAAACGGGACTGTTGTTCGCAGAGAAGACCTGGAGGTATTCGAATCGGCCCTGAGACTCCGGGAAGCCATCTATCCTTGCCGCTCGGTTCCCAATTACAGGACTCCAGCTACCACAACCACTTCGAGGGCACCATACCAGAGATCTGCCTTCATTGGTACCCTGTTCTCCAGGCCACCCACAGCTGTCTGGTTGTCTGTGAAACCAGAACCTCAAGAGCTGGCGACGCACCCATGCCTCCTGAAATTGGAGGTTGAACAAAAGTCAAAAGTTGCTGCCCTGCACATCGCAGATTCTCCAGCCGCTGCTGCCCTGCACATCGCAGATTCTCCAGCCGCTGCTGCCCTGCACATCGCAGATTCTCCAGCCGCTGCTGCCCTGCACATCGCAGATTCTCCAGCCGCTGCTGCCCTGCACATCGCAGATTCTCCAGCCGCTGCTGCCCTGCACATCGCAGATTCTCCAGCCGCTGCTGCCCTGCACATCGCAGATTCTCCAGCCGCTGCTGCCCTGCACATCGCAGATTCTCCAGCCGCTGCCGCCCTGCACATCGCAGATTCTCCAGCCGCTGCCGCCCTGCACATCGCAGATTCTCCAGCCGCTGCCCCCTGCACATCGCAGATTCTCCAGCCGCTGCCGCCCTGCACATCGCAGATTCTCCAGCCGCTGCCGCCCTGCACATCGCAGATTCTCCAGCCGCTGCCGCCCTGCACATCGCAGATTCTCCAGCCGCTGCCGCCCTGCACATCGCAGATTCTCCAGCCGCTGCCGCCTGCACATCGCAGATTCTCCAGCCGCTGCCGCCCTGCACATCGCAGATTCTCCAGCCGCTGCCGCCCTGCACATCGCAGATTCTCCAGCCGCTGCCGCCCTGCACATCGCAGATTCTCCAGCCGCTGCCGCCCTGCACATCGCAGATTCTCCAGCCGCTGCCGCCCTGCACATCGCAGATTCTCCAGCCGCTGCCGCCCTGCACATCGCAGATTCTCCAGAGGTCGCTGCCCTGCAACCTGCGGGATCTCCTATTGTCGCTGCCCTGCATCCTGCAGGCTCTCCTGAGCTGTCATCGCCACGGGGTCGTCGTCGTCGCCGTAAGGCCACGTCGCTCAACGCCGCCGCAGAGCCGTGCAGTGCCAAGGAGATCGCCAAGGGCGCTGCCACGCCGGTCCCTTCCATGGGCGCTGCCCCGCCGGTCCTTTCCATGGGCGCTGCCCCGCCGGTCCTTTCCATGGGCGCTGCCCCGCCGGTCCATTCCGCGGGCGCTGCCCCGCCGGTCCATTCCGCGGGCGCTGCCCCGCCGGTCCATTCCGCGGGCGCTGCCCCACCGGTCCATTCCGCGGGCGCTGCCCCACCGGTCCATTCCGCGGGCGCTGCCCCACCGGTCCATTCCGCGGGCGCTGCCCCACCGGTCCATTCCGCGGGCGCTGCCCCACCGGTCCATTCCGCGGGCGCTGCCCCACCGGTCCATTCCGCGGGCGCTGCCCCACCGGTCCATTCCGCGGGCGCTGCCCCACCGGTCCATTCCACGGGCGCTGCCCCACCGGTCCATTCCACGGGCGCTGCCCCACCGGTCCATTCCACGGGCGCTGCCCCACCGGTCCCCTCCAAGGGCGCTGCCCCACCGGTCCATTCCATGGGCGCTGCCCCACCGGTCCCCTCCATGGGCTCTGCCCCACCGACCCTCTCCGAAGTCACCTCCAAGTCCAGCCAGTCCGAGATTGCTTGGATGATGGGTACACTGGCAGGCTTCGTTGGCCAGATAGCCACCCTGTCCCAACATGTACGGGACGTCCAGGAGAACCAGCTGATACTACAGGCCCTGTTTTTTGACGCCCGTGTGCCATCAGTATACAGGCAGCCGGGTGATCCACTTCTGCCGAGCTCGTTGACTGCCGTCAGTGAAGACCCTGACCTCGCCCTGGGCCGTTCGGAGTCCGGCCCTTAGAGGGGGGCTCTGTAAGGTCCTGGAGGCCCTCACCCCCTGGCGCCCCCTTTTGGTTTCACATCCTGCATGTCCCCTGCAGATTTCAAGGCTCTGGTATGAACAATGCACCTTCCTCATTTTGACGTCCTGGCCCTGGATCCAAACCTGCCCTTTATCCTCCTTGATTAGCCCTTCATATAAGGGAGTCCCCACCCTCAACCCTTGACTTCCACATTCAATGAAGTTCCTGTCTGCTAGACCAATCTGCCAAAGCTCCCTGAGACCTCCTGAAACTCTCTACCAAAGACTCCAAGGATCCTCTGCTTTATTCTGGACATTCATTACTTCATACACCGGTACCCTTCCATCCTGCTTCTCCTCTGCCTCCCCTCATCTAAGACTCCCCGTGTACCAGACCCCTTGCTGAACCCTGACGTCTCTATTTCTGTTACCTTGTCTGATCCCATGCCACGGTGTTTATTTATAATAAACACTCTTTGTTTATCCTTAAACCTGCCTCATCACTGCATCCTGGGCTCACAACCTCAACCTGCTACACAACCCGTAGTACGGTCCTTACACTACTATACCCTTTTTGGACCAGTTGAAATTTTTGGTAGATTCAGCTCTTTCGGAAAGCATTACGAAATCTGAACGTGACTTCCTGTTACCTTTGTGTCCTACCATTGCCACCTTCTATGGCATCCCTAAAATGCATAAGAACCTTAGGGAACCTCCGGGTCGCCCGTTTGTGTCGGGCAATGACAACCTTAAACAAAATGCCAGTATTTTTCTGGACAAAGTTTTGAGGAAATATGTTGTATCTCTACCTGCTTTCTTGAGGGACACCAAGCAGGTCTTACAAATTTTACTTTCATGAGAACATATTACTTTGTTGTCCTGATGTGGAGTCATTGTATTCCTGCATTCCTTATCTGGGCTTGAAACATGTCAAGCAATATCTTGATCGTGACCAGTATTGCAATGAAGCAATTACACATTTCCTGATCTTTTGGAATTTGTTTTAACACATAATTTTTTTACTTTCAAGGACCAGTTCTTTTATCAACAACAGGGAATGGCTAAGGGTTAATGGGTGGCACACTCCTATGCAAATTTAGTTTTGGAGATTTGGGAGGAAGAGATTCAGTCTGACCAGAAACTCCGATATCATTACTCGAAAGTTGAGCTATGGCTCCAATATAGCGACGATATATTAGTTGTCTTTGGGGGGGGCACATGGGATGAATTTGTGGAGTTTGTATTTGTAACGTTGGGGGCTTCCAGCCTTTCCAGTGTGCTTGAAGGCAGCATGTCTGATGCTGCTCGCTCACCAACACCCGGTTTAAATTGAAACAGGCAGGGAGGTGGCTGCATGAGGTGCGGCTTGAGAGGGGGAGGGGGCGCGGTCTGGTGAAGGTCTTTTAAAAACCAACAGTTCCTTCTAAGCAGTGCCAGATCGTGGTTATCCATACCTGAGCTCATTGTACCTGAATTCTCTTGTGATTTAACCTGTTATTGACCTCTGCTTGTTTTCTGACTATTCTGCCTTCTGTTGCCCTAGACTATTTTCTTGTACTTGTCAGGATCCCCATCGCTGACCACCCCAGGATCACATTCCTTGCTCAGGCAGCACATGTAAAGTGCTGCCCCCATTCCAATCCAGCAAGGAGAGGGGTTAAACAGTAAAAGCACAAAACACCACACCCTCCTGCTTGCAAATAAAGAGTCACTCCCACCTTTCTACCATGGCTTCGCATTGCAAGTCTATCCTGCAAACATAGCTGAATTATTGCTAAAAATTTACTGTGTATCAGACCCCTGCTTGCTTCAATGACTATCCCGCTGTACCAGTCCCTCGACCTAGGATCGCCTGCTGACAATTCTCCTGGATAACCCCCATTGTACCACGCCTCGGATCACATATCAGCCTAACCAAGGTACCTTCAGAGCATCCCTGCATCCTGGGCTTAGACTCCCTGAACCTGCGGTGCCACCCCGGTGCCATTCCTGACAACTACGCTTCTGCACTGATATCGACCCGGCTATTCCATTTGACTATTCTATACTCTGTATTCCTGATTCTGGCTCGTCTGACTACCCCCGTGTTGCTAACCTGGTTTTATATTATGACATTGTCTTTGATTAACCCTTTCTGTCTAGCGAGTATACCTGGCCAATTCTAAGGACCAGACAGTTAGGGATTCTTCTATGGCTACCCTGTTGGTAGCTTTTGGGCTCTGTGGAGTGTTGGGCTTTAAGGACTGCGTGGTGGGATCCGGGAACCGTGACAGTATTACTCCTAAATGAGAATCAGTTCAATCTGAAATTTACACATGAGATACAAGAAAATCATATCAACTTCTTCGATGTGAGAATTTCTAAGGCTAGCCTGGGGACATTATACTGAAAAGAAAGTTAATAATTTTCTTCATTGGCAGAGCTTTCATCTGCCATCGCTTAAAAGGGGGATACCAATTGCACAATACCTAAGACTACGTAGGATTTGTTCTGATGACAAATTCCAGGTTAAGGCCAAAAGCTTACAGCGAGATTTTTAGGGACAGCGGGTACCCCACTATAGATCTAAAACGGGCCCTTCAACGAGCGTTGCAGACCCCTTGCGAAGAGCTACTGGTGGATAAAAAGAAAGAAATTCATTTGAGGCATAGGGACATTTGACGCAGGATGGGAGGTAGTCAAAACTATTAAAATCACTTTTGGCCCCTTCTAACCTTTGATCCCCATCTGGCAGAGGTTTTATCCCCTAATGCATCTATTAGGGGATAAAACTAGACATGTGCACTGCACAAAATTTCGTTTTGAACTAATTTAGTCCTAAAATGCAATTTATTTAGTTGCTAAAGAAATTCGTTTTCAGTTCTTTAGTATGAAAACTAATTTCATTCATCCGAAAACCAGTGGATACAATTACTATTGTAGTGGCTCCTCAGAGGGCTGAGATCGCTGCTTGTTACAGTATCTCTCACTCTCAGCACAATGTGCCAGGCAAAGCTGTTACAGTAACTGACTGCTGCTCATCACAGTACTCAGAGTTTCAGTAAAGCTAGTAAATAATATTTTTATATACAGTATAAGAGGTTAGAACAATATTATTTCCTTATTTTACTGAAACTCTGAGCGCTGTTACAGTCAGTTACTGTAACAGCTGAGCCTGATACATTGTACTGAGAGATAATATAACAAGCAGCCGATCTCAGTGCTCACAACCACTGGATTTAAAGGGCTAAAAAAAGGCTCCTCTCTGTATAACGTATAGAACATCCTCCTGCATTAATTAATACCCCTCTAGGTATAATGTATACAACATCCACCTGCATTAATTAATGTCCCTCTCTTTATAGAACATCCTACTGCACTGGCATGTGGAGGGTGCAGAACTTCGGAATGCAATGCTTATCCAGCACAGGAGAGGGAACTTTTACTTAAACTTTGTATCTCTGTGGGGGAGACCCAGGAATATAAAAGCAGGGGAGAGGGAAAATAATAACGTAAATTGGTCTGAAAGCTCAGAGAAGAGATGACTGGTGCAAATTGATTTTTATAATAAAAAAAAGCACTTTAAATCTAGGGAAAACATTCAAATAAATCACACTGAAGGCTCATAATGACAGAGTAACTGTGAGAGCTGGATACTAAATGTATCAGACTAAAAAAACCTTTATAACAAGCAGCACTGGGAGAGGAGAGGGACTTTATATAAAACGTGTATTATAGATGAGGAAAAGGGGATAGTGCTCCTGGATAATATAAAATGTATCAGACCTAAGCCCCTATTATGCAGAGCGGGAGGGGAGATAAAACACATTTTATAAAGTCCCTCTCTTCTCCCAGCGCAGCTTGTTAGAAAGGGGTTTTTACTATCCAGCCCTCCTCTGTCATTAGCTTTCAGTGTGATTTGTTTGAATGTTTTCCTTCTCCAGCAGCTTTTATCATCTTGTCTGCCTCATAGACATGCAAGGGTTAAGTAAAGGTTTCCTCTCCTGTGCTGGCTGTCTGTGCTGTGAGTGAGTATTCTGGAGCTCTATCACTGTCAGATTTTCGGGTAGAGGTCAGGAAGGATTACGCATACAAACCTTTTCTGTAGCTTTGCGATGTTGTGCTTCATTACTGGTCTCCTTCACTCATCAATGTAATATTACAAAAAGGACTGAAACTAAAATATAGTGCATTTTATTTTAGTTTCTTTCGTTTTTTGTACTGAGCAGTTTCGTATCTCTTGAGTCATACGAAAACTAAATTATCCCAAAATTCGGACTAAATCATTTTAGTACTAAAACGAATGCACATGTCTAGATAAAACCTCTGCCAGACGCAGTCCCAATATACGTGATAAATTAGTACAGTCGTCATTCTACAGTACTTTCAAAAGCACCAATTACGTGGTTATCAGGCAACCTACCGAGGTACCTACGTTTGCGGCCGGTGTGTCGGATGCAAATACATCTTGAAACAGTCTAAGACAATTGTTGACTCCTTGAACAAGCGCCGCTTTGAAATTAAATCCTTCAATTGCAACTCTAGGGGTCTAGTTTATTTGATCAGTTGTGAGTGTGGTAAAACATACGTGGGTAAAACTCTGAGGCCCTTTAAGAGAAGGATTATGGAGCATGTTCATTCTGTGAGACGGGCCCAGGAAACCCCCATATCACGCCATTTGGCAAAATATAACAATGTCCCCTCTGTTCTAAGGTTCTGTGGCTTGGAACAAGTTACTCCTTCACCGAGGAAGAGCGATTTTGACCGAAAATTAAGACAACGGGAGTGTAGATGGATTTCCAACTTGAAAACATTGGCTCCTTTGGGATTGAACGAGGGTTTCTGCTTTACACAGTTCTTGTAAAACCCTTATGTATGGGTCGCCCACAGGGTGGTGTTCCCCTGTTTGTATCGGAGGCCCTTGTATGCACATTCTAATCATTCGAGACATTGATAGATAATTTATTCTGGCGATCGATGCACCCCCCTTATTTTGCACCATATTCGCTTGATCACATTACAGCAATCTACTTAAAAGTAGACATTACAAAGAAACCATCTGATTTTTTAGAGCTTTAATGGCGTTTTAGTATCGCCACATTACCACTGAAAGATCGACGTGACAATACATATAAATTTACATCAGCCACTTCTATTGGTACTTAAGGGTCACGTGGTAGTTCATTCTGGGACTATCCTTACTGGTTGAGGAGAATTTGATATGGAGATGAACCACCAGAGGTGATTACTACATGAACATCAGCTGGTCACTTGGAAGCCCATTCGAGTAAAGATCTATGGGAACGCCCTATAGATAGATGACGGCTTTAGCTAAAATTTTGCTCCACCTGAAGCCGTTTGTCGGCGAAACATGTTTCGAGCGTGAGCCGCAATTGATTTTATTATGTGTTCGTCTTTTGTCCCTTTGTAAGGGAAGGCATAGAAATAATGAGAGATTGTGTCACATCCTCTGCCCCCGCGGCACTGCCTGGGGGTCTGGGGGCCCAGCGGCGTCACTGGCTGGGTGCCAGGAGCATAAGCTGGCCGATCGCCTGAAGGGGCGGGGCTTGGCATGGTGGCACGGAGCCGCCGGCCTTAAGTACATGGCGTGTCGCCCTGATTGAGTCATTTTCCTGCATCGCCAGCTGACTCTTGTGACCGTTTCTGCGTATCTTGCATTCGTTGCCGATCTTATGCTTGTAGGAGAACCTTGCTTTAGTTGATTGACCCGGAATACCCACTGACGATTCTTACACTTAACCCCTGTATGTTTGTGTTTCTTGCCTATGTTGTACCACATGGTTTCACTTGGGAGATCTTCCCTGCAGGTTGCTCATATCAACCGCACAATCTGCCTAACGAGTACCGGGCCTCGCTCCACATTACCAGGTATCTCTCAGTATGCGGGCCTGTCCTTCATGTTACTAGATCAACAGTTCTAGTTGCTTGTGTCACATATGGTCTGTTTCTAAAGCATATCGCACGATCTATGATTGTAGGCCTGCCCTGCTGGTTGCTAAATATAACAGTCCTACAAGTTATCTTGTTAACACCAAGTCACTGTACAAAAAGTAGAATCTGATTGTAGGCCTGCCCTGCAGGTTGCCGTAAACACTGAGTATTTACTCTATATGGTTGAGATCAAGTATGAGTATTACCTCTTATCAATCCTGCACGTACCACAACCATTACTGATACCGATCAGAAACTTACCAATAATCACTTTTTTTGTACAAGTCTCAGATCACTGCATCCCTTCTAAGTGCAATGCTTCCAAGTGAGGCACTTAGAGATATTCTGGTAGTCTGAGGTTAGACAGGCAGTAGAAAACCTACAAAAAAGATTTGCTGGTTTTAAATCCATTATTTCATTTTATAATGGCAGGCTTGGTCCAGTAATAGCTGTCATGCATTTGTCTTTAGATCCAATTTTTGGAGGTTTGGAGGGTGCCTGATATGTAGGCAGTTCTCTTTATTGCAGCAGGAAATTGCCTGTTTGAAGTCTGAGATTTGTAAATTATCTGTTAGACAAACTCAGGCTATGACTGTTACAAAGCCACTGCCACAGAGGCCTCCTAGGAGCGACAGATGGACTACTGTAGGATCTGGTAGACTTAGAGTTTTGGATAGATGGCATGTCCCACAGTCTGTGGCTCTTAATTCTTTTGAGGCACTTTCAGAGTGTAGTGGTAAGACGAAGTAGGCTCAGACACCAAAGTTGAGGAACCACCATCCCCTATGCTTAAGGTATGCAAGACTGCAACCAAGGACAAAAAGGAAAAGGTGGGACTTGATAGAATCATCCAGCAACAATTTCCTTCTATCATAAGAGGGGTTGAGCTGAGGGGACAAAAGGGGAAAAAAAGAAAGTCTGCCCGAATGTCACCCAAAACTAAATCTGAGGGTGCAAGCAACATGCGGGGTAAAAAATGACAAGCTCAGTCGTGTCTATAAATGCTCGCAGTTTAGTCAATAAAATCAATGATCAATGAATCATGTGGTCAGAGGGGGAAGCCTTTCTTGTCACAACAGAGGGCGGCCTAGACCAGATCCTTATACCAGGGGATGATGAAATGATACTCCTAGAACATGAAGGGGACGTGGAGTATGTGGAGATTGAAGACCCTGTAGTGGAGTCTGAGGAAATCTTGCACGAGGTCTATGAAAGTATCACTCCCACAGAGGAAGAGCCCCAGTCAGAGGTTGCTCTAGCCACACGATCCTGTGCACGGTGAAGCCATCGGTCAGTCTTCAGCGTACGCACCATCTTGCATCCAACACCTTTTGGTTGGGTCAGGTAAGTAGCTTTCCTTTTCAGGGCTGCCTCCTGGGAGGGGTAAGTGATTTGCTTAAGAACTGACTCTTGTCCAGTGGACAGCGTTTGGGTGCTTTGAGCAGAAGGGGATATTTTTTCCTGGCGCACACCTTTCTTGTGAGATGTGATTCAGGGAATGTACTTCCAATCTCTTGTAGTTGCTGATCTCTGAAGGGGACGGTTTTGCATTTTCTGCTGTATGCAAACTTGGGTGTATCATGTGTGTTCATAAAGAAACAGGAGTCAAAAAGGGTTTAATCAATACTGTATACTTTACAAAATGGGTCAAATAATGGACCGGCCATTATAATATTTATCCCCTTGCTGCAGTTTGACACAAATCTACACATATGTTGAGTAGCTCTTACTAAGCCTTCATAAACCTTTTCTGGTCAACAGGAAGAACAACTGCGGTGAAGCTGATCAGGAATGATAGAACCAAACTGCATTTCTTCTGAGATGCATGTGTCTGTATTTGTATACACTGTAGACTCTACAGGCATTAAAATACCATTTATATCCATCCCATCCCTGTATATGATGTAGACCATTTTGTTCTTTACCAGGAGACACCTAGTCATTGGAGACCTGAAGCCAGACAGTGTCCTGATGGATGAGTACCATGGTATTGTTTAATTTCAGTCATTGGCCAACTGATATGTAATTATGTAAGACAATCACCCTGTGTGTGCTCAGAAGTATGTGGCCTACAAGAAAATGAGTACTTATGTCCCATACAGGATGCTTTCCTTGGGAGAAAGTAGGGGAGTTCAACCATTGTTAGAGTGAACGCTGACTTGCAAATTTGAGCCTATTCTGTTCCTCCAAATGGCTGGGAAGCAGTCCAGGGGAAGCAAAGGAGATATTCTCCAGATTGCTCTCCGTGGACCCTACTACTAGGCCTGGCTTTGAACTTTTTCCTGAGGTCTTCTCTATTGCCGTTGTAAATTAACACATCTGTTCTCCAGAGAGGTGATAGAGGAGGGCCTAGAACAGATCCTTATACTCCTGGGGGAAGGGATTGTACCATTAGAAAAAAGTGCCATGGAATAGGTTTTCACGAATGATGTAGTAGTGGACTCTGGGAAAATCCATGTACATGGTGTTTGAGTAGCGCCCCCACAAAAGCACCAGAGATTGCTCGAGCTTTATGGTCTCATGCGTGGTGAAACAAACAGAAAATTTTGCTTTGGTCAGATGAGCATCTTTCCTACAAAGACTGCTTTCTGGAAAGGGTGGTTTACTTGGGAAATTTTTCCCCTGGTGTCCAGTGTCTTTGTGCTTTAAGTAGTTGAGGACCCCCCCACAAATACACACATTTCTCACAAGGTGTACGATTCGGCGCATGCACTTACCATCTCTTGCAGTCTGTCAAGAAGATGAATGTGCATTTTGTGGTGTACACACATCTTGCTAGAGGTCTGTGTCATGAAATGCACGTATCATTTATTGCACTTGGTCACCAGAAGCCCAAGTTAAAAGGTTGATTGTGGGTAGGAGTTAGTCTTGCGTCATGTGTCTGTTTAGATTAGAGAAAGATTAGATATGATGTCCACCTATTAATCTAAGCTTTCTCTAAAGTGTGATCTGAATCTATGCCACAACACAATTCATTCCTTCACCTCATCCGATAAAACCCTTGCGATAGTTACTGGATCTCAGTCATAACCTTAGTCTTCCCTGGCATGGATCAATAATAGTCAATCGATCCTTTACTTTCTCATTAAGAGGCTTATAGGAAAAAAAGGTTTTTGCAGATTATTATGGTCGTTCAAACAAGTGCAGTTTGGATCAGAATTCTAATGTGTGAGGAGGTACAAAAGGCTTGGGAGGGATTGTGTGGTTCAATGCATGGTTCATAAGATGAGGTTAGCCCCTAGAACATTGTATTGGATATTCCCATATAGTGCAGTTCACCATTGTATCAGCATTTGGGATTCCATTAAACTTCGCTCCAAGGCCAGTGTTGTGTTCACAGACCTGACTGAAAGACCTAGGTTTCAAATCCTTCCCACTAAAATTAGGTTTCAATAAAACTTCTGTAAGTATTTCTGAGTTTAATAGCAATTTAAATGTTACTTTTTTTATGATATCCCAGATGAACATGCCTTTCCATTTACATGTTCACATTTTAATGTAATAGTCTGGCATCAATGAAAACAGACTAAGTCAGTCATTTCACTTCTGGTTGGCTTAACAAGTTAACACCATTTCATTGGCAGACCAACATGTAAACCTGGAACACTACTAATCTGTGTGAGTGGTCCGTGCCTGTGTGTGTGAATGGTCCGCAACACGGTTGAGGCCTTGACATGGTGTTACTATTCACATGGCTTTCCCCATGTGCCAATTCAACCAGTTTGGGTATTGGTTGTCATGTTTTGTGCAGAATTCTCAGGTTTATACACAACTACATAATTGTTAATCACAACACGTTTAAAGATTAGGTGGCACAAAGTGCAAATTACAAGTTGATTCTGCTAAAAAGACAATTAAAAATTGTATTCTTCCTTAATGAAACCTGGTCATGTTTGATATCATTGGAAAGGCCGTGCTCTGACTTTTCCAACAATACCAAGCATGGCCATGTAGCATAGTGTGAGAGTGTGAGTGTGTCCGTCCCAATAGACCTTTTAAAGGACCCATTCCTTTAAAAAAAATATGATATGCAGAAGCCACAGTAGTAGACAAACTGGAGACTCATGATTATTGATTTAATGTAGACAATGTTCACAAATGCCAATCTGGAAAGAACATTAAAGTCAGGTGTAGGACGCCCACCCATCCCATTGTCATACTGGTGTCAGGACCCTGCAGTTACAAATGACAGCATCGTCAGTCTCCACCCAGGGAGACTTCTATTCCAGAAGATTGTTATTCCAATGTACCTTAAAATTAAAACAGATTGTGACTCCATGAGGTGTTTGCTTTAGATGTATTTGCATGTGACCCTACAAATCAGGGCGGATTCATTGATAGTATCTAGGGATGGGCTGGCGGTTCGATCCAAACATGAGTTTGATTCGAACAGTGCCCGTTTGGGCCAACATCGAACATTTCCGCATGTTCGCCCACAATGGACCACAATGCACTCTTCCACTGGCCTGAAGCTTGTAATTGGCTACAGCCTTGCACCTGACCACAGGTCAGGTGCAAGACTATGGGCAAAATTTGCCCAATCATGGGCTCACAGAGCTAAGTCCCGCAGCACACTATATAAGGCTTCCCCGCAGCCCCAGGACGTGTTTTTTTTGCAGGAGTGAGAGGAGATTGTTCTTTCAGTGTGTCACAGACGTCTAGCAGATTTTTGTGAATTGTAATCTGTGTCTTCTCACTGCCAGCTATTGGGGTCTCACTTTCTTCTAGCAGATATCTGGGAATTGTAAATTTGTTAACATTAAATTTGTTCTGCGTGTCCTAAAACGTCTCCTCTTTTCATACAGGCTGCCGCCCCAAACAGTAGTTTATGAATGGATTAAAAGGAAAACCATTTACTGTCATTTGAAATGTCATTTTTCTCTTTTTAAATGTTTCTATACATCCTACAAATCTGCATTTTCACGGGCAGGTTACTGTATGGGGACCTCCTAGGCACGATATTTGAAGGAATTTTTCGTTTTTATTCTTAACCTTCATTTCATGGAAAAATCACTGTTCTTTAAAAACGTTATTTTTTACTTTTTTCCTTGTTTCCTGTCCCCCAGGGCACTACCCGGACTCCCATACACATTTTATGGCAAATATCTTGCATATATGCCCTCTTGCACGGCACTCTAAAAATCGAACGTTCGAGTCCCATTGACTTGCATTGAGTTCGGATCGTGTTCACGTCCCAACACGAACTTTTGAAATTGTTCACGTTCGAATGAGAACCAAACACGGGGGTGTTCGGCTCATCCCTAGTATCAATCCTTCCAATGGTGTCAAAAGTACATTTTAGTTTAGACTCATTGAGCGATTCCATTAAATTATATTTGCATTTCACAAGTATATTTTTCCACCTTTGCTTGAATAGAGAGGATTGCAATAGAATTTCCAGCATTAATTCTGTGTGTGTGTATGTATATTCCTACAGAATATTATATAATTACACACAACATAAAAACATACACATGAAAGGAACCAGAGGTATTTTAAGATGGCAAAATCAGCTATTAAAGCATAAACACAAACTAAAATTTACTCCCAATAGATCCAAGCAAGGCCCTCTACGCCGCTTGTTTCAAATTATGTAACAACTAAATATAAAGTACTTTGTATAGGCATTCAGCAGAAACGTCTTGGTAGCAGGTCTCTGCACGGGACATTTAAATATATTCCCATTTGATTGAAGGCAGTAGCTGGTGTGCGCTATTGGCCTTTATAGATATACATATATATTAGCCTTCACTTTTTGAACAAGGTTAATAGTTACAACTGTAACACTTCAATGTTCTTGAACCCAGGACATACTTTGAAACAAGAGAAATCTCAATGTATCCTTCCTGGTAAAATGCTTTATAAATAAATATTAACAGTTCTTGATTTGCCATAGCCTTATATGTTGATCTATTTTGCGATTTCTTTCTGGACTACGGAATAGTGAGTCCTTGATATTAATGCCCACCCACCATCATGATCCCTAATTCATGAGTCTCCTCTCTCCACAGGTATGACTTTCATCTTCCACAATCCTCAGCCCCCAATATTGTAACGAACTGTTCCCCTTTTTTACTTTCCCCTTACCATTTGTTTTCCTAATTAGCATGTGAATTTCCTGCCCTATTGAGACAGCCCTGCATCAGGTGTGAGCTTAATCTGCCTGACTGCAATCAGTCTCCTCCATATTAACACCAAGGTATGGCTCGAGCCTTGGCTCTGATGACCATCACCTAAGTGGCCATCCAAAGTGGTAGTTTGGAGTTGCTTTGCTTGAGTTGTGAAACTGGAAGGAACTGCAAAGGTCCACATTTTACATTGGTTAAACACACGACTATATTATGCTTTCTCTCACCCTTCTACTCTTTACTTCTACCTTTCTCCTAAAATAGAACTCCTGCCCATGGGCGTCCACAGCATAGGGCAAGGGGGGGCACTCGCCCCCCCCCCGGATCAACAGGCTTAAATTATAATTTATTCACTTCACGCTGCAGTTCCTGGGCTCTCCACTAGGCTGCACCAGCGTCACATCCCCACTCCACTTCCAATCCACCACGTGCTCTCCCTCACTTTGCATGCTGGGAGAGGCAGGGCGGAGATGCAGCTGCTACTATGGGCCACAGGAAAAAAGGTAATGATTGTCAAATAAATATTTTATTAAGCTTGATGCCAGTGTCTTTATTTATGAGAGTTTACAGAGTTTACAATCTAAGAGAAGAGAAAGATTGTAATCTCTGGAGCAGGGTCCCCTCTCCTCTTAGATTGTAGGCCCTGGAGCAGGATCCCTTCTCAGGACCCTGCTCCAGAGTTTACAATCTAAGAGGAGAGGGGACCCTGCCCCAGAGCTTACAATCTAAGAGGAGAGGGGACCCTGCCCCAGAGCTTACAATCTAAGAGGAGAGGGGACCCTGCCCCAGAGCTTACAATCTAAGAGGAGAGGGGACCCTGCCCAGAGCTTACAATCTAAGAGGAGAGGGGACCCTGCCCAGAGCTTACAATCTAAGAGGAGAGGGGACCCTGCCCCAGAGCTTACAATCTAAGAGGAGAGGGACCCTGCCCCAGAGCTTACAATCTAAGAGGAGAGGGGACCCTGCCCCAGAGCTTACAATCTAAGAGGGGACTCTGCTCCAGAGCTTACAATCTAAGAGGAGAGGGGACCCTGCTCCAGAGTTTACAATCTAAGAGGAGAGGGGACCCTGCCCCAGAGCTTACAATCTAAGAGGAGAGTGGACCCTGCCCCAGAGCTTACAATCTAAGAGGAGAGGGGACCCTGCCCAGAGCTTACAATCTAAGAGGAGAGGGGACCCTGCCCCAGAGCTTACAATCTAAAGAGGGACCCTGCCCCAGAGCTTACAATCTAAGAGGAGAGGGGACCCTGCCCCAGAGCTTACAATCTAAGAGGAGAGAGGACCCTGCTCCAGAGCTTACAATCTAAGAGGAGAGAGGACCCTGCTCCAGAGCTTACAATCTAAGGAGAAAGATTGTAAGCTCTGGAGCAGGTCCTTTCTCTCTAGAGTAAGCTCTGGAGCAGGTCCTAAGAGGAGAGGGGACCTGCCCCAGAGCTTACAATCTAAGAGGAGAGGGCCCTGCCCCAGAGCTTACAATCTAAGAGGAGAGGGGACCCTGCCCAGAGCTTACAATCTAAGAGGAGAGGGGACCCTGCCCAGAGCTTACAATCTAAGAGGAGAGGGACCCTGCCCCAGAGCTTACAATCTAAGAGGAGAGGGGACCCTGCCCCAGAGTTTACAATCTAAGAGGAGAGGGGACCCTGCTCCAGAGTTTACAATCTAAGAGGAGAGGGGACCCTGCTCCAGAGCTTACAATCTAAGAGGAGAGGGGACCCTGCCCCAGAGCTTACAATCTAAGAGGAGAGGGGACCCTGCCCCAGAGCTTACAATCTAAGAGGAGAGGGGACCCTGCCCCAGAGCTTACAATCTAAGAGGAGAGGGGACCCTGCCCAGAGCTTACAATCTAAGAGGAGAGGGGACCCTGCCCAGAGCTTACAATCTAAGAGGGGACTCTGCTCCAGAGCTTACAATCTAAGAGGAGGGGACCCTGCCCCAGAGCTTACAATCTAAGAGGAGAGGGACCCTGCCCAGAGCTTACAATCTAAGAGGAGAGGGGACCCTGCCCAGAGCTTACAATCTAAGAGGAGAGGGGACCCTGCCCAGAGCTTACAATCTAAGAGGAGAGGGGACCCTGCCCCAGAGCTTACAATCTAAGAGGAGAGGGGACCCTGCCCCAGAGCTTACAATCTAAGAGGAGAGGGGACCCTGCCCCAGAGTTTACAATCTAAGAGGAGAGGGGACCCTGCTCCAGAGTTTACAATCTAAGAGGAGAGGGGACCCTGCTCCAGAGCTTACAATCTAAGAGGAGAGGGACCCTGCCCCAGAGCTTACAATCTAAGAGGAGAGGGGACCCTGCCCCAGAGCTTACAATCTAAGAGGAGAGGGGACCCTGCCCCAGAGCTTACAATCTAAGAGGAGAAGGGACCCTGCCCCAGAGCTTACAATCTAAGAGGAAGGGGGACCTGCCCCAGAGCTTACAATCTAAGAGGGGACCTGCTCCAGAGCTTACAATCTAAGAGGAGAGGGGACCCTGCCCCAGAGCTTACAATCTAAGAGGAGAGGGACCCTGCCCAGAGCTTACAATCTAAGAGGAGAGGGGACCCTGCCCCAGAGCTTACAATCTAAGAGGAGAGGGGACCCTGCCCAGAGCTTACAATCTAAGAGGAGAGGGGACCCTGCCCAGAGCTTACAATCTAAGAGGAGAGGGGACCCTGCCCCAGAGTTTACAATCTAAGAGGAGAGGGGACCCTGCTCCAGAGTTTACAATCTAAGAGGAGAGGGGACCCTGCTCCAGAGCTTACAATCTAAGAGGAGAGGGGACCCTGCCCCAGAGCTTACAATCTAAGAGGAGAGGGGACCCTGCCCCAGAGCTTACAATCTAAGAGGAGAGGGGACCCTGCCCCAGAGCTTACAATCTAAGAGGAGAGGGGACCCTGCCCCAGAGCTTACAATCTAAGAGGAGAGGGACCCTGCCCAGAGCTTACAATCTAAGAGGAGAGGGGACCCTGCCCAGAGTTTACAATCTAAGAGGAGAGGGGACCCTGCTCCAGAGTTTACAATCTAAGAGGAGAGGGGACCCTGCTCCAGAGCTTACAATCTAAGAGGAGAGGGGACCTGCCCCAGAGCTTACAATCTAAGAGGAGAGGGGACCCTGCCCCAGAGCTTACAATCTAAGAGGAGAGGGGACCCTGCCCCAGAGCTTACAATCTAAGAGGAGAGGGGACCCTGCCCCAGAGCTTACATCTAAGAGGAGAGGGACCCTGCCCAGAGTTTACAATCTAAGAGGAGAGGGACCCTGCTCCAGAGCTTACAATCTAAGAGGAGAGGGGACCCTGCCCCAGAGCTTACAATCTAAGAGGAGAGGGGACTCTGCCCCAGAGCTTACAATCTAAGAGGAGAGGGGACCCTGCCCCAGAGCTTACAATCTAAGAGGAGAGGGGACCCTGCCCCAGAGCTTACAATCTAAGAGGAGAGGGGACCCTGCCCCAGAGCTTACAATCTAAGAGGGGACTCTGCTCCAGAGCTTACAATCTAAGAGGAGAGGGGACCCTGCTCCAGAGTTTACAATCTAAGAGGAGAGGGGACCCTGCCCCAGAGCTTACAATCTAAGAGGAGAGGGGACCCTGCCCCAGAGCTTACAATCTAAGAGGAGAGGGGACCCTGCCCCAGAGCTTACAATCTAAGAGGAGAGGGGACCCTGCCCAGAGCTTACAATCTAAGAGGAGAGGGGACCCTGCCCCAGAGCTTACAATCTAAGAGCTCTGCTCCAGAGCTTACAATCTAAGAGGAGAGGGGACCTGCTCCAGAGTTTACAATCTAAGAGGAGGGGACCCTGCCCCAGAGCTTACAATCTAAGAGGAGACCCTGCCCCAGAGCTTACAATCTAAGAGGAGAGGGGACCCTGCCCCAGAGCTTACAATCTAAGAGGAGAGGGGACCCTGCCCCAGAGTTTTACAATCTAAGAGGAGAGGGGACCCTGCTCCAGAGCTTACAATCTAAGAGGAGAGAGGACCCTGCTCCAGAGCTTACAATCTAAGAGGAGAAAGATTGTAAGCTCTGGAGCAGGGGGTCCTTTCTCCTCTTAGATTGTAAGCTCTGGAGCAGGGTCCTAAGAGGAGAGGGGACCCTGCCCCAGAGCTTACAATCTAAGAGGAGAGGGGACCCTGCCCCAGAGCTTACAATCTAAGAGGAGAGGGGACCCTGCCCAGAGTTTACAATCTAAGAGGAGAGAGGACCCTGCTCCAGAGCTTACAATCTAAGAGGAGAGGGGACCCTGTCCCAGAGCTTACAATCTAAGAGGAGAGGGAACCCTGCTCCAGAGTTTACAATCTAAGAGGAGAGGGGACCCTGCTCCAGAGCTTACAATCTAAGAGGAGAGGGGACCCTGCCCCAGAGCTTACAATCTAAGAGGGAGGGGAGGGACCCTGCTCCAGAGTTTACAATCTAAGAGGAGAGGGGACCCTGCCCCAGAGCTTACAATCTAAGAGGAGAGGGGACCCTGCCCCAGAGCTTACAATCTAAGGAGAGGGGACCCTGCCCAGAGCTTACAATCTAAGAGGAGAGGGGACCCTGCCCCAGAGCTTACAATCTAGAGGAGAGGGGACCCTGCCCAGAGCTTACAATCTAAGAGGGGACTCTGCTCCAGAGCTTACAATCTAAGAGGAGAGGGGACCCTGCTCCAGAGTTTACAATCTAAGAGGAGAGGGGACCCTGTTCGAGAGTTTACAATCTAAGAGGAGAGGGGACCCTGCTCCAGAGCTTACAATCTAAGAGGAGAGGGACCCTGCCCCAGAGTTACAATCTAAGAGGAGAGAGGACCCTGCTCCAGAGTTACAATCTAAGAGGAGGGGACCCTGCCCAGAGCTTACAATCTAAGAGGAGAGGGGACCCTGCCCAGAGCTTACAATCTAAGAGGAGAGGGGACCCTGCCCCAGAGCTTACAATCTAGAGGAGAGGGGACCCTGCCCAGAGGCTTACAATCTAAGAGGAGAGGGGACCCTGCCCCAGAGCTTACAATCTAAGAGGAGAGGGGACCCTGCCCAGAGCTTACAATCTAAGAGGGGACCCTGCTCCAGAGCTTACAATCTAAGAGGAGAGAGGACCCTGCTCCAGAGCTTACAATCTAAGAGGAGAGGGGACCCTGCCCCAGAGTTTACAATCGAAGAGGAGAGGGGACCCTGCCCCAGAGTTTACAATCTAAGAGGAGAGAGGACCCTGCTCCAGAGCTTACAATCTAAGAGGAGAGGGGACCCTGTCCAGAGCTTACAATCTAAGAGGAGAGGGAACCCTTCTCCAGAGTTTACAATCTAGAGGAGAGGGGACCTGCTCCAGAGCTTACAATCTAAGAGGAGAGGGAGACCCTGCCCAAGAGCTTACAATCTAAGAGGAGAGGGGACCCTGCCCCAGAGCTTACAATCTAAGAGGAGAGGGGACCCTGCTCCAGAGCTTACAATCTAAGAGGAGGAGAGCCCTGCTCCAGAGCTTACAATCTAAGAGGAGAAAGATTGTAAGCTCTGGAGCAGGGTCCTTTCTCCTCTTAGATTGTAAGCTCTGGAGCAGGGTCCTAAGAGGAGAGGGGACCCTGCTCCAGAGTTTACAATCTAAGAGGAGAGGGGACCCTGCTCCAGAGATTACAATCTAAGAGGAGAGGGGACCCTGCGCCAGAGTTTACAATCTAAGAGGAGAGGTGACCCTGCTCCAGAGATTACAATCTAAGAGGAGAGAGGACCCTGCCCCAGAGTTTACAATCTAAGAGGAGAGGGGACCCTGCCCCAGAGCTTACAATCTAAGAGGAGAGGGGACCCTGCTCCAGAGATTACAATCTAAGAGGAGAGGGGACCCTGCGCCAGAGCTTACAATCTAAGGAGAGGTGACCCTGCTCCAGAGATTACAATCTAAGGAGAGGTGACCCTGCTCCAGAGATTACAATCTAAGAGGAGAGAGGACCCTGCCCCAGAGTTTACAATCTAAGAGGAGAGGGGACCCTGCTCCAGAGATTACAATCTAAGAGGAGAGGGGACCCTGCTCCAGAGTTTACAATCTAAGAGGAGAGGGGACCCTGTTCGAGAGTTTACAATCTAAGAGGAGAGGGGACCCTGCTCCAGAGATTACAATCTAAGAGAAAGGACACTGCTCCAGAGCTTACAATATTTCTCTTAAATTGTAAATTCTTGAGAAGGGTCCCCTCTCCTCTTAGATTGTGAGCTCTGGGGCAGGGTCCCCTCTCCTCTTAGATTGTAAGCTCTGGAGCAGGGTCCCCTCTCCGCTTAGATTGTAAGCTCTGGAGCAGGGTCCCCTCTCCTCTTAGATTGTAAGCTCTGGAGCAGGGTCACCTCTCCTCTTAGATTGTAAACTCTGGAGCAGGGTCCCCTCTCCTCTTAGATTGTAAGCTCTGGAGCAGGGTCCTAAGAGGAGAGGGGACCCTGCTCAAGAGCATACAATCTAAGAGAGGCTTGAGGAGAGGAGGTGTGTGTGTGTGTGTGTGCAGGGAAGGTGTGTATATATATATATACACACACACACACAGTATGTGTGTGTGGGAGGGGGGGCTGGTGTGTGTATGTATATATATTTATATTTGGAGTGGGGAGCCTGGTGTGTGTCACTATCTGTGTGTGGGGGGGGGTCATGGTTTGTGTATACAGAGATGGCCTTAAAAAACACTTCCCTTAGTGCCTTGATCCTGGGTGTGTGATTAGTGCGGTGCATTGAATGGCATTAACAGACTAGAAAATGCAACACTCTGATCAGACGCTTACACCTTTAATTCTTCTATTAGACTTGCATCATGTTTCGCAGCCTTTGTATTAATACGCATTATTTTATGACGGTCCCCTTCATGACATTGTCAAAACGGCAGAATATGGATGCCATTAAAATTTTGCCCCCCCGGAAAAATTTCTGCGGACGCCCATGCTCCTGCCCCTGTACCACTGACCCCTACACTATCTGCATGCCTCTCTTCCCACATAATGGTCTCACATGAGCTTCTTTGTTTCCTCAGAACATGCTCTCTGATTATCGTGCTGCCAATCACTCCCACAAATCCCATTCCCACCTCCTCTTTCTCACTCTCCTGCTGTTACTTTATGCAGGTGACATATCCCCTAGCCCACAACACATCCAATACTTCCCTCTCATCCGATCTCCATCGGACATAGATCAACTCCCTGCAAACCCAGCAACCTCATTCCCATAATCCCTCAGCGCCTGTCCTCTTTCTCCTGCGCCCTCTGGAAAGCTCGGTCTGTGTGCAACAAACTCACAGCAATCCATGACCTCTTCCTTTCAAACTCCTTCAACCTCCTAGCTTTAACTGAAACCTGGCTAACTCCCTCTGACACGGCCTCCGTTGCTGCTCTCTCACATGGCGGTCTACACTTTATCCATACCCCAAGACCGGGTGAGAGAAATGGTGGTGGTCGGAATCCTGCTCTCTCCCACCTGCACCTACCAACATCTCCCTCCGAGACACACTGCATCCGCCTATTCTCTCCCCTGGCTCTCAGGGTGGCAGTCATCTACCGCCCACTGGGACCAACCTCCCAGTTCTTAGACCAACCTTCTCCCTGGGCAAAATCATTAATAGCTTTTGCTTTAATTACCACCTCTATGCTGATGACAATCAGATCGACCTCTCCTCCCCTGATCTCTCCTGTCCTTTCCAAAAAGTCAGTGACTGTTTATCTGGCATCTCCTCCTGGATGGCCTCTCACCACCTAAAGATCAAAATGTCTAAGACTAAGCTACTAATTCCTCTTTCTAATGCCTCCCCTCCTCCTGACTTTATCACGGTGGAGGGTATCACTATCTCCCCATCAAACCAAGTTCGCTGTCTTGGAGTTACACTTGACTCTGCTCTTTCCTTCATCCCCCACATCAAGTCTCTTTCCTCCTCCTGCCGATACCAACTGCGTAATATTTCCAGAATTCTGCCATTTCTTACCGCTGTCACCACAAAACAACTCATCCATGCCCTGGTAATCTCCCGATTTGACTACTGCAATAATCTCTTATCTGGCTTCCCTCTCTCTCACCTCCCCCCCTACAATCCATCCTGAACGCCTCTGCCAGGCTCATCCACCTCACCCGCCACTCTGTCTCTGCGAGTACCCTTCATTGGCTCCCCATCCACTGCAGAATTAAATTCAAATTTCTTAGCTCCCCACTGCCTGTCCTCAGTCAAATACACCCCAGCCCGCTCCATAAGATCAAACAGTGACCTGCGCCTAGCTTCTCCCCACATCACCTCTTCCCATGATAGACTGCAGGACTTCTCACGCGCAGCCCCCATTCTCTGGAACGCGCTCCCTCAGTCAGACTTTCCCCTAATTTCAATTCCTTCAAACGTTCCTGTCTAGGGAAGCCTACCACCCAACTCACTGATGCAACCATTAATCACTCTCACCTAGCAGTCCTCTCCTCCGGTTTCCAACCTGACCCTTCTAGATTGTGAGTTCCCACGGGAATAGGGCCCTCATCTCCTCCTGTACTGTTTGTCAAATGTTGTTCAATGTATTGTAACCCTATCAATACTGTGCCAATAGTACAGCGCTGCAGAATATGCCGACGCTTTATAAATAAATTAAAGTCAATGTAAAACGAAGTTATATATAGGTTTTATACGTTTATGGGCTTCTATTCATACAGACTTATTTACAGTAGGTCAGTCTTTGTCTGGAATTGTACACTAGTTTTTGTTCGGTTTAATTTCTCATTCCCCTTTGTTACTATAAAGCTCACGGACACTATTGGTGCAATATAATTGATAATTAAATTATCCAGCACTGACCCTTTCCTTTTCTAGGAATGCAACCTTTGTATATTAAATACCCAGGTGCTGATCTTCCTTCATAAAATATCAGGTTTAGTATATGGATACACTTCGGGTTGATAAAATAAAGCAATTAGCTTTCATTGGTAACATGCCCATGTTTCAGCTCCTGCTGAGCCTTTATCAAGGTGAGGCATAATGTAACGGTTACAATATTTGTGAAGAAAAATGGCGCTCAGCGAGACGTTTGTCCAAGATTGACAAGTGTTAGAATCTATAAATTTAAAGGCTTCAGCACAAATCTGTTAAATAACTTTATAGCATTTTTGTTTTATGCCAACCCTGACCGCATCCACATATTGATCTGATGTATTCATTAGGATGGATCTTTAGATTACACCTCTTGTTTCTGGTTCATAAGTTTGTGTGTAATGTCTTGTTGATGGTCATTTACAATAACCAATGGGGAATGTCTAAAAAATATTTTTGACTAAGCTTCTGGTTCTGCAGAGCTGTTAATTGTTTTGCATAAAATGTTGCAATCATTTCATTATGCTTCATCTTGGTCAAAATGTTTTTCGCTGTTAAAGTTTTATTTTTGACCCTGTGTATTATTGATCTAGTCATTAGATTTATACTAGTGGAAATTTCAATTTAAAAATGCTTACCCATTACATGGGAGAAAAATGTCATTGCATTTAAATAAAAAAAATACATAAATGTGCATATATCATAGCCATCAATACCTCCACTGTATCAAATGTTGTATATTTATACATTAATGTGTTAAAGCAGATCAAGGTTAATTTACACCATTCAGGAAATTTATTAAATATCAAATAAATTTGAGAAAACACCAAAAGAGGTTAACTAATCTCTGAAATAGACCTGAACGGTGAATTTCACTGTGGGGGCCATTAGTCTATTCAAAGCTGCCAATTTGCCACAGTGCATTTTGTCACAATTTGGCAGCACCGAAATAGTCCCATTGAAAAACTATAGATTAGTTTATTCAGAACGCCAAATTGTACTGAAATTTGGGCAAAATCAATTTTGCAGTTTCAATTCAAAAGGTGACTCCAATGGCTTTCAGTGTAATGAATGGAATATTTAATTTCTCTTATTTTTTGCAAAAACCTTAAATTCTAGTATTTTAAGAGACTTTGTTTTTTTGAACAGACCTATGCTTTAAAATTACCTTTATTAGACACATTTTTAATAATTTATTGGTTTTCGAGAATAAGAGACTTAATTTTTACCCTTTGGAATTTGCCGAGGCTAATGCAGAGTTTTTCACCAACATATAAATTTTAGTCTTCAAAAATAGTCAGAGCCACACAAGTGTAAGATTCCTACGTTGAAGATACTATAGTAAATCTTCCTCCATATTTTTAATGAAGCAGTACCGGCTTAATGCAGTAATTTGAAGTCAAGTCAGTGTTTGGTTGGGATGTTATCAGAGTCCTCTATTCAGCGTAAACCTTTAGTTATGCAGATACCATCAGGGTTATTCAAAGAGATCCGAATGGCTGCTGTAAGGGAACCTTACAGTGAAAATCAGCGTTCGGTTACCTTTCCTGGCCATTCGGCTATCCAGAGAGCAGGCAGTTCGCCAAATCTTAGCGAATTGCCTGCACATACGGTGCCTGTTCGAGGGCAGTGAAATCCCCATAGAGAAGCAAGGCTTCGTCTACTCAGAGAGCAAAACCCAGCAGTGAAAAGTTGCTGAATTGCCCTGCCAGTAAGTTTCATTCGGCAGGTTTATTCAGGCAAATCCCATAGGCTACAATGTTAAACATATTCCCGTTTTAATTCAATATCTAAAACCGTTCATTGTAATATTCTGCAGGAAAGAGCGTCTTTATAGTTTTTAGGATCTTAAAAAAAAAGATTATTTTTTTAAACTTTCCTTTTATTCATTGGATCTCATATGTAAATTTCAGAAATTTTCGCTCAGTAGTTTCTTTGCAAACAGCGTTTCACTTTTCAAACATTCAAGCAAACTTTTTTGTTCACTCCATTCGTCTGCGGTGTCGGCTTTTTCCGGCAGCTGCTCTGCGCCATGATTGGCTCCTATTCGGGTTTCTCCGGTGTGTTCGGCGGGGTTAATCCAAATGTTTTTGCGGGATTCGGTGTGCATTCGCCGGTGAGTTTTCAGCGGGTTTGCGGTGACTTTACTGCATTACGGCAGCCCCGTGGTTTTTGCTGAATACACCGCAGGGTCGCTGAAATGGGATTGCCAAATCGAACCGAATTGAGAACGTTAAGTCACCGAACGTGCAGTGATTTTATCTTTGAATAACCCCGTTAGTGTTTATTGTATCCTTTAGCTTACTGCAAATCACAGGCTCAAAGCTTTGCCCAAAATAAAAAGTCAACCCTGAAAGAGTTTCAGTGACAACTAATGTTTCTTCCCTATTGAGCTTAACACAATGTTCACATATGCCAATTTGCAAACCTTAAATTCAGGTGTAGGACCCCCACACCCATCCCATTGTCACTGCAGGGTCCTGACATCAACAGGACAGCAGTGTCAGCTCCACCCGGAGAGACCTCTATTCCAGCCTAAATAAGAATGCATTTTAATCAAACACAGACTGAGGTTATTGTGACTCCATAAAGGTGTTTCTAGTGTCACATGTAAATACATCTAGAACAAACCAGGGCGGATTCTCTGACCATTGATCCATTAGGTGAGACAGTATCAATCCTCCCATGGTGTCAAAAGATTCATTTTACAGGCTTTACTTTTGACCCTAATGGAGCGATCACATGAAATCATTTTATGTTTTAATTCATTGGGACATTTTCCACCTTTACTTCAATAAGGAAGATTGAGGAATAACCTCCATAGGAATATACACACACAGCTCTATGTATACACATAACCAATATACATAATAAACACATAGAATGCTCTACAGCAAATATACAAGACTAGCAATATTTTACTCCTTGATGGGGGGGGGTATGTGAATGTAGGAGTTTTTCTCTGCGCAGGGCCCTCTACGACCCACTTACATCCCTGGCTTTAGATTTTCTCATTAACCACTGCACAAACTGTTGATTTATCCATGCACACAGATTATACCGGACGAGCCGGTGGGATGCAGCATTAGAGGAGACACAGGCTGTGGTTATTGTTTGCTACATTGCTGCTCGCTTAATACATTATCTGAATATGTGGGTGCTAGGAAAAGGAGACCTATACTATAGCCATTATCTATAACGTTACTAGCACAAAATATACCACGTAGAAATCTAGAAACAGGCATGAAAATCTAGACATTAGAAATCTGTCGCCAACGGGGGCAACAATTGATGTTAAAGAGTCCAACCCTCTTTAACATCTACATCAATGGACTGGCTGAAGCTCTAGAATCCTCCTCAGCACCAGGACTAACTCTACATGACACCGAGGTGAAGTTCCTGTTGTATGCAGATGACCTCCTATTACGGTCACCAACAGAAAGAGGTCTACAAGACAGCCTGGAAGCGCTGGGAAAATACAGTGCGGCATGGGCACTACCCATCAACCAAAAGAAAACAAAGGTCATGGTTTTCCAAAGGAAGAACGCAAAAACCAAGAGTTCCTCTTTCACACTAAATGACTGCACTCTTGAGGAAGCCAACAGCTACACATACCTCGGCCTAGAAACAAACCGATCGGGAAGTTTCAAACCAGCCATAGAGGCCCTAAGAGACAAGGCGCATAGAACCTTCTATGCCATCAGAAGAAAACTCTACAAACTAAAACCGCCTGTAAGAGTCTGGCTTAAAATCTTTGATAGCGTCATCGCTCCAATACTCCTTTATGGCAGTGAAGTTTGGGGCCCCATCACCTACCCTGACCAACCCAAATGGGACACCAGCCCAACAGACATATTCCACCTGGAATTCTGCAAGCACCTCCTCCAAGTCCATCGGAGCACCTCTAACAATGCTTGCCGGGCCGAGCTGGGCAGACTCCCCTTACTTCTGCAGTACAGAAGAGGGCGCTATCATACTGGGACCACCTAAACATCAGCAGCCTCAACTCATACCACCATAAAGCCCTACTGGCCAACAAGGACCACCCCAAACCATGTGGGCTGCAATAACTCATATCCACCCTGATCATCCAAAACCCCCATGAAGGCAACCTGACAAAATATCAAATAAAAGGCCCTAAGTAACGATTCCAGGGATAACTATAACAGAGAATGGAGACATGATATAGCAAACTCCAAGAAACTCACCATTTACCAATCCTTACAGAGGGAATACAAACTGGCCCCATACCTGGAGCTACTACAAGACCCCAAGGACAGACAGATCCTGAGCTGGTACAGACTGAGTGCCCACAGCCTGGAGATCGAATCAGGGCGGCATAGACAGACCTACAAGCCCAGGGAGAATAGACTGTGCCAGCATTGTGACCAGGAGGCCCTGGATGATGAGGTCCACTTCCTCCTACAGTGCCCAAGTACTCAGCACTGAGGGAAACTCACTTCCAGAGACTCTCCGCTCTCATCCCGGACTTCACCTCTATAGAAGAGACGAGGAAACTCCACATCATACTGGGAGAAGAGGAGCCGGCGGTGAAAATATCTGCCCAATACGTCACAGAATGTCACAGACTGAGAGGAACATGAGAGATCCCAGACTTATAAATCCCAACACGGACTTGCCCCCATCCGACTTCACATTATCCCTTACCCCTGATAATGTCCATGGACTTGTCCATTTCCCCCCCATATATGTCCCACTACCCCCCCTCCACCCCATATGCTTTGGCAATGCTAAAATGTATTTGGTCCTGCTAATAAAGCTTATTTTAATTTGATTTGAAAGAGCAACAGTTACAATGAGAATGCCGTTTGTGCGATCGCTGTAAAAATCTGAAATCTAATTTTGAGACTCGAGAATTGACATTGGACGGACACTACCTTTCATGTATATTGAGCCTATATATTCAGAGTCTGAGTAGGTATAAGTATACTCTATTTTACGTAAGATACTACGCGAGAACCAAATCAGACGAGAGTGTGATTTCACTTTTACTGTTCTGTGCTTTTCTTTTTATTCATAATTTTTTTTACTTTTCAAAACCTTTAATCCATCCATTATTTCCCAATTAGGAGCTTCTCTTTCGTTCTAGATTATCCAGCACTCACCCCTTCCTTCCATTCTAAGAAAGCAGCTTTTGTATAGTAAATACCCAGGTGCTAGGAATCCTCCAAAAAGGAGAAAAAAAATCATGCAATCAGGGCTAAAAATATAAATTTTAATAACATGCCAAATACATTAACTTTGATAAATGCTCAACAGGAGCCAAACCAAAGTGACGCCTATTGTACAACAATTAAAGATAAAAACACTCAATAAGACTGCAGGCCAAGATTCAGGAGTGTTTTAATCTTTTACATCAGTGTTTTAAACCATTACATTATGAACCCAGGACATAATGTATCCTTCCTGGTAAAATACTATAAATAATTCACCTTGATAAAGGCTCAGGAGCCGAAACCTTGGTCAAAATGTATTTAGCATGTTATGAAAGTTATGTTTTATTGCTTCAATCTTGAGTGAATCTATATAAAATCATTTAGGATGGATCCTGAAACTAGACAAATAACATTGGATCTTTCAAATTAACTGAATATTATCTCAGCCATTAAATTGGAGGAAAAAAAAGGTTAATTTCACAAAAATTGACATACTACATCTGTCTAACTCCGTCCTCCCATCACATGATGTAGATCCATATAGTAATATTTTAAAACCTCTCTAAGATAAAATTACACCTTCCTGCAAGGAAATTTCAAATTATTAAACATTAACCCCTTCGCTGCGGAGGACGCGCTCAGCGCGTCCACCCGCAGGTAACGTTCCTTGCGGTGGACGCGCTGAGCACGTCCTCCCTTTGGGGCCAGCGTTCAGCCGGGTTCCGGCCGATCGCTGGGCCCCCCGGTACGGGCTGACATCATCTATGACAGCCCAGCACACGGAACCGCCACGGCCTAATTAGGTGTCATCGCCGCGGCGCGATGACACCTAATTCAGGCACCCCCCCGCATGTGCGGAGGAGGCGCCTGAAAGGGAGGGGGGGTGAGGTCCTTCGGACCTCTCTCCCTCCCAATCGCCGGCGTTGCGGGGGTTAATCCAGGCACCTTTTGGAAGGGCACAGCCTGCCCTTCCTAACGGTACCTGGAATTAACCCCATGGGGGCTGGATCACGAATCGGCGTTGAAAAGCGCCGGTTCATGATCCTTTCCCGGAGCTGGCCGACATCTTGGATGTCGGCCAAGCTTCCGGGAATGCCCCCTGAGGACTGGCGTCATCGTGCATAGCACGATGACGCCAGTCCTGGAATTAACCCCTAACTGCCACCAATGGTGGAGATAGGGGGTTCCAATGAACCCCCTATCTCCACCATTGGTGGCAGTTAGGGGTTAATGTTTGGTATTGTTGGATCAGCCAGAGCATGGCCGTTCCAACAATACCAAACTTGACTATGAAAAAAGTTAATAAAAATTTTTTAAAATAAAAAAAATATTTAAAAAAATAAACAAGTTTTTTTTTCCTTTTTTTTGGTTCGTTAATGCAGCAATATTGTTCCCATTTCAATTATAATGTGAACAATGATGCTGCACTAACGATTTTTGTATGCGGTGCGTTTGTTAAAAATCGCGTAATTTTCCTCAAAAAACAAAATGTAATGAGTCCCCATCTCTAATTTTTTTAACAAGCGCACCCCATACAAAATATAACCGCAATTGCTCGCATGTTAAAATTTGAAAAAACACTTTACACGTTGTAAATTATTAAAAATTCATATTTCATTGCATTTTTTGTTATAATATACAGACAGGACATGACGTATACATATAATAATGACATATTATGAATCTGCCGAGTCTGACGGAAAGAACGATATATAATATGTCTGGGTCATATACTAAAATAAGCCTTCAAAACACGTTTAAACATGAGCAAAAATCGGTAAAAATTAGCTCAGCACAGAGGCGGGGAATGCCTCAGCAGCGAAAGGGTTAAACCAGTTTGGTGCAAAGACCAAGTATACTCCAACATCTTGTGCCCAAAAGCCATCACCATAAACTGGGATAAATATGACAAGTCATGTTTCTCTCTGTATTTACATACATTGTTCTGTATTACTGCTGGGGGGGGGAATCTGTGCTAAGTAGTTTTAGTCTAAAACATTTTATTCATGCTCGTACCATACCGTATCCCTAAATTAATAAAAATTGAGCCACAAGAGCAAAATCCCTTAAACCTGTGCTCAATCGTCACACCCCAATTAGGTTTTTGATTCAGACCCAAGAGTAGACTGTTAGCTCCTCAAATCAATAGATTACACCACTGAATGTTAATGAGGGGCTATTCATGTCTGCAAATCACACAAGGTGCTACTTCTGTATCATTCAGCTTTCACAAACAGCTCCTTGCACTTAATTACCAAATGAAAAGCTGTCATTTGCATTAAATGGAGTGGATCGTCCAAGGATGGTACCCAATGTCTACTCAGAGGCCCAGCCACACCTACTCCACCTTATCCTATAAAACCTGGTGATGCTGGACCTAGTGTACATTACCTTGTTCAATCACACAGGGAAAACTTCTGTCCAAGGCAGAGCGTTGACCACTTTGGTGATTCAACTTTCCTACTGGAAGAACTCACAGGTGTGACTGTTCAGCGATTCCCTATCCTGCTTATGCCTTCACTGCCAAGGTAAGATCCAGATTTCACAATCCGTGATCTTGTACATGGTGTCCCCTAATTGTTTAGTAAATACCCAGGTGCTAGGAATCCTCCAAAAAGAAAAAATGCCATCAGGGCTAAAAATGTAAATTTAATAACATGCTAAATACATTGACTGATAAAGGATCAACAAGAGCCAAACCAAAGTGACGCCTATTGTAACACTAATATATATATATATATATATATATATATATATAAAAACGCGAAAGTCCTGACTGACCGATCAACGCCCAGCTGAAACCGTTTAACCTAGGAACCTGAAATTTTGAAGGTGCACTGTTTTTATGATGTAGGCACCCACTAAGGAAGGATTTTTTGAAACCCCGCCCCTAAGGGGGTGAAAAAGGAGGTTGAATATTTTAAACAGGATACCTATAGCTCAAAAACAGAAGATGCTACAGATGTGAAAACCGGTATTTAGATTCGTCGTCTTGAAAAATAAAATAACACGTATTTTACCATGTTCTGAAAATTCCTTGGGGGGGAAACGGGGGTTGAATACCTTTATCAGTATACCTATATTTCAAAAACCGAAGATGTTACAGGTGTGAAATTTGGTATTTACAATCGTCGTAAAAAAACCAAAATGTGTTTTTTGCCATTTTCCACAAATCCAATTGGGGGGGGGGATTGCGGGAAAGGGGTCTGAATATGTTTATCATTATACCTATATTTCAAAAACCAAAGATGTTAGACGTGAAATTTGGTATTTACAATCTTCTTGAAAAATAAAAACAGGTGTTTTGCCATTTTCCAAAAATCCCAAGGGGGGGGGTGAAAAACAGGGGGGCTGAATACTTTTAAACAGGATACCTACATCTCAAAAACAGATGTTACAGATGTGAAAATTGGTATTTAGATTCATCTTGAGAAACAAAAACACACCTATTTTTACCATTTTCCAAAAATCCAGTGGGAGGGGGAAAAAGGGGGGTTGAATACTTTTATCAGTATACCTATATTTCCAAAAACCAATCTGTGAAATCTGGCACTTACAATCTTCTTGAAAAATAAAACCACGTTTTACCATTTTCCAAGAATCCCACGTGGTGGGTGAAAAAAGGGGGGTGAATACTGCAACAGTATACCTACAGTATATCTCAAAAACAGAAGATGTTACACACGCGAAAATTGGTATTTAGATTCGTCTTGAAAATAAAACCACACGTATTTTACCATTTTCCAAAAATCACAGTTGGGGCAAAAAGGGGGATGAATACCTTTATCACTATACCTATATTTCAAAAACCAATGATATTACAGGTGTGAAATTCGATATTTACAATCTTCATGCAAAAAAAAAACAAATAAACATGTTTTACCATTTTCTGAAAATCCAGTTAAGGGGGGGGTGGGGGAAGGGATGTGAATACTTCTCAGTATACCTATATTTCAAAAACCCAAAGATTTTGCAGGTGTGAAATATGGCACTTACATTCTTGAAAAAATAAAAAAACGTGTTTTACAATTTTCCAAAAATCCCAAGTGGGCGGGAAAGGGGGGGGGGGGTTCTACAAACAAAACCTCAAGTTTCTTTTAAAAAACAAATTTTAACAAATCCTAAAATCCACACGAGCGAAGCAAAAGCTAGTTAAAGATAAGAGATAAAACCACTATGACTGCAGGCCAAGATTCAGGAGTGTTTTAATCTTTTACATCAATGTTTCAATCATTGCATTATGAACCCAGGACATACTTGAAAACATGCGAAATCTCAATGTATCCTTCCTGGTAAAATACTTGATAAAGGCTCAGGAGCCGAAACCTTTGTCAAAATGTGGTTAGCATGTCAATGAAAGTCTTATTTCTTCAATCTTGAGTGAATCCATACAAAATCATTTAGGATGGATCCTGAAATTAGACAAATAACATTGGATATTTCAAATAAACTGAAAATTCTCTCATCCATTAAATTGGAGGGGAAAAAAAAAAAAGTGGTTCATTACACAAATTTAAGACATAATACAGTTGTCTATAACTCCTGTCCTCCCATCACATGATATATGCATATATTAATACTTTAAAACAGATCAAGATTAAATTCCACCTAAGGAAATTTCAAATAATAAAATATTAAGCAGTTTGGTGCAAAGACCACGTCTACTTCAACATTCTGTGCTCAAACGCCATCACCATAAACTGGGATAAATATAATAAGTAATGTTTCTCTGTATTAACGTACTGTATTACTGCCTTGGGGGTCTGTGCCAAGAAGTTGTAGTTTTCAAAAATCTTGTAGTCATACTGGATCCCTAAAATCATAAATTGAGCCACACGAGCAAAATCCCTTAAGCCTGTGCTCCGTCATCACATCCAAATTAGGTTTTTGGTTCAGACCCAAGAGTAGACATTACACCACTGAATGTTAATGAGGGGCTATTCATGGCTTCTGCAAATCACACAAGGTGCTACTTCTGTATCCTTCAGCTATCACAAATAGTTCCTTGCACTTAATTACCAAATGAAAAGCTGTCATTTGCATTAAATGGGGTGGATCGTCCAAGGATGGTGCCCAATGTCTACAGAGGCCCAGCCACAACTTCTCCACCTTATCACATAAAACCTGGTGATGCTGGACCTCATAAATTACCTTGTTCAATTCCACAGTGTAGACTTCTGTCCAAGTCAGAGTGTTGACCACTTTGAGATTCAACTTTCCTACTGGAAGAACTCCCAGGTGTGACTCTTCAGCGACTCCCTATCCTGCTTATTCCTTCACTTCCAAGGTAAGATCCAGATTTCATAATCCGTGCTCTTGTACATGGTGTCCCCTAAACATATATTACGGTCATTCATTTAAGAGAAGTATGGATTTGATCTAGCTCAGATTTCTAATAAAACAGAAATAGTCCTGTGCGCCATTTCCTATATTGTATCAGCATTTGAGATTCAATTAAACCTTGCTCTAAAACTTTAGTGTATATGGGCTGAATGGGGGTGATTTGCCAGTAAGACCTGGTTAAAGGTTCATTCCTCAAATTTAGATTCTACTAAAATATTACCTTTTTATACCCAGAAATATTTAAAATCAACATGTTTAGGACATTGAGATACATCCAATAGGTATATTTATTAATGCCATGTGCATTGCTTAGGGTTTGTTTCCTTGCATTGTTTGAAGTTATTCCACTGTGTGGCTGAAGTCAAAAATTTGATATTTAAGGATTATTTTAAAAGCACAAACTGCATGACTGAAAACTTTCATTATACACCATTTCACTGAATCACTGTTCAGAATTATAATTTCTACTAGTAAATAAGTTTGTCATATTTTGGTGATTTGCACTCACTGTATCCACTGTAATTTGCATTCTTAGTTTTCTGGGTTTTGCTTTAGATGGCACTTGTATATTTTACCCATGTCCAGTGCTCTATATTAGAGGATTCTATCCATTTTTTGTATTAACACTATACTTTCCATTGGCAGAGCAACATACCAACCTGTAAACGGTCTCACTCTACGATCAACCTTGAGGTGATCGAAGTGCTTGGTGAAGGAGGATTTGGCAAAGTTCTAAAGGCAAGACCACCAGCTCTCCGGTAAATCACATACTTTCCTAGAGATTAGAGATGGTTCATATATTGTTTTAATGGTTAACCCCTTCCTACCATTGTATGCACACACACTCCCTCTGCACTGTCCTCTAGTGACCTCAAGTTCCATTACATGACCTTAAATATTCCTAAAAAGTGTAAAAGCTCCAAAATAAGCACCGTGTGGGCTGTTTTCTTAATTACTACCAAGTAGTCAACTGCCTGTTTAACCAAAGGGGCGCACCCCCCTTTTTTCCCCCAGGTTAATTTAGTGTATTTTACTCAGAGAAATTTTCTTTGCATTTTTAGTACAAGTTTTTGAGGAAATTGTGTGTTGGCCAAAGGATTTAGTAAAGTATCAAAATATAAAAACGTCCCTTTCACGTATTTTAATAGTGTTAAATTACACTTTAAAAAAAAAAAGGTACCACCAAGCTTTTTTCTAAAAAATGTGTAACGTGTGGGTACACTGAAAATATCCTGTTCCAGAACATAGCCAAGCTTAAAACAAATTGCTCGTCATTTGTGCGTTGCTAAGGAGAGAAACTGTGTCAAGGGTTAACTACCGTATTCAAGAAGTTTCTAATACCCACTCCCTTTGACTTTCCATTAGGAAATGGATAAATCTGATGGCAGGTTCATTATTTTACCCCCTTGCTGTAGTTTGCGACGGTTTGACCCCAATTTCCGCTTGTTTTGAGTAACGTTACAAAGCTTCATAAACCTTTTCTCAACAGGAAGTACAGTTGCTCTGAAACGGATCCGGAAGAACAGAACACGACTAGAGTCATCCCGCCAAGAGCTACATGTGTCAGTCTTGGTCTCCAAACATGAGAACCTCATTTTATACTTCTCCCATTCATGTACTTGATTTAGACCATTTCATCATTGTGCAGGAGCTGGCTCCTTGTGGAACACTACATTCAATCATTGAAGCCCAGGTAAGCATTATACATTGTGCAAATATCAATATGGTTCCCAGTATTGGCAGCATTGGTCAATTCCTTTCAAGAGATTGTGAAGTGGCAATCATAATCCAATTCTAGAAACCCTGATATGCAATCCAGACATTTTTATGTTGTCTATGTTCTTGTACCTATAATTTTCCATTAGAGCTGGAGCATACAGTACATTAGGTGATACAATTGTGTTTTATATTTTATAGCTCAAATATTAAGGCAAAATGTTTAGATTGAATTATGGCCTAAACACCGGGCTTTAGCATACTCAAATATATAGAAGTGCACCTATTCAATATTTGATAACATTAAGTGGTAAGAAAACCATAAATGAGCAGTTTGCTTTTACAAACCCAAGACACGCGATTATGATGTAGGTTATCTAGACAATGTCACATTTCATGCTCTTAGTGTTCTCTTCATAAACTGAAGTTGCAAAATGAGAAAAGGTTTGTTTTGCCAAAATGCATAGAAAAGTTTGCACCATTTCATGGTTGCACATGCCAGTGGCTCTAATTATTTTTCACTTTCTCCTTCACGTTTAGAATGGTATCCCAGAGGAGATTGGGAAGTGCAGGGCAGCTTGCAAGTGCCTTGCATTACATGCACAGGCAGCCACCAATTCATGGAGACCTGAAGTCAGACAATGTCCTACTGATGGACAAGGACTGCCACCACATTAAATTGGCGTATTTTGGTCATGCACGATCCATTGGCCATCTTGTGGGCCGAACGTCCCACATAATTCCATATATGTGCCCAGAATTATGCTGCCTGCAAGAAAATGAGCGTTTGTTTCTGACCCAGAGTGTTGAGGTCTGGGCATTTGGCGTTCTCTATGTGGCACTTACAGGATAAGTTTCCTGGGAGAAAGAATTAGAGCTAGACCATTGTTTCCATGTGTTCTTCGTTGACTGGCAATATGGTGGAGACCATTTTGCTCCTCCAAATGGCTGGGAAACATTCACAGGAGAAGCAATGGGGATGTTCTCCAGCTTTTCCTGGACCGTGTTAAAAGGCCTAGCTTTGAACATTTTTCTGACCTTCTCCAATTCCCTTGGAGAACATATGTTTATTGACCATGTGGTCAGAGGGGAAAGTCTTTGTCACAATAGGAGGGCCTAGACCAGATTATAATCTCATCCCCTGGTATACATCTAGAAAGTGGAGTATGTGGAGATTGAAGACACTAAAGGAGTCTTTAATAGACTGTATACAAGGCTTCTAAAGTAAAGTAACACCCACAGAGAAAAGCCCCAGTCAGAGGTTGTTCTAGCAAGAACAAGTCAGAGGTAGAAAAAGTGGATCAAACAAACTTTTTTCAAATACTGACAAAACTGTAACGATGCTCTTTGGAACAGCACAAAAACTACATAAATTGCAAACACCCCATCTATGTGTTGGGACAATATCAAATGGCACGCTGACCAGTCACTGCTCTCAACTATCTAGGTATATGGTTAGACCCAAAGCTATCCTTTGGCCCCCACATCGAAAAACGCATCTGAATATTACCCCCAAACTAGGTGCCCTGTACAGATTCAGAAACAAATCCTGCGGTAAGCAAGGAGATTGTGCAACAAATGCTTATGCCGGCTATTGATCATGGAGATGTATATGCAGCGGCCCCGCAAACACACCTTCAGAAACTTACATTGTATAAAACTCATTCTGCTGCTTTGCATTACAATGTAACTACATACCACCATTGTGATATGTTTTAAGAGCTAAACTGGCCGTCGCTGGAATCTAGACGCACCCTTCACCTTTCCAACCTGGCGTTTAAGAGCTTTTCTGGGAAGCTGCCACCCTACCTGAATAGACTGCTTCCCCCAGCAGCTCCCTCATCCTATAACCTCCGATCCAGGACCAGCACCCTCCTTGCAATACCACAATACAAAAAGACAGTGGCTCGGTTCTCATTTTCCTACAGAGCACCACAGTTATGGAATAACCTCCCAGACGCCATTAAGTCCCTTAAGAGCTCCCTATTAACATACCTCAATACGGAATGCACCTGTAAACATGTAATAATGACTATTTCCTACATATTTATTTTGTTTTAATTTTTTTTAATATCTTGCATTTATTACTTTGCATTTCTGTAACAGTTCAATGTTCTTAAACTTTGACATTCACCGATTTATTCATGGAGGACTTCTTGCAACAGGCAGGGGCATACAAAGATTATGCAGAAATTCTGCACATCACAGATGAACAAGCCCTTAAAGCCTTATGGCCGATCACCCGGGAGCAATTAAATCATCATCCTACATTGAAAGATATATATTTTGACTTAACCAAATTGAAACGAATAGTGGATTACAATTTACATGGTATATTCCCATCTGATTACTACCGTAGCAAACGTATTCCGCGAGGTTTCAGGATACGTAATGCACCTACCATTGGCAGACATAACCTGGATTTTTGTAAGAAATGGGTGGCTATTGCCAATCGTTGCTCCCTAGACTGGATGGTAATTACAATCGAAAAAGTGGGAAGAGAAATTACATCTACACAACAAAATATTAACAAATATGAAATGGATAATGTATCTACCATCACGACGACAGCGTTTGCTCCGCAGTTAGTGAAGATACAAGAAGATCTCGATCAGTACAGATCGGATTTAATTAGGTTCAAGAAACAAAAAGTGGACAAAGTTCATTTTGATTATACCTCACATTCAGTATACAGATGGCTGAGTGGGGATCGACCGAGGAACAATACCTATCGCTATAGGAAGAAAATCATCAAACCAACTCAATCTACAATTGATTTAACTTCAGGTGAGTCAGCCTCTGATGTTGAGGGAAATCAAGTTAACACATCCAACATTAACAGAAAGCCTTTAGGGGACAACCAGACACAAGACACCGAGATACCATCAGCATCACGAATACAAACCAGGGGCTCTATACACCCAAGAATATGCTCAGGCAAGAGAATACGATGGGGGCGAAGAGGAAAGGGCCCCAGAGGCAGACCACCACTACACAAGAGATAGCCCCGATTTTCAATTTATCCAAGAAAAAGCTTGATAATGTACATCTTCAAGTATTAAGCAAGGGGTTAACATTTGTCCCCACCTCTAAGGAAACAGAATTGGAAATGGATGTCCAGAATTACAAAATCACCCGGAGCTTAGCCATACATGAAAACTATGTTCGGGAGAGCACCCCATTAGAAGCTCAATTGAGATTAAAAAGCACAAGAGACATTAAAACTTCCAATCAATTCATTAATACTTTCAGTAGAATACAATTAGAAGAAATTAGAAGGCTTACACAATCCAACATATCCTCCAAACCGAATCTTACACGTGAAGAGTGGGCTGCAATCAAAGATTTAACCTCTGATTCTAGCATTATCATTAGGGCTGCTGACAAAGGCGGAGGGATCGTGATTATGGACTATGAACACTATAGAAATGAGATTTATCAACAACTAGCAGATGGGAATACTTATAGCAAAATCACCTATGATCCAACTAAAGAAATTGACGCCAAAATAGCATCTATTGTGGAGATCGGGACACAGGCTCAATATATCACAGAGACCACAGCAAAATTTTTACGTGTACAATTCCCTAAGATACCGGTGTTGTACATGATTCCTAAGATCCATAAATATTTACAAAATCCGCCAGGCAGACCAATTGTCTCGGCAAGAGGACTCCTTGAACCACTTGGTAAATTTATAGACAAAGTCTCCAAAGTCACCATTCAAAATCTTCCAACATGCGTTAAAGACACAGATTTTCTGGACAGTTTACAAACTTTAGAATTTCCAGAAACTCCATGGATATTGGCAACCATGGACGTCAAAAGTTTATACACCATTATCCCGCATAGTGAAGGGATAGCATGCTTTAAAAAAGTGTTGGAAGAATCACAATACTAGCAAGGCCCTCCGATCAAATACTTAATTGAATTGTTAGCTATTACACTAGAAAACAATTCTTTTAGGTTTGAAAAATATTTTTATTTTCAAAAGTCGGGAATGGCGATGGGAGCTGCAATGGCGCCATCATACACTAATGCATACATGTATATTTTTGAAAAGAAATCTGTTAATTTTACCCGATAACCAACTATTTTTTTGCAGGTTTGTGGACGATATTTTTCTAATTTGGGGCGGAGATGAGAGGTCTTTTAAAACCATGGTGCAGAATCTTAATGAGCTTGATACTCCTGTGAAAGTAACTGCATGTTGTAATACACAGTCAATAGCATTTTTAGATGTTGAGGTACTTCGTGTGGGTAATAAATTGGGTTATACCCTGTACCGTAAAACCACTGGCAGAAATTCGCTCCTGCAGGCTGACAGTCATCACCCACATCATCTTAAAAATTCATTACCCATATCGCAGTTTTTGCGTGTGTTCCGATGTAACAGTGATCAGGATCGGTGTGATCAACAATTACAGAGCATGTACATGAGGTTTAAGAATAGGGGATATTCTGCAAAACAATTGGATATAGCTTTACAAAAAGCAAATCATCGCTTTAAACATCCAAAAGAAAAAATTAAGTCATCCCTTACCTGTATATATGGCGCTCCTCGCTGAAAAAATGGGTGATTCTATCTGAAGAGATCCCCTTGTGATTAGAGCTCCTGTTTTCAACAGGTATCTCTAGGACGGCAAACAAAGCCCTTGTGGTGTATATATATATACAATACCATGCAAAATACGTCAAAACATGCGCATACATAGACTGGATTAATACAGTGGCTAGATGTAGCACAGAAGGTGTTAGTCTCTGTCCGAGATTGCCATCTAGTGGCTAGTGGGCATATACCCAAAGTCTCTTTAAAAAACAGGCCTTGATTTCCTTCTCCTGGTAAAATGCATCGGTTGTTTCTTCCTTGTATCTTGGTTCCTCTCTCTTGGTCTTGTGCCTCCAAGACAGAGAGTTGGAGTTAGGGAATTGTATCTCAGAAAAATTCCAGAAAAAATTGGAGTGGATTGATCCACACGCACTTACGTTTTGCTCTGTCTCCCAGACGGTCTTTATTGGAATGTTTCACCGGTATGTTCCCCTCTGGTTCGCCTTCCTCTGCTCCTGCGGTGTTCCTTTATGGAGTTAGGCTTCCACGAATCCAATGTAGCCCTTTTCTGGGTGCTAGAATGGAAGTGGGGGCTGGGTTCCTTGGAATAAAAACGCTGGATGCAGGGATACGGCTAAAATCGGGGTTTAATGGGTGATATCAAAATGAATAAAAAGAACAGTGGGTCAGGCAGTAAGTGTTCCAATGGGTGGAGATGGGTAAAAGGTCCTCCAAAACGCGTTTCGCTAGGTTGCCGCTAGCTTCATCAGTTGCAACTGATGAAGCTAGCGGCAACCTAGCGAAACCTTTTACCCATCTCCACCCATTGGAACACTTACTGCCTGACCCACTGTTCTTTTTATTCATTTTGATATCACCCATTAAACCCCGATTTTAGCCGTATCCCTGCATCCAGCGTTTTTATTCCAAGGAACCCAGCCCCCACTTCCATTCTAGCACCCAGAAAAGGGCTACATTGGATTCGTGGAAGCCTAACTCCATAAAGGAACACCGCAGGAGCAGAGGAAGGCGAACCAGAGGGGAACATACCGGTGAAACATTCCAATAAAGACCGTCTGGGAGACAGAGCAAAACGTAAGTGCGTGTGGATCAATCCACTCCAATTTTTTCTGGAATTTTTCTGAGATACAATTCCCTAACTCCAACTCTCTGTCTTGGAGGCACAAGACCAAGAGAGAGGAACCAAGATACAAGGAAGAAACAACCGATGCATTTTACCAGGAGAAGGAAATCAAGGCCTGTTTTTTAAAGAGACTTTGGGTATATGCCCACTAGCCACTAGATGGCAATCTCGGACAGAGACTAACACCTTCTGTGCTACATCTAGCCACTGTATTAATCCAGTCTATGTATGCGCATGTTTTGACGTATTTTGCATGGTATTGTATATATATATACACCACAAGGGCTTTGTTTGCCGTCCTAGAGATACCTGTTGAAAACAGGAGCTCTAATCACAAGGGGATCTCTTCAGATAGAATCACCCATTTTTTCAGCGAGGAGCGCCATATAGCGGGAACCCCCTCTTCTGTTTCACTATATAGTAGCAGTTATAGGCTCTGCTACAACCCCCTATTGGCAGCATACACGCTACCCATATCCACACAAACCCGGGAAGCGCCATAAGGGTATCCCCACCCACATCATCCTTACCTGTATATGCTTACCAGTAACATGGCAAATATGGAGAAAAAATTGCCAATAATTTGAGAAAGCATTGGGATACTTTCCAGTTCGATAGTTCTCTTCCGGAACAATTTAAAACAACCCCCACTCATTAGTTTTAAACGAACTAAAAATCTACGTGACTTGTTGGTTCACACAGATCCGGTTGATTCATACATGCCAATTTCAACTATTACCAAAAAAGGCTGTTTCAGGTGCTTAGGCTGTGTTACGTGCAGCCATATGAATGCTGGAACATCATTCGTACATTCATGGACAGGTCGTAGGTTTTCAATTAAACACCGGATAACATGCCAAACGGAGTGTGTTATCTATTTAATTACTTGCCCTTGTGGCTTAAGTTATGTAGGTAAAACGGATTTAACCCTTCGGGACCGTATCCGGGGACATCGCTCAGCCATTAATACGGCTTATCGCGACGGTCAGACCGATAAACCGATTGCTAAACATTTTCTCAGTCACCAACATCGTTTACCATCACTAAGATTCATGGGTATTGATCACATCCCACCATTGAGGAGTGGAGGTAATAGATCCCAGATGCTCTTACAGCGTGAATCCTTCTGGATTAAGACACTCGACACTCTGGTGCCCAGAGGATTAAATGAATACAATTCGCTTGCTTTTTGAGCGAGAGATAGATACAAAAAAAACAATCGGTATAACAGACTGTAAACACCATATAGATGTACTTGTAAGAAGTTACTTCTAAATAAGACATAATCGTTCAGAAACGGGTAAATAGGAGATCAGAGACTGGGTTTTCCATTTTTTAGGTCTCATTATATATGTATACATACAGGTTTTTTTCCCATTTATTATTATGTACATTTATATATTTAGCAACAGGGTTTAAGGTCCTTCTTGATTGTTTTTTAGAGATTGTTTTTAGTTTTTTGATTGTGAGGCACCATCACCATGGAGATGGACCACGTTGCGTGGGTGAGCCCACACGTAGGAACGCTGACTTGCATTGCATGCTGGATTATTGAATGCAGGTGCAGAAACAATCGGCGTTGAAGCGAGGGATTGGTGAGTGTGGTTTAGTCTTATGTATTTATGTGCACGTTTGTTTCATTGTTGTATCCTTGATAATGGCTCAGATGTGAGCCGAAACGGTCTATTTTAAATATGATAAAATAAACTTTTTTGTTTTAAAATAAACGTGTGCGGCTCCTCTCATGCTGGATATACACACGAAGCTTCAGACTAAGCCCAGACGGGCGAAACGCATCAAGCTATGCCTCCTTGTTGTTGTTTTTAACTGTATTTTGGTTGGTGAGGGTAGTTGTTTGGGTTTGCCATATGCTGTCTGGTACTCCTTATTACATTACTGGTTATGTAGGTGACTTGAACCGCCGAGGTATAGATCCCTTTACCCTTTCATTGTGCAATTTTGCTTATTGATTGGTGGTCCTTGTCCCACCCTCCACACCCTCTACCACCAACCTTGCAATTGTTCATTCATTGCACATCTACCCAAATGTTGAGTAGCTCTGGGCCTTCATAAACCTTTTCTCGTCAACAGGAAGAACAGCTGTAGTGAAGCGGATCAGAAATGATAGAACTGAGATGCATGTGTGTCTACACTGTAGACTCTACTGGAATGAATACCATTTTATACCCATCCCCGTTTAGGATGCACCTACCAGCATCTGCCTCCACCTCCATCCCTCTCCTTCGAAACACTGCATCTGCCTATTCTCTCCCCTGGCTCTCAGGGTGGCAGTCATCTACCGCCCACCGGGACCAACCTCCCAGTTCTTGGACCACTTTGCTACCTGGCTTTCTCACTTCCTGTCTTCTAATCTTCCATGCCTAATTCTCGGGGACTTCAACATTCCCATTGATGATCCTTCCACCCCTGCTGCCTCCAAAACTTTTCACTCACGTCCTCCCTTGGACTCACAATCCTCCCTCCTCCCTACCCACCGCGATGGTCACTCTATTGACCTTGTCTTTTCCAACCTCTGCTCCATTTCTGCTTTCACCTGTCGCCCTTTCCCCGTCTGACAACCACCTTCTCTCTTTCAACCTATCTGGACTTCCTAAACAACCTGCTCCCACACCCCGCACACACTCGCAGAAATCTACTTGCTGTAGAACCCCATCAATTCGCCAATCTACTTCACCTCCCTCACACCTCATCCTTCACCTGCCCCGATGCTGCCGCTAATCACTACAACACCGCACTTATCTCTGCCATGGACACGCTTGCTCATCTGACTCTAAGGCCCCACACCGCCAGCTTCAGCCCTGGCACACCCTCCAGACACGCTACCTGCAAAGATGCTCCCACACTGCAGAGCGTGCCTGGAGGAAATCCTGCTCTGAAGCGGATTTTGTTCACTTCAAGTTTATTCTCCGGTCATACACCTCTGCCCTTCACTTGGCCAAACAATCCTTCTCATCTCTTATATCTACGCTGTCCTCCAACCCTAAACGGCTCTGGTCCACCTTCAACACCCTCTACCCACCCGCACCTCCCCCCTCAGCTGCCTTCAGCACTCAAGACCTGGCAGATTTCTTCCTCAAAGCTATCAGAAGCAACATCCCAACACAAGATCGTTTTCTGCCACCTCCACTCCCAGAGGTCCCCTCTGCCGCTTCCTCCCAGTCACTGAGGAGGAAGTCAATTCCTTATTGTCCTCCTCACATCTCACCACGTGCCCGCTCGACCCCATTCCCTCACATCTAATTCCTCCCCTCTCCTCCTCCCTCACCACTGCTCTCACATCTTTCAACCTCTCCACCGGCTCCTTCCCATCTGCCTTCAAAACACGCACTAGTTATCCCTTTACTAAAAGAAACTGTCCTTCGATCCCAACTCTCCATCCAACTACCACCCTGTATCCCTTCACTTTTAAAGCTCTTAGAAAAACTAGTCAACCGCCTCTCCCACTTCCTGTCATCCAATTTCCTACTTGACCCCCCTGCAATCGGGTTTCCGTCCCCTACACTCAACTGAAACTGCCCTCAAAGTCACCAACGACCTCCTTACTGGAAAAAAAAAAAACGTGACCTCTTGGCTGCTTTTGGACACGGTAGACCACCCCCTCCTACAGACTCAGCTCTTTTGGTCTCGGTGACACTGCACTCGCTTGGTTTGACTACCCGGTCCTTCTGTGTCCTTTGCTGGTAACTCATTGCCTCTGTTGGTGTACCTCAAAGGCTCTGTCCTTGGTCCTCTGCTCTTTTCCATCTACACCTGCTCCCTGCGCAAAATCATTAATAGCTTTGGCTTCAATTACCACCTCTATGCTGATGACACTCAGTTCTACCTTTCTACCCCTGATCTCTCTCCCCCTGTCCTTTCCAAAATCAGCGACTGCTTATCTGGCATCTCCTCCTGGATGGCCTCCCACCACCTAAAGATCAACATGTCTAAGACTGAGCTCGTACTAATGCCTCCCCTCCTGACGTCTCTATCACGGTGGAGGGTATCACCATCAAACCAAGTTCGCTGTCTTGGAGTTACACTTGACTCTGCTCTTTCTTCATCCCCCACATTCAGTATCTTTCCTCCTCCTGCCGATACCGACTGCGTAGAATATTTATTTCCAGAATTCGGCCAGTTCTTACCACTGTCACCACAAAACAACTCAACCACGCCCTGGTAATATCCCGATTTGACTATTGCAATAATCGCTTATCTGGCCTCCCGCTTCTTCCCTCCCTACAATCCATCCTGAACGCCTCCCCAGGCTAATCCACCTCACTTGCCGCTCCGTCTCTACGAGTCCCTTCACTGGCTCCCCATCCACTGCAGAATTAAGTTCAAAATCCTTACCTACAAAACCATCACTAACCTGTCCTCACTAAATCACCAAATACACCCCAGCCCAATCCCTAAGGTCAAACAGTGACCTGCGCCTAGCATCTCCCTGCATCACCTCTTCCCATGATAGACTGTAGGACTTCTCACGCGCAGCCCCTATTCTCTAGAACGCTCTCCCTCGTACTGTCAGACTTTCCCCAACTTCTCTTCCTTCAAACGCTCCCTTAAAACGTTCCTATTTAGGGAAGCCTACCACCCAACTCATTGATGCAACCATCACTCTCACCTTGCAGTCTGTTTCCAACCCCAACCCTTCTAGAGTGTGAGTTCCTACGGGAAAAGGCCCTCATCTCTTGTACTGTTTGTCTAATGTTGTCAATGTATTGTAACCCTGTCTATACTGTGCCTATTGTACAATGCTGCGGAATATGCTAACACTTTATAAAGAATAAAATGTAGACCATTTTGTTCTTTACCAGGAGGAGACAGAAAATATGTTCTTATGTCTGGGCATTTGGCATTCCCAAGTGTCTTACAGGATGCATTCCTTGGGAGAAAGCAGTGGAGTTCAACCATTTTTAGAGTAAACCTTGACTGGCAAAAATGGAGACTATTCTGCTCCTCCAAATGGCTGGGAAGCATTCCAGGGTAAGCAATGGGGTGGATATTCTCCAGATTGCTCTCTGTGGACCTTACTACTAGTCCTGACTGAACTTTTCCTGAGTCTTCTCTATTGCCTTGAGACCAGATATGTTATTTACAAAGTGGTCAAGGGAGGGCGGCCTAGAACTGATCTAGTCCCGGGGGATTAGATTGTGTCTTTAGAAAAAGGGGACATGGATTATGTTTTGACGGATGATGCAGTAGTGGACTGGGGAAAATCAATGTACGTGGTCTTAGAGTAGCACTAGAGATTGCTCTAGCTTTATGGTCTTGTGTGTGGTGAAGCCGTGGGTCAATCTTCAGTGTACACACCGTTTGGCCTACAGCAACAAATTTTGCTTGGGTCACGTGAGCATCTTTTTTACATACAAAGGCTTTTTTCTAGGCTTGTGCACCGATTTTTTTTTCGGTTCGATTCGATTTTTCGGATTTTTAAAATTTTCGATTCGGCTTGTTTCGACCGATTTCGGTTTCGATTCGATTCGGCCCGTTTTTCGGGTACATTTTTTTTTCGGAATTTCGACCATTTTTCGTATTTTCGTGTCACTGTGCTCGGTTTTTGTATCGACTTTTCGTATTTTCGGAAATTTGTTTTTCGGAATTGCACATTTTTCGGAATATCGACCGTTTTTCGTATTTTTTGTGTCATTTTGCCCGTTTTTTGCATCGACTTTTCGTTTTTTCAAAAATTTTTCCTTTTTCAGAAAAGTTTCGTTTTTACAAAATTTTCGTTTTTCGGAAAATTTTCGTTTTTCGGAAAATCTGTTCTCCTCGTTTGACACATTTCAAGTCCATTCGAAAAATCCGAAAATATTTCGTTTCGGCTCGGAAAACATTTCGGATCTGAAATTTTCGGATCTAAAATTTTTCGGAAATTCGGCCGCATCCGAAAACACGAATCGGGAAATTTCGTGAAAATTCCAAAATTCCGAAACCCGAAACGCACATCCCTACTTTTTTCTGGAAAGGGTGGCTTGCTTGGGAACTGACTTTCCCCTGGTGTCCAGTGTCTGTGCTTCAAGTAGGGGATTTCCCCTCCCCCCATAAACACATTTCTCACTAGGTGTATGATTCAGGGACTGCACTTTCAATCTCTTGCAGTCTGCCGATGCCACATTTGTCCTGACGTTTGATAACTGCTTCAGTGACTCCATATCCAGCAAAACAGTGAATTCACCATCTAGCGAATGGTCACTATTTTCTGCAAAATGTTCTCACTGAAATTATGTGCAATTTCAGTGTTTTATGAATAGACACGTCCAATTTCTATTAGGGGGAGCGGAGCCTTTGAAAATCATTTTATACAGAATTGGCTTAAACATGCTTAAGGAATGTACCTTATTCCTTATTTATTTATTTTTTATTTATTTATTTATAAAAGGATTTTACCAGGAAGGATACATTGAGATTTCTCTCGTTTTCAAGCATGTCCTGGGTTCAAGAACATTGAAGTGTTACAGTTACAGAAATAACTGTTGCTGCGCACTCCATTTTTAATGACAACATTTTACAAATACCCCTGATTTGATTCAGACTAGCTTCTCCCAATTGTTTTGTGGTGTGGGTTATGTCTCAGGCCATTTTAGCCACTGCGTAGGTCAGCAGCAGTTTGTTAAGAGTTATCGCAGCTCCACTGGGCTGGCTCAAAATTGTTTAATTCCATTTATAAAAGTCTTAATGTGGTGTTTATCCAACCCAGCCCTTCGATACAAGAGTTGTGCACAGGGCAAAGTTTAATTTCAGCATATTTGTGTATTCCAAATTTGCCAATTCACATTGAGATAATATTTTCAGAAAAATTTCCTCTATGCCCCTCTACCTTTATAACGACTGGGTTGTGCCGGGGTTGCAGGGTTCAGCCCAGGTGTGGTGGCAATGGTGGAGTGAGGCAGATTAGAGATAAAACAGGTGAAAGGTTTATTACATAAGTGGAATCACAGCAGGGATAAACCAAAAGGGAACACTGTATAAATTATAACAGGTGGCTGTGCAAGACAGGAATGGGACTGACATACAGGGCACAAAACACACAGGATAGGAATACCATGTGGACAGGACAGGACCGTGACTGAATATAAATCAGAATACTTTAACAAGAGACAGATGGGCAGGACATAAAGAGGGCTGACTGCAACTGACAAACAGGGCAACTGGAGAAACAAGGACACTTACTGGAAAGTCCGGACAGAGGGGACAGAGGACCAGGAAACACAATGGGTTGAAGTTCAGATATGCAGAGGTAGAACAGGTAATAATTCAGGGAAACGTGAGATCAGGTAGCAAGGCAAGTAATATGGTACAAAGGGAATCATTGCAACAGGTGAGGATCTTGGTAATGGAGTGTCTCAGGTGAGGTCTCCAAAAAAGGGGCAATCTCGGATTGTGTGGGGGGGGGGTGTCGTAGTTCATAGCATGGGTTGAATCAGGTGGCTGGCAAGAGCATAGTCAACGTTTGTTGCAAAGTTCATACACAATGGGAATCCAGTAGTGGGGTATGCTAGAGGTTTGGCAGGGTCTTCCTGATGGGTAACTTGCGGGCACTGTACGCAGGTCAAACACATCTGATGAACTTCAGAGAATGTGGAAGCACTCCATCTAGGGTGGATTGCCACTAGAGACCCAGGTCCAGCCCACACCCAAGTTTGAAAATCCAGTGAAAACTGGCATGGAGTCCTGGACATGGAACAAAGGAAAACCCGTTCCAGAATCTTCATGGAGAGGGGAATAGTTCCCCATGTTGCCGAAGCCATTTAATTGCAGGTCTGCTGATACAATAGGAAAAGCGACCCTACCTTGTTTAGGAGTTGATAAGTCTGTTTTTTTAACCATATCTAGGCTCCTTTTTGGCCTCATAATCTGGAAGCAGATATGACACAATTAGTGATTCCAAAACTGCACATTTAATTGAAATTCAGATACATCTTTAATGGTTAATGAGCTTAAAGGGGGGCAGGTAGTTGCATAGGCAAGAAGTTTCATTGAAATGTGCATGGGTCCTCCTGACCTTGATCTAGCAGAGACAGGTTTTATCTGTACGTGATGTACCACCCAGAACATGCAGCTACATTCTTTGCTAAAGTCTTGCTGAAAGCACTTTCTCTAAGCAGAGGTATTAACGCTTTACCAAGTCTCCTTACAATATGCCTCCTTGCAAAGAAAATGTTGAGTAAGAACCACATTGACTCAACTGAATTGGATTTAGGAGTTAGGTTATTGGGACAGATATTATAATCATTGGAAAGAAATTGTTGATGTTCTAGAAGAATACATTGGATAATTACCAAAATTTAAATTCGGTTTTTAAAAAGTTAATCATTTTAAACCAGGGATCTCAATCTCTGGCACTAGCTTTCTGAACCAAGCCTCCCATGAGTCTGTCTATCTGTTGGCTACAAATTCCAGAATTCTTTGCAATAAACATGGGGGGCAGAGTTTGAGATCTGTTTTAGATGAATGTAAGCATTACATAAAATGAGAGAAAAACCTGCTAATCTATTTTTCCTTTCATTAAACGGTCTACATCTGTACAATATGAATGCTTGATCTTTTAGGACCAAGATTTGAAAGGTTTTCATTCCTGCAAAAAAATATAATTATAGATTAGAATTTGTAATTGTATTTCTTACAACATATTAAACCCAGGAATTTTAAAACACGTTTAAGTTTTAAAGGGCTGTACCAGATGGTGTTTGAATTTAGTAAATAGTTTTAAAACTTTTTTGTATTGAGTTTTGGTCCACTGAATCAAGGCTGTAGATAGTAAATGTGAAGAACTAGGAGTGTATCATTCTGGAATATAAAGTTGTAAAATCTCATGTATATTGCTAATAACTTCAGATGCACATGCAAATATAGTATATAGTCGCCCTCTTCATCCCCGTTCTTAAAACATTAGTTTGCCCGTACCAGCTCGGCAGCAGTGTGTTTCTTTAAAATGGGGACTTGCTGAAGCTCTAATAGGCCGGCATAGTGAATCTCTTTTTTTATAAAAGACAGAAATTTATTGTTTAGCAAATCCAGCCTGTCGATACTAGACATGTGCACAGCACAAAATTTTGAAAATTTACAGATTTGTCTTAATTTGAGCAATCCAAATTGGCAAATTAGGGAGGGTCAGAAGTAGTTGCAGGCGCACACTACAATATCCACTTTATACCTCCCTCTATAACTATTTGCATCTTTTACCTTCAAAACATTGTAATACCCCCAAATAGCTAGGGTTAGATTATTAGGGTCACTGTTAAACTTGCGCAACGTCACAGCATTTATTTCTGTCAGCGCATTAGTGGCCAAGATCTTGTATTGATGGGAGACTTGCAGCGCTGTGAGAAGTCCTCTCCAGCATATTATCCTAAAGATTCTCATGGTCAATCCATGTGTGAAAATGATGTCTCATGCTCCCTGAACCACTCTTGCAGTTTGATCCCGATGAATCCTGGCATTGCCATCTTTGAATATGCCCGCTGTGCCATCAGGGAAGAAAAACGCATTGATGGAAAAACCTGCTCATTCAGTACTGTAAGGGAGTCACATGACCTAATCGTTGACCACTTTGCTAAACTGTTGACTAGATCTGAACCAGCCAATTCTGAATATTCCATTATACCCTTTTTTGGACACATTGCTAAACCTAGACCTGAACAGCAGTAGGAAGCACAGATCAAGACAGGTTTGTAGGGTAGGTGTTTTTTTTGCCACGTAATGCATATTAGGATACATAGTCATGTAGATAGAAAAGGTGTATATTCATTAGGTTGGATCCTGAAACTAGACAGAACAGGAGATTAAACTGAAAATGTTCTCATTTAAGCTGGAGAAAAAGTTAATTATGTGTAAAATTAAGTGCACATATTAAAGCCATCTTTAAAAACACAGCTGACACTGTATCATGTGTATATTTGTACATTAAGGATTTAAAAAACAGATCAAGATTAGACATTGAATTTATTTAAGAAGCTAATTAACAGTCTACTCTAACATCCTGTGCCCATAATCCATCACCATAAAAAAGGTGGAATTAAATTCAATGACAGCACAGACATCTTATTTCTCCCTGTATGAATTTACATTGCTCTGTATTAAATCATTGGAAATCTGCCTAGTATTTTTTTTTTAAAGCCTTTTCATAAGCCGTAGAACTCAAAGCTCAACCCTAAAACGTTATACCAGTGTTTCTCAAACAGGTCTTCTAGACCTGCTGACAGGTCCGGTTTGCAGATATCTGAAGCACAGTTGATAGGAAAATGCAATCCCTGAGCTGCAAATCCTAAAATGATCTGAAAAATCTGCCCTGGTTGACGGTCCCGGGGACAGGTTTGGGAGACCCTGCTTTATACCTCGCAGATTTTAAAGATTTTAAACTAAAAGGGGCATATTGACCAAGCTATGTATTTGAATATATATTATATATACATACTGTAGATGTACACACACACATACAGGAAGTTAATTATTTTTCAACTCTCATGGAGCGATCACATGAAATTATATTGTATTTCAGGTTACATGCACATCGTTTGAGATAAACCTAACCAAATACATAAAAACATGGAATCCACTAGAGGTCTTTTATAGTTGCAAAAGCTATTTTTGCAGCATATGATGATCTTTAATTTTAGTCTTAGACACAGACGTTCCTTATGCTAGGAATGCTTTTATATAGTAAATACTTAAAAAGAAAAATACATGTTGATGCACTTATGGTGGTCTAAAGAAAACCCAATAACGTTCATTGATACCATGCCAATTACATGTAGACCAAAGTTTCAGCTCCTGGTGAGCCTTTTTCCAAGCTGAAAAATTACACTTTGAAAAAAAACCATAACTCAGCAAGACGCCTGCTGTTATACTCTTTTATTCAATATGAAGAACATCTGACCAGAGATGGGGATATAGATCCACCCACCTTGTGCACGTATAAGGAAGGCATGCATATAAACGCTGAGTAGGACCTTTATACACAAACAGATCTATATTAAAGCTGTGCAGTGAGCACTTTAAATGGTGGAGTGGCCATATTACCAGCCTAATTAACCTCCCTGGTGGTATTCCCAAGTGTGACTCGGGGATAAATTTCGCTACCGCGATCGGTAACCCGAGCCACACTCTGGCTGTATATAGTCAACACATCCTGCGCGCCTTCGCTGTGTCCGCAGTCACCGTGTTATCGCAGCGTCTGCGTGTGACTTGCTTTCTGGTTCTGCTCCCTGTGAGCCACGCGACACATGGGGCGGGACCAGGCAACAAATTTGAAACCTAAATAAAGTGGAGAAATTAGAAAGTATAAAATCCTGACAGGTGCAATGCATTCTGTCAGGATTACTGTGTCATTCACCCCAGGTATCCCTAGTGAGTGGTCCTGAGTCCTGACTGCGTTTTTGTACATTCATGGCATCCAAAAAGCGAGTTTGTACCTCCAAAGTGGCTGCAACGCAGCCTGAGAGCAGCGACAGCGAGTACGAATTGCTTGCAGAAACGAGCGACAGTGACTCGTGGGTAGATTCATCCTCCGACACTGGAAGTGATGACTGAGGAACCTGATGCTGCGCTCAGCGACGTTGCAACTTGGTGCTGTATTCATGGTGTCGATCATGCAGTGCCCCCAAGGTTTCCATTTACTGGAGCACCTGGTATAAAAGTGGACGTGGAACTCGACAACCCCTTGGCATACCTGCAATTGTTCCTGACCGATTCGGTCATAGAAAAAAATTGTTAGAGACAAACCGGTACCAGAAGCAACAGTCGGTTACTCTGCCGCAGAAGTGGTCACGTAGCAGAAAGTGGGAACCAGTGACAAAGGATGAGATCTGGAAATTCCTGGCCCTGGTAATGCTCCAGGGAGTCATGGCTAAACCAATGCAGAAGTGGTACTGAACAACCAATAAATTTTTTGCCACGGTGATGCCAGAGTACCGGTTCATGCGCATAATGAAATTCCTGCACTTAGTCAACGAGGAATTTGATGACACCACACATCCTTCCCCAAAACTGCAAAATTTAGGACAAATTATCGTCGCAAATTTCCAGCGGACCTATGTGCCAGAGAGGGACATCAGTATAGATGAAAGTCTAATGGCATACAAGGGCTGGCTGAGCTGGGTGCAGTACATTGCATCAAAGAGGGCACGATTTGGCGTGAAATCCTATAATGCTCTGAATCCTCATCCGGCTAAATCTGGAATACCATCATATACACGGGGAAAGGGACGAAATTCGCTGCCAAATACAGCAAATATGGATTGTCAACATCCTCCATGCTGTCACTCCTTGAGCCATTGCTGGATCAGGGCTATTGTGTGACAACGGACAATTTCTACACGTCCCCTGAACTCTGAGTGTCTCCCGCAGCACAAGTCATACTCATATGGAACCGTCTGACCTAGCCGGCGCGACATGCCTCCAATCTTCAGAACTCAAAAGTTGAAGACTGGAGACATGGTTGCCTGGCAGAAAGGCAAAATGATGGCACTGCAATGGCGGGACAAGAAAGAGGTTTGCCTGATTAGCACTGTCCATGACAACTCCACTGTCATGGTACATACGTGAGGTGGGAAGGACATTATGAAGCCGCAGGTAGTGGTGGATTACAATTCCACCATGGAAGGTGTTGACCGAGCTGATCAGGCAATGACATTTTACCCTGCGCTGCGTAAACGGCAGAAAAGTATTACAAGATGATCTTCAGGAATCTTCTTGAACAGTGCTTGTGGAATGCCTACATTCTGCAGAAAAAGGCAAGCGACCAGACCATCCTTCATTTTTGACTTCATATGGAAGGTTGCCGAATGTATATTTCTGCACCATCATACACTGGTGGCTGGAAGTAGACTTGGACCCCGTGCTGTTGGTGTTAACCCCCCCCAACGCCTGACTGGTAGTCACTTCGTGGACCACATCCCACTAACAGAGAGGAAGTCAGGGCCTACTAGGATGTGTGTGGCTCCAAGCTGGACGACAAGGGCAAGAAAATCCAAAAGGAAACCAGGTTCCACTGTCTTGAATGTGACTTTGGACGTTCTGCAGTCCCATGTTTCAAGATCTATCATACCAAGGATGTGTACGGAGGCAATATGCAGCCACTAACATTGTACCCTTGTTTTCTGAAATGTGTTTATGGTTTGCTTAGATTGAATATTATTTATTTCCATTATTTTGGATAATTATTTTTGGGATAAACTTTTATTTCGTGTTTCAAACTTTACCTGACTGTTTTTACTAGACTCTTGTTTGCACAGATTACATTAGATTAAAAAACGCATTTCCTTTCCAAAAATATTGAAACTTTTAGACACATAATTTTGAAAAAATAAAATAAATCAGACCGCCAGGGAGGTTAATAACCAATATTATTAAAAGGTAATTATCACAATTTTACAACTACAATGAGACTATAGGTTTACAATCTAAAAGACCCTCATAACGTATCGCATAGGTAAAGTGTGTGGTGCGTACATCCATCTACACTCCTTGAAAGCAAATGATTTACAAAATTACTTGTTGGTATTAAGATGGGGTGGATCCTCCCAGGACACTGCCCAATATTTACTCAGAGGCCCAAACAACCCTACTCCACCTTATCACATAAAGCTGGGGCTTGCTGGACAGCAGTGAAGACTTTTTTCCAAGGCAGAGCACTGATCACTTTGAGATCCAAACTTACTTGCTGGAAGAAGTAACAGCAGTGACTCTTCGGCGATTCACGATCCTGCTTATTCCTTCACTTCCAAGATCCAGATTGTTCCTCCTATATGACCAGAATATGCACTGTTTACATATGAAGTACGGATCCTTTTTTTTGGTTGAACTCCGTTCTAACAAAATTACGAATACCAGTCCCGTGCTCCATTCCCCATTGTAAATCTATTGTATCAGCATTTGGGATTCCATTAATCCTTGCTCTGAGTGCAGTCTTTACGGGTTGAATGGGGCGATTGAAAAGGTCCCATAGACCAAAAGGTTCTCATTTCTGACAAGACGAGATTCAAGTACTTTACATTTTTAAGAGTTGCTTTTATACCTAGAAATAGAGAGATACATTTTTTTTAATTTTACACAGCGTTTTAGGAGATCCCCAGATGAACAGGTCTATTCAATTGTTAACATTTAACTAATCTGCTGACATTAAAACAGATTCAGGCAGTTGACCTAGGAGAACTGACATGAACATAACCCCTTCTGTCTTTAACACTATACTTTCCATTGGCAGACCAACAGGCTATCATTGAGTCCGCCTCACTTGTCGACCAAATACGAGATCAGAATTCTTGGCAAAGGAGCATTTGGCAAAGTACTAGAGGCAAAAGACCATGTATCAAGTAAATCAGACCCTTTCCTAGGAGGCAAGAGGTTTAGCATGTAGGTTGTTCGGGTCTTGTTTAAATTATGAACCCCATTCCAACCATTCGGTAATCCCCCCTCCCCACTGTCTGCATGGCAGTGTCCATTCCACTAGTGACCTCAACTATCCAAATGTGCAAGATCCCAATGTCCCAAATAAGCAAGGTGTGTGGGGCCTTTTTACATTTTCTTTATTACTGACCAGCTGTTTAGCCAAGTGTCAAATTGTTGCATTTTACTCCCGCTCTAGTTAAAAAAAAAAAAAGGCTTTTTTCTTAGTGCAAGTTCTTTTGAGAGGATCGCTTGATAGGTCTATAAAAAAAATGTGAAAGGGACATGATTATGTGCCAAATTAGTAATTCTACCCCAAAATATATGTGTGGGTACACTGAATGCTATTCTAGAACATAGCCAAGGTTAGAAAAATTGCTTGTATCATTTGTGCATTGCCAAGGACAGAAACCTGTAGCAAGGGTTTCAACTATAATGTATTTAAAAAGGTTTCTAATGGCCACTCCTTTTGGAGTGACTACATTAGGAAATGGGTCAAATAAGGAACCCGCCATCATTTATCCCCTTAATGTAGTTTGTGATGACACAAATCTCCATAAACCTTATGTCAACAGGAAGAAAAGTTGCATTGAACTGGATCTGGAAGGACAGAACACAACTGCAGTCATCCCTCCGAGCTTCATGGGTCTTGGTCTTAAGACATGAAAATATAATTTATACTTATCCCATTCATGTACTCTATGAAGACCGTTTTGTCATTGAGCAGGAGCTGGCTCCTTGTGGTACACTATATTCAAATCATTGAACCCTGGTAGACATTCCACACTGCAAATATCCAAATGGTTCAAGGTTTTGACAGCATCGACGGTCAATTAAATTTGTTTCAACAGATTGAAACGCAGCTCCCAATCAATTTTATTAAAAATATGCAATCCTGAGTTTTGTATGGTCTCTGTTCTAGTTAGCCTTCATTTATTAGTGATTGATCATACAGTAAACATTCCAGCATCGTATCGCCCAAGGTTCAAACATTGAATGCTGTACAAAGCAAACTGGCATTTAGCATATAGTCAGACTAATAGTCTCACCTAGTGTTTAAATGTCTGCTTATTACATTAAGTGGTTGGCAAAGACTAATGGTCCAAGTTGGTTTTGTTTTCACAAACCCAATAGATAGACACGCCATTTTTATGTACATCAGACAATGTCACATTTCATGCCCTTGGTAAACACTCGGAAATGACAAAGGGAAAAAAATAAAATGACCCAAAGTTTGCAATATTCCATGGTTGCACATGCCAGATTGTTGAATGCACGATTCTTTCCCTTCACGTTTAGATTGGTATTCCATAGGAGATGAAGCGCTGTGCAGGGCAGCTGGCATGTGCCCTGTGTTGCAAAGGAATTTGCTAATCCACGGAGACCTGAAGCCAGACAATGTCCTGATTGACAAGGACTGTCAAATTAAAAATGGCAGATTTTGGTCATTCACAGTCCATTAGCCAACTTGCATTCCAAATGTGCCCACCAATCTGGAGGCCTGCTCATATCAGCCTGGAGACTCCCCATAGGCCCTGCATACAAGTGGCAACAGGAGTCTTATACATACTGTACATCTCCATGATTTTATGCCCTGCTAACATCCACGCTATGCCATATTCAGGACAACTTTAATCTGCAACCCCTGTCTATATAGCAGTTTGCTCCACATCAATTTCCCCTCTAAGAAATAATTTGCATGTGTAAAACTGTGTTGCCAGACGCCTTGTCTCCAGCTGTATCAGTTTACATTGACATCTCCCCCCCAACACCAGCCTGGAGGCCAGCTCATAACATCAGCCTGGAAGCTCCCATGAGCCTGGCTTGCCACAGGCCCTGCCTACAAGTGGCAAAAGGCATTAACTGGGGGTTAGAAACTGCTGCCATCAACTTACTAACTGGTAACCTATTCACTCCACCCACACCATGTTTTCCAGATCCTTTCTGCTTTTCCCACCTGTCCTCCCAAAACTCTTGGCATGCTCCTACTGCTAATGTAGCAATAACCACCATGCCATCCATAGCTCTACCTCTCCCCCAATGCTGACCCTCCCATGAACTGCTTAATTTCTATACTAATCTCTCCCCATCCAACTCTTATCCTAATCCTGGCCCTATAACAATCTCTAATCCACGCCTTGTTTACTATCTTCCAGCAAAATCTCCAAGTCTCATTCCTCCCATAATCTTATTTTTATTAACCCACAGTATTCACTTTCCTGTGCTGGCTGTAAACGCATCTTGCAAGAGGGCTGTAAACGCATCTTGCAAGAGGGCTGTAAACGCATCTTGCAAGAGGGCTGTAAACGCATCTTGCAAGAGGGCTGTAAACGCATCTTGCAAGAGGGCTGTAAACGCATCTTGCAAGAGGGCTGTAAACGCATCTTGCAAGAGGGCTGTAAACGCATCTTGCAAGAGGGCTGTAAACGCATCTTGCAAGAGAGCTGTAAACGCATCTTGCAAGAGAGCTGTGCTCCAGTAAATACACATCTCACTACTTGCCCTTTGAGGTCGACGGGAGCCCAAGTTAAAAGGTTGGTTGTTAATCATGCAGTGAAGTTTATATCTGAATTCTAATAATGAGAGGCCTGGGTTAGAACTCATGGTTCACAAGGTAAGAGGCTATCCTAGGCCAGAGCAGAATGCTGCGTCAACCCCTTTGTGTTGCTTTACACCAGTAAATCCGGCGATAACAAAGCCGGCTTGGGAGGTTGCCATGGGAGTGGGGTACACGTCACTACAGAGCACTGGAATCCAGCACATGCATCGGGACTACGCCGGGGAAACACGCACGCCAGATTGGTGAATGACTTATTCGTCTCTTTTCCCCTTCTATTTAAAATAGGGTTGTTTTATTTGTAAATGTATGCATCTTTATCCGGAAGAAAGCTCCCCAGTGAGGAGCTGAAATTATTTTTATGAATCAATAAACTTTTTGTACTTGGGGAAAAACCAATGAGTGCTGACTATTGCTTGCAGAATATCCAATTGAAGACCAGTCAAGCAATAGGGTATGGAAAATATGGCATGTGAACTGTGAGTGCAAGATCTTTTTGTCTATTGCAGGCTATTCAATGTGGTACCACTGATCAACGCAACAGCAACTAGAAAGATTACACACAGGACTTTCATTGTGATACCATTCTTTTGACTGCTTGTGGCAACGGAAGATTTGTTAGACACAATTTTCTGAGGCAAACGCCATCTTGTGGGAGGCCTTGGGAATATAACTACACTGTACTAAATGCTCTAAAGATTTTTATTTTGAGCTGATATATATATATATATACACACATACACACACACACACACACACACACACACACACACATACATGGGTTATTTTTATTCGACTACTACTATTGGGCTAAACGCATCCCCAGAGGTGTCAGGATGCATAAAATGCCAACCCTGGGTAGATCAAAAGCCACAAGTCTGCAAAGACTGGACCAGTGGTTGTTATAAACGTTCACTGGATTTGATGCAGATAGCCATCAAGGAAGTCAAGGATGAACTTTATGAAATAGAACACAGCGTGGATGGGCTTAACGGAGGGTACATCAAAACTTTCCAGAATGGAGGATGAAGTGTTACAATAAGAACGAGTTGTTAAGTTTGAGAAGGTGAAGCAGGATTACACCCAGCACGGTGTATATAAATTGCTCATTGGAGAAAGTAACAGAAGACTGATAAGGAGACCCCACAAGAGGATACAGAAACCTAGAGTCCAAACTGGATATCACCTCAGGTGAATCAGCTTCGTCAAGCAGTCAGGAACCCTGGCACAGCCGTGGCGGGGGTGGGGGGTTAGAGGATTGCAAGAAGGGGCCCCCCTCTACAGAAATGATACCTATCCGACAGACAACTTACGGAAGTAGAAGTGGTTTTCCTGAGCTGAGGTTTATCTAGCTCCTAAGACTAAGACTCCTTCAATTGGAACATTGAATTGCATAGTTTCTGTCAAACTCTACATCGGACAGATTTAAGAATGAGACATCAACTACTGTATCAAAATTTAGATGCAAACATTTGATCCGGTGAGCTATCAAATCTTCCATTAAAACCGTCATACAAAATGTTAAGAGTGAGGTAACTGAGGCCAAAAGAAACATACAGCAACATTTCTAAAAAAGAACGCAAGGCAATGTAAGTTTGTCGCATGATTCATCGGTGATCAGACAAGCTGACAAAGGTGGGGCCATTGTTATACAGAACTGTTCTCCGTATGCAAAATGCATTCTCAGCTTAACGATAAATTGACTTGAGTGGTTATCCTATGATCCAACAAACTGCATTATGCGGGAGTTTGAGGAGTGTCTCATGCGAGATACATCCAAGGAAACCGATCATGTACGGTATTCCAAAAAGTCATAAGAACTCTTGTTCTCAGCCATAGGTGGCATCATTGATCTAGTGGCGAGATGGTTGGATTTTCTTTTTAAACCTGTTCAGAACATACCTACATGCATGAAGGATACTGGAAACTTTCTCCAAAGGATACGATTGACACGGATCTTGAAGATACACCTTGATCACCATGGATGTGAAGAGGTTATACACTGAATCCCCATGAAGCTGGCACTGAAGCCATGCGGGAACGGTTAACAAGCTTGGATTCCCATGTCAGCCCACCCATTGAATTTGTACTAGAGTTGTCTTTGGTATTACAGAATAGTTACTTTAGGTTTGAAAACTCATGGTATCTTCAGTACACTGGCATACATAGAGGCCATCGCTGCACCCATTGAAGTACCAATTTGTTCACTTTTAAATTTGAGGTTGATCACATTCTGAAACCATTTGAAGATTATACAGTGTCAGATTCATAGATGACATCATACTATGGTGTGGCCCTCGCAGTAAGGCTGTAACATTGGAGCAATACATCAACAACGTTAGATACCCCATCAAAAGCACATGTACAGTAAGTGACAATGCTAATGATTTTCTAGATAGGATGCTACATCATTATACTCTAAGCCCACGGACCGTAACACTTTGTTGTTACAAGGGGCTAGTGCACACCCGAACACTCTAAGAAACCATTACCATACGCACAATTCATTAGAGTGATGCGGAATAACAGTGTTGATAGCATTTTGGCAAGCAGTTGAGCAACATTTATGAAAGACTAAGCTCTGGGTGAGGCCACAACACCAAGAGAGGTGAAAGATAAAGAGGACAGCTGTATTCCCTTGAACATTCAATACCAGGTCATCCAAGGTAACCTCTAGTCAGGAAACATTGGGGAGTGTTAGCAAATGATGAGTCTGTACCAGTTAAATTTAAGAAAAAGCTGAGCTTTTATAAACAGAAATTGCAGTCTGAAAGACTGACCCTGTTCATTTACACAAGTTCATACTGACCCTGTTCATTTACTGTTCATTCCCTGATGAAGTTAGCCTTAGGGCTGACGAAACGCGTTGGATGTATGGTCTGGTCCAATAAATTTCTTTTTGTACCCGATCCTTGCTTCTTGGCTGAATCCTTCCTGCGAATCTTTCTCGAAGTGGAACCTTTTCGCTGAGTGGAGCCCTGGCACCTAAGGAGTAGTGGAGCTATATGAAACCTGGTGAGATCACCTGTCCACAGGATAGCATCCCGGGCTCTCTGCCAATAAAGCACTTAAAGGAAAGATAACGCTTTGAAAACCTCCTGAATCCTGTGAGTGAGATTTCAACAGGGGCTGCGTGTTAGTATAATACTGTAAAGACAGTTATCATATGTTCCTTTACCCTTTTCTGTTTTGTTCTATTGTACGTCGATTGGAGGAGACGATTTAGAGATCTATAAGGTTGTACACCACCATTTGTTTATTGCCTTGGGAAAGAGCACACTTCTTGTTTGCTGTCATTTACATAAGTGTCTGAAGGTTCAGAATACAGGCTGAAAAAGGTGCCTTGGCTGTGTCACCTGTGGCCACATGATTCTGGCAAGAAAGTTTAACCATCCACATACTGTCAGATAGTAAAAAGCAACATAACGGGTAGAACAGATTTTGTAGTATACAATAACATGCTCTTACAGTCTCGCATATGTTGGAAAGACGGATACACCGTTATGCAAGAGAAGAAATCGTTCAAATATTAGAACCGCATACAGGGACGGCAAATACACCTGTTGCCAAACACTTAGGCTAGGGTCAGACGAACGCACATGCAGCTGCACTTTATCACGACCGTAGTAGCAGCAAATGACGGGCAATATACAAAGTACGGCAGCACGAAAATGCGGCCGCGCAACGCAAGCGGCAAACAAACGCATTTTTTCGAGAACGTGATACCGCTAGTACTGACGTACAGAGTGCGCTGCTTCTGCTAGCGGCATGTGTGCGTGATTAGGAGACGTCAGACGCTGCTAATGTCCAACCAACATAACGTCCAGATGCAAAAAGTGTTTTATTGATGATCCATACTGTGACGGGATGAGTGTCCGCCTGCGGTCCTGCTAATATCTGACCTCCTTGATGGCGTCCAGCCCGACTACCGAGTGGCTCGGCACTCGGCGTCTCGAGCAGCCTGATCTACCGACCTCTTGTTGGTGTGGAGGTGGCTGCTGGGCTGACTTGAGGCTCCTTTTCCTGGGATAGACGTGATGTGGAAGGCCGCTGAGTGCCTTCTAGGTGCAATGTGATATTCCCTGGAAGAACTCACCAAACGAAGCTGTATGACTACAAAACAAACTAATTTATTAAAAGGTTTGGGCAGATCCTTTTATACACACAAAGACATGTCCAGACTTGAATGCTCTCAGACATGTCCAGACATTGAATGCTCTCAGACATGTCCAGACTTGAATGCTTCAGACATGTCCAGACATGTCAGACATGTCCAGACTTGATGCTCTCAGACATGTCAGACATGACTTGAATGCTCTCAGACATGTCCAGACTTGAATGCTCTCAGACATGTCCAGACTTGAATGCTCTCAGACATGTCCAGACTTGAATGCTCTCAGACATGTCCAGACTTGATGCTCTCAGACATGTCCAGAATGCTCTCAGACATGTCCAGACTTGAATGCTCTCAGACATGTCCAGACTTGAATGCTCTCAGACATGTCCAGACTTGAATGAATGCTCTCAGACATGTCCAGACTTGAATGCCTCAGACATGTCCAGACTTGAATGCTCTCAGACATGTCCAGACTTGAATGCTCTCAGACAGTCCAGACTTGAATGCTCTCAGACATGTCAGACTTGAATGCTCTCCAGACATGTCCAGACTTGAATGCTCTCAGACATGTCCAGACTTGAATGCTCTCAGACATGTCCAGACTTGAATGCTCTCAGACATGTCCAGACTTGAATGCTCTCAGACATGTCCAGACTTGAATGCTCTCAGACATGTCCAGACTTGAATGCTCTCAGACATGTCCAGACTTGAATGCTCTCAGACATGTCCAGACTTGAATGCTCTCAGACATGTCCAGACTTGAATGCTCTCAGACATGTCCAGACTTGAATGCTCTCAGACATGTCCAGACTTGAATGCTCTCAGACATGTCCAGACTTGAATGCTCTCAGACATGTCCAGACATGACTTGAATGCTCTGACATGTCCAGACATGACTTGAATGCTCTCAGACATGTCCAGACATGACTTGAATGCTCTCAGACATGTCCAGACATGACTTGAATGCTCTCAGACATGTCCAGACATGACTTGAATGCTCTCAGACATGTCCAGACATGACTTGAATGCTCTCAGACATGTCCAGACATGACTTGAATGCTCTCAGACATGTCCAGACATGACTTGAATGCTCTCAGACATGTCAGACATGACTTGAATGCTCTCAGACATGTCCAGACATGACTTGAATGCTCTCAGACATGTCCAGACATGACTTGAATGCTCTCAGACATGTCCAGACATGACTTGAATGCTCTCAGACATGTCCAGACATGACTTGAATGCTCTCAGACATGTCCAGACATGACTTGAATGCTCTCAGACATGTCCAGACATGACTGAATGCTCTCAGACATGTCCAGACATGACTTGAATGCTCTCAGACATGTCCAGACAGACTTGAATGCTCTCAGACATGTCAGACATGACTTGAATGCTCTCAGACATGTCCAGACATGACTTGAATGCTCTCAGACATGTCCAGACAGGACTTGAATGCTCTCAGACATGTCCAGACAGGACTTGAATGCTCTCAGACATGTCCAGACATGACTTGAATGCTCTCAGACATGTCCAGACAGGACTTGAATGCTCTCAGACATGTCCAGACATGTCCAGACATGTCTTGAATGCTCTCAGACATGTCCAGACATGTCCAGACATGACTTGAATGCTCTCAGACATGTCCAGACATGTCCAGACATGACTTGAATGCTCTCAGACATGTCCAGACATGTCCAGACATGACTTGAATGCTCTCAGACATGTCCAGACATGTCCAGACATGACTTGAATGCTCTCAGACATGTCCAGACATGTCCAGACATGACTTGAATGCTCTCAGACATGTCCAGACATGTCCAGACATGACTTGAATGCTCCCAGACATGTCCAGACATGTCCAGACATGACTTGAATGCTCCCAGACATGTCCAGACATGTCCAGACATGACTTGAATGCTCCCAGACATGTCCAGACATGTCCAGACATGACTTGAATGCTCCCAGACATGTCCAGACATGTCCAGACATGACTTGAATGCTCCCAGACATGTCCAGACTGCTCCCAGACATGTCCAGACATGTCCAGACTGCTCCCAGACATGTATACAGAAAAAATGGCGTCGCGCCCATACTCACTTATTTTTGGAGCGGCGGCAACTGCCAGGAGTAACAGCCCAGTAAATGTATAAAACATAACAAGGAAGGAAAGTGTCATCTGCGCTCATTCCTATGTGTTCCATGTACAACAAAAATGAGGTTTTGTTTGTTTCAATGGCCATTGCAACGTAAGCCCACTCGCCACTTCAAGGCACCTCTTTAGAGTGGGTACCTAACAATTGTAACCAGACATGTCCAGACTGCTCTCAGACATGTCCAGACATGTCCAGACTGCTCTCAGACATGTCCAGACATGTCCAGACTGCTCTCAGACATGTCCAGACATGTCCAGACTGCTCTCAGACATGTCCAGACATGACTTGAATGCTCCCAGACATGTCCAGACATGACTTGAATGCTCCCAGACATGTCCAGACATGACTTGAATGCTCCCAGACATGTCCAGACATGACTTGAATGCTCCCAGACATGTCCAGACATGACTTGAATGCTCCCAGACATGTCCAGACATGACTTGAATGCTCCCAGACATGTCCAGACATGACTTGAATGCTCCCAGACATGTCCAGACATGACTTGAATGCTCCCAGACATGTCCAGACATGACTTGAATGCTCCCAGACATGTCCAGACATGACTTGAATGCTCCCAGACATGTCCAGACATGACTTGAATGCTCCCAGACATGTCCAGACATGACTTGAATGCTCCCAGACATGTCCAGACATGACTTGAATGCTCCCAGACATGTCCAGACATGACTTGAATGCTCCCAGACATGTCCAGACATGACTTGAATGCTCCCAGACATGTCCAGACATGACTTGAATGCTCCCAGACATGTCCAGACATGACTTGAATGCTCCCAGACATGTCCAGACATGACTTGAATGCTCCCAGACATGTCCAGACATGACTTGAATGCTCCCAGACATGTCCAGACATGACTTGAATGCTCCCAGACATGTCCAGACATGACTTGAATGCTCCCAGACATGTCCAGACATGACTTGAATGCTCCCAGACATGTCCAGACTTGAATGCTCCCAGACATGTCCAGACTTGAATGCTCCCAGACATGTCCAGACTTGAATGCTCCCAGACATGTCCAGACTTGAATGCTCCCAGACATGTCCAGACTTGAATGCTCTCATACAATACAGGATACATGTTAATACATCACACTAATAAAAACCACACCAGTAAAACCACATCTAGACATGAAATAAAATGTCCATACACTTAAAACGCACAACCGAAATATAAAAGGAAAAAATGATCTTTAAAACTGAGTTTTTAGTCACGCGGCTCGCTGGAAGGAGCGCTCAGGTCCATTCCGTGACACGTACAAAATCACGGACGAAAATGCGCATCATATGACCGCTATCACGTATTCGTGAAAAAATACGTCCATTCGTTGGAATGCACTTTTTCACGGACGCGAAAAATGCGTTCGTCTGACCCTAGCCTTAGGAGGTGGGACACCCTTTATGCTGAATTTTACGGCCAACCATATCCAATGTTTCTACGCAAAAAGGCTTTTTGGATCCATAAATCGGATCCAGTGCACCCTAAGGGTTTAAAATGAAAGAAAGGTTTGTTCACCTTTTTTGTAGCAACGATTCAATAGTTTAGTGTGTAACCTCTGAAAAATTTTAGTGTCTAAAATGATCAGTTAACATATAGAAGAGAAGATATCTGCTTGAGGAACTGTAGAGATTTAAGCCTCATTTTAAAATCGTTTTTTTAGGGGAAGTGGGCTTCTTTAAATTTAACATTAGTGATTATGAATAGTTCTGTGTGGTTATTGCAGAATGGTGTGCAAACACCTTTGTGCGGCTTTATACCAGTAGATCCGGCAAGAATATAGCTGGCTTGGGCGGTTGCCATGGGAGCAGGTTACACATCGCTACAGAGCGTTGGAATCCAGCTCATGCGCAAACGCATCGGGATCACGCTGGGGGAAAAGGCACGTTGGATGGGTGAGTGGCTATTCAGTTAGTCTTTTTCCCTTCTATTTAAGTAGTGTTGTGTGATTTGTAATTGTATGGATCTTTATCCTGAAGAAAGCTCCCCAGCGAGGAGCTGAAACGTCAATTTTTATGGATCAATAAAACTTTTTGTACTTGGGAAAAACCCGTAAGTGCTGACCATTTCTAGAGAAATCAGTTACATCACAGCTCATTTTAACAACTGAACAATAAAAATCAGTGAGCATCCTGCGCATCTGTTTATTTTTTGTCCGGGTGTATCGCTTGCTATTGCGGATGCACGATGTGTGTTCTGCATTCTGACGTTATATTGTGGCAGGCGAGAGAAAGCTCAGTCACAGATGTGTGCAGCAAAGTATCTTTCCCTATTGTTGAGCATCACCTACTTGAATCTGTCCAGCTGCTGTGTATTTGGGAAACTGCAGGTTTTTCAGCCAATTTTACCATATTGCATAGGTTTGTATATGGGGCACAGATATATTTTAATTATTTGAACAAAGCTGTTGTGTAGGGGTTTTGTCTCAGGCTGCTTATTTGGCTATTGCGTATGTCAGCATCAGTGAGGACTTAAAGTTTGACGATTTTATTGAAAATAGATCTTGGTGTATGGAGTAATATGAAATCACAATCCCTAGTGTTGGCAGCTAACAGTTAACATGGAATTCAGAAATAAATTTGGACTTGGAGGTATTCAGCAATACCAATCGTGTGGCTCTCACATTCATTTATTAGGTGGCAAGAAAAAACTCACCAATAGATTAGAATACCTTCTAAAAAAAGATATACGATTAAGGTGGGACATAGAATAGTCCCACGAGGTCTAAGGCTAGGGTCAGACGAACGCATTTTTCGCGTCGTACGTGAAAAAATGCAGTCGAAACGAATGGATGTATTTTTTCACGGAATACGCGATAGCGGTCATACGATGCTCATTTTCGGCCGTGATTTTGTACGGATCATCAATAAAACACTTTTTGCGTCTGGACGTTATGTTGGCCGGACATTAGCAGCATCTGACCTCTCCTAATCACGCAAAAACGCCGCTATGCGGCCGCAGCGCACTCTGTACGTCAGTAGTAGCGGTTTGACGTTCTCGAAAAAATGCGTTCGTTTGCCACTTGCGTTGCACGGACGTACTTTCGTGCGGCCGTTCGTCGTATGTTCCCCGGCATTGGACGTCATTTGCTGCTAGCATGGCCGTGATTTCGTGCGGCTAAACACACGTTAAAACTGCTTTCGTCTGACCTTAGCCTAAGATGGCTAAAGACCCTTCACCTGAAATGGTGAATGACTCATTTATGGAGACTTGGTCCAACATGTTACAAGCTTCTCTTACACCACCATGGAGGTAATCATCCAAAGAAGGAAGGTACTATTGGGAGGATATAAATTTGGAAATAGAAACTTTGCACAATAGACCCAAGAAAAGGAGGGAACTGAAAATTATTGAAGCCAGTCTCGAAAAGATTACTAAGGAGAACAGAGGGAAATACATTTGAGATATGAGGGATTTTTCGAACAATAGGGTCTGGATCTTTAATAACCATACCTCGGATAAACATTTCAGGGGTCTAAAAAGGGATTAAACCAACCCCCATGGAAAACAAATATAGATAATCTATCCCTTACAGACCGACTTAACCACCATTCCCCAAAAGGAAGTTCAGCACAAGGGACGATCCAGTGGTAAGAAGAAAAATCATTCCAGTCAGACTGATCCCTCAGCCAAGGAGATATAGCAATACAGTGCATCAAAGTCCTCTCAGAGTGAGGGAATGATTGGGTTTCCCCCACCTGTAAGAGGGAATATTCATAGGGACTCTGAAAGAAAGCGGTGGTAGGAAGGGTTAAAGGGAATGTCACGCACATATAACATCAGACCCACAATACGAATCAAGAAGACCGGGACAATACAGCATCCCTATTTACAATAAGTATATGCCACTAGCAGATTTGGGAGATTATTTTTTTCACCGAGGGGAATATATGCGCCAACGAGAAGTCCCTTATATAGATCAAAAGAGATTAAAGGGAGCGACTGGACTTTGTCCAAGAATCGTCAATCCAGGGAAAAGACCTATAAAGGGAAGAGGATGCAGAGTAGGAACAATGGTACAGAGACAAAAAAAGGGGAAGGTTGTAGGAACACAACAAGGTATATTCAATATAAGCAAACCCTTACAGAAGGACAAATCGGTATACTGGGCAGAGGACTGAAATATGTCCCACCTTCTAAAAATAACACATTTGTAGATTTACAGACATTTAACAGTTATGCCTTAAGAGATATTTTTCAAGAACTCCGCTACAAAGACAACCACCACAAGTAAATACATATATACTACACTAAAAGATAGGTCTAAATATTATCCCCGCCCTATGACATCTAAAGGCAGTTGACACATTTGAGCAACTGATTCTAAGGGATATTGGTAAATTAAAAGATATAGAAATAGGACAAATAATTTAACCAAGGCAGAATATGAGGGTCTTGAAACACTAAGTGGGGATACAAATTTAATAATTAAGCCTGCTGACAAAGGGGGAGGGGGTAGTGGTCCTTAAGGATTAGTATCATCAGGAAACAAGACTGTTAAGCAAACCCAATACTTATTTAAAATTAAAGGAAGACCCCACAGATTCAATTAAGATTCTGTTCTTCGAAACTCTACAACGGGGAATGGATAGTGGGATATCAAATGAGAAAGAATATCATTATCTGAAAGTTGTACATCCATGTATACCGGTTTTCTACTACCTACCAAAAGGTTCATAAGAATAAGGAGAACCCACCCGGAAGACCAATCGTGTCAGGGATAAATTCTATTTCATGCAGAATTTCAGAATACATAGATCATCTACTCCAACCTTTGGTGGTAGCAACCCCGGCTCATCTTAAAAAGATACCATCTCCATTCTACAGATTATTAAAGAGAGTGGCAACCGAACGATCTGTTGGCCACATGCAATGTCAATTCCCTGTGCACCACAATTCCCCATGAGGCAGGTTGTACAGCAATTAAACAATCACTGTTGGAACAAATAGATTACATCATTGAAGGGATAAACTTTATTCTTAAAAAACAATTATTTTTGGTATGGTGGGGATTACTACTTGCAGCGGAAGGGGAATGCTATGGGGATGAGGTTTGCCCCCAGCTATGCTAATTTGTTCATGGCCCACTGGGAATCCAGTGTGGTATGGACCGGGCATGGCTGGGGGCAAGACCTCATACTCTAAACGCTACATAGATGATATATTAATAGTGTGGAAGGGAACTAGGACTAATTTGGAAGCATTTATAGCCCATCTGAATAATAACCAACTAGGGATCAAATTAGACCCCAATATTAGTGATCAATCACTTCCTTGACCTCAACATTTATGTTGAAGGATTAAAACCAGGACCCATTTCAAATCCGTTAATGTTATCAGTTATATACATTTAGACAGTGGCCATTACCCCCCCCCCGGCTTAAAGCCATACCGAGAGGACAGAGGTTACGTGTCTGAAGAAATTGTACAGATTGAAATCAATATTCAATCCCGTAAACAATGATTTTAAAGAGAAGGGATAGAAAGCGGAATCTCTCAATGAGAGAGAAGATATTTCTAAATTAAATAGGGAGAATATATTACAATACAAATGTATGCAGAAACGAATGGAGGAGGTACCATTTGTTATGGACTATAAATGCTGGGAATATAATTAGTAAATCTATTAAAAAACACTGGCCTAGTTTAACTAGTGATCCCGTTTTGACCAACATTTTACCTGAAAACCTGAAAATATTCAGAGGACGAAATGTAGGCACACAGCTGGTTAAAAAAAAATAAAAAAATTTATGAAAATCCACCTACCAAAAACCCTTTGGCTTAAAGCCAGGCTTTTATGGCTGGCCAATGAATTGCCTGTAGAAAAACCGGTGGTCATAAAAAGAACAATTACCCATTTTTCTGGAGGGACTTTATTAATTTGCTTTTAGGACCCAACTGATGAAGCAGCTTTTGCAGCGAAACGCATTTTGGGTTATTTGTACCATTTTATCCATTTTTTAATAAACTTTTTTTTTTGTCCATTGGAGAGCGAAAGATTCTTTTGCCTGATTCAAAGGGGATTGGTGTATCTCATTTACACCTAAGTGCTTATACAGAGCCAGTGGATTCCACACAGGCTCATTACCACGTGAGTTTATTCTATTGTGGGCTTTAATATATTGCCCAGCTTAACAATATCACGCTATGGTCCATATCTATGTTCCCTCTAAGGCTAGGGTCAGACGAGCGTGATTTCTACGGACTGTACGTCCGTGCAGTACGGACATCGTCAGTACGGATGACGCAGTAGTGGTCACACAGTCCGTTTTTTCACTGAAGTTATTTTTTGACGGATGTAGGAGGGAAAAATAAATTACAATGAAAAAACATTGTCCGTCAAAAATGCTGGACGTATAAATGCAGTCCGTCTGACCACGCTCCATCACTCACACACAAAGCTATGCGGACGTTGTGGACGTGGCGCACTCCGCACGTCCGTTCTAGCAGTATTACGTTCTTGCCTAACCTGCGTCCGTTTGCAGCGTCCGTCATGCGTCCGCAGTTCAGTGCGGACGTACTTCATGTGTCAGGCTCCAATGGGCTTCCTGTCATGCTATCACGGACGTACGTTTAGGCGCAATCACGGACGTGAACACTACGCTCGTCTGACAGCAGCCTAAGATGGATCACATCAACCATATAAAAGAACATACGAAGACGGGGGTAATCCCTGAAAGGACCCACTGCGTGTATACTGAGCCTTGATTTTATAGGCTCTACTCCATGTGAGTGAACCATCATTACTCACATATTGTTATACTTGTATAGGCTTACTGTGCCATGTGTATTTTTTTTCTTTACATGTACTCCAGAACTACAGTACTATGAACTAAAGTACTATTGGGCAAATAAAGTCCAATCGGTTTTGTTATACATGGTATATTTATACTGGGTGTGTGTACTGTGCCTTTAACCTCTTACAGTTTGGGGGTTTTGTACAGGCGTTTATTCATTCTTTGTGTGGTTGTATCTTGTTCGGGTTCTGTAGGGGAGGCCCATAGATAATTCAGCTGCCATACCACTCACACTGATCACTCCCACCACTTGTCATTCTAGCTCCCCTATTTTTCTGTTGTATTTAATTCATATATGTACCTACTTAAATTTGATATCCACCCAGATTTGCGCTATACCCCTTTTTTTCACTGAGGTATACTGGCGTTGTGTATGAACAGCATTTCCAGCTTCAATCAAAGTATCATGCAGATGGGAGGGGGCCCCCCATTAGAGGCCTGAAAGCGTAATCTAGGAGTCCACCTTTGTGAGTGAAATCCTTGATACTATATTCAATGTAGCATTTAAGTTTGCAATATTGCACAATTGGGCTTTATTATACATTTCAGGTTCGATCCAATAAGGACTTTCGGACTTTATCCATACTTGCTCAAACCTTCATGAGGGAGAAAAATATTAAACCATTAATTGTTCTGTCTGCGCTCCCTGAATACAGATCTGTATGTTGGTTTTTACTATTTTGGGTGAGGGACACGCCTAGCGGTGAGGTGCACGCTCTGGTATAGATTACATATTTGCTAGATTTACGTCCATCAATATCAGCGCCAACACCGATACACTATTTTGGTGTATTGAGCAATATTTTTTGAAAATCTATAAAAATTATGTTCATCTAATCCAGTCTTTAAATACTGGACAGGTGCACAGCACAAAGTTTGGCAGATCCTTTATATAGCGCCACAAATGCCACAGCGCTTCACAAGATCAGTATACTAGGGCTTGATACATTAGAATATCACAGGATTACCTGATTCAGGGGGTCTCTGTTCAAGGAAATTTACAATCTATGAGATTTAAAAGTATTTTTGTGAGGTAGGAGCATTCATATCGTTAGGTGTCTTTGTCCAATGACACTCGCTGGGGGTATCTGAAGGATCGGGGAGTCTTTCCATGATTGTAGATCAGCGACCTAGTGGTTAGGTTGAACACGCTTCTTGTTTTCCATTTGTAGGAGGGATGTGCTGAAAGGGATTTGAGCATAGTCGAGTCTGAATTTGCCGATTCATATTGTGTTTATATTGGACAAAGATGAAAGCTTTCGTCCTATCCCCCCCTATCAAACACACTCTTTAGGGCCAGAATTAGTGCATTTTTTACTTCCGCACTTAAGCAAAATACCTTAAAAATGTACTTTGCATTAAATTCAGATGGGTTCCAATGCTTTGTTGGAATGAGAGTCTATTTGAGGGTACACCTTTGCATATGCAAATACATAGTGTTGCATTTATCTTACTGTGAGCAAAAGCTCGACGCTACCCCAAAAATAACAGTCAACCCTGAAATGCTTTCAGTACCAACATTTCAGCTATTCACTTGGTGTTAAGCGAACTGGCATGAAATTCACATATTCTGGTTTGGAAACCTGAAATTAAGATTTAAGACCCACTCATCCCATTGTCACTGCAGGGTCCTGACATCAGCATGGCAGCAGTGTCAGTCTCCATCCAAGGAGACTTATCCCATCCCAGTGGAATAGGAAGGCATCTTAAAAAACACAGACTGAGGTTATGGTTACTCCATGAGGTGTTTTGCGTTAGATATATTTGCCTGTGACACTACAAACCAGGGCAGATTCTGACCATTGATACATTAAGTGTGATAGTAACCATCCTTCCATTGGTGTCAAAGATTACATTTTACAGGTCTTGACGCCTGGATCGATCACGATATACATCTGTGTTTCAGGTTACATGTACATGGTTTCTCATAATTACATTAACGGAAAGGATTGTGAGAATTCACACACTACAAAAGAAACCTAGGTTTCTTTTTTTTTTTTGAGAACGGATTTTACCAGGAAGGATACATTGAGATTTCTCTCGTTTTCAAGTATGTCCTGGGTGGCGAGTATGTTCCGTTAGGCGTCTTGCCCAAGGACACTTACTGGAGAGGTTGCTCGTTGGGATCGAACCCATGACTCCACCGGCTCTCCACACAGAGCAGTGATGTTACCTCTACTCCACCCAGCCGGTACATATTTAAGGGTTATCCAGCACTCATTGTTTCCCTATTGTAGGAAAGAAGCTTAGTCCAAGTAAAAAATAAAAAAAAATTAAAATCTGGATGCAGTTAGGCTTGAAGAAAATATAAAAACCAGGGGAAAAAAAAAAAAAGGCTCGGCAGGATCCAAAACCTATCAATGTGAAGCATAATGCAATGGCTACAGCACTCCTAGAGAAAAAGACTAAACACCAAGAATTCTGCCCAAGATTCGTGAGAGTTCATATAGAATATAAATCTTCTGAGCGGAGCTGGTGGAGCTCCACGTGTCTGCAACTATTGGGGACCTCCAGCTGACTAATTATACGTTTTTTTTTAAATTGAGGTGCTGAAGTTGCTGGTCACCGGAATTGTGATGTCCGGAGCCTGTTTAGTCCCCCCCCCCTCTGGACCAGAGACCAGCTGTTTCAGGCCTCAGTTCCCTGCCGTTTGCGACCTATCAGCAGCCATCTTTGGGCCTAGGCTCCAGCTCAGGCCAGACCTGGACCTCTTTCGGCCCCCTAACCTAGGTACACGGCTGTTCCAGCTCACGGAGATAGAGGGCCCCCATCTTCCAGCTGCAGCAGCTGCCCCTGTAGCGGAGATAACAGGGGATGGTGTGACTGGCGGCAGCTGGCTCGCACACCACCCACCAGAAGTCTGGGAGCCATTTTAGAGGGCCTTGAGGCCTGTCTAGCGCTGATGCCAGGGGATGACAATGAAAGTCCGATCAATTGTGGCCCGTGGCACCAACTGCTGGCAGTAATGGATACCGATTGGTGGATGGAGACTTCTTGAGTCCCTGTGAGCCACACGGATGACCACAGATAGGAACATTGTTATCGCTATATCATTCTTTTAAAAGAATGTGAACAATGACGCTGCACTAATGATTTTTTTTCTATGGGGTGCTTTGGCTAAAAAGCACGCAATTCCAAAAAAATTTAACGAGTCCCCATTTCTAATTTAACAAGCACACCCCCCCTAGAAAATATAAACTCAAGTCTCGAATGATAAAATGAAAAAAGAAAGTTACATGCTGTAGGATTAAAAATTCTAATTTTATTGCATTTTTTGTTAGAATATACCAGGCAGGACATGACGCATACATATGATATATTATGAATCCGCGGAGTCTGCCGGAAAGAACAATTTGTAAGAGGTTTGGGTCATATAAAATATGGCTTCAAATAAAGTTTAAAGATTAGCAAAAGCGGTAAAAATTAGCTCTGCACACAGATGTGAAATGGTTCTGCAGCGAAGGGGGTTAATGTACACCCTGAATACCCAGTTAAGGTCAGATTTATTGGTTGCCTGCATAAACTTCTGAATATTTAAAATTATAGATCATCTTGTATAGATGCTGTATGTTACTCCTACTTTAATAGAGTAAGCTTAGATTTTATTAAAGCCTATTTAACCAAGGTGTTAATTTTGTTGCATCTTATTTTTTCTAACCAAAATTTTAATATTTTGTATTTTATTCTAAGAGGGTCATTTTTAGTGATGAGCCGAACCCCGAGTTCAGTTCGCACTCGAACTTTCCAAATGTTCGAATTCGAACTCAATACAAGTCAATGGGACTCAAAATTCGATTTTTAGAGTGCCCTCCAAGAGGGCATATATGCTAGATTTTTGCCATAAAAAGGTGTATGGGGGTCCGGGTAGTGCCCTGGGGGACAGGAAACAAGGACAAAAAGTAAAAAAAAAACCGTTTTTAAAAGGGACAGTGAGTTTTCCATGAAATAAGGGTTAACAATAAAAACGAAAAATTCCTTCAAATATCGTGCCTAGGAGGTCCCCATAACCTGCCCGTGAAGTGGCGGATTTCTAGGATGTAGAGAAATATGTAAAACCCCAAAAAAAAGAATAATATTTCAAAATTACGTTAAATGCTTTTCCTTTAATCTATTCATAAACAACTGCTTGGGGCGGCAGCCTGTATGAAAAGACATTTTAGGACGTGCAGAATAAGTTGTGATTTTTTGGCTAAATTATGGTGAAACTTATGCAGGCTTTGGATGAAAGTAACAAAAGGTGCTTTAAAATTGGGCTTTTAGCGTCGGCAACAGTGCCGTCACACTGTAACCCCTCTGAGGATATGAATCTGGTACAGGTGTCAGTGGCAGTGCACCCAGATATTGTGCCTTTGGTGCCAGGCCAGCAAGCGCCATCATACAGTAACCCCTCTGTGGTATTGTGGAAGAGTGCAGGGGTGGACCATGCAGTCAGGGCCAGTGCTAGACTATTTTGCGCCCTAGGCAAGACCAGCTACTTGCACCCCCCAAAAAATTAAATTAACGACACATGAAACTGCTAAATTTCTTTTTATTTAAGAATAAAGTTTGAAAGCACCAATAGTAAAGGTAAAATAAATAATAAACTGTATTAAACGATTTTAAATTAACTCTAACAAAATTAACATTAACTGTATTGAACAAATATAAATTAACGAAAAAAAATAAGAGTTGTCACGCAAGTTTCAATTTGACACAAAATTTCACTTTGCGTGCCTTATCCTTTGTAATAGAATATAATAATATAATATATATATATCCAGCCCAAATCATGCTCACAGTCACAGATGCGCTATATATATATATATTGCCCAGGCCAGCTCACATAATGCGTATATATTGCCCAGGCCAATCCCCTGGTGGAGATAGGGGGTTCATTTGAACCCCGAACTCTCCAGGCAGCTAGTGGGTCATGGAGGGTGTCAATCGAAAGGCCTGAGCATGGCCTTTCGAATGATACCCAACATGACCAGGTATAAAGTAAAAAAAAAGAAAATAAAAACCATGTATTTTTTGTGTGTTATTTTTATTAATGCAGCAATATTGTTCACATTTCAATTATAATGTGAACGATGATGCACTAATGATTTTTTTTCTGTGGAGTGCATTTGCTATAAATCACCTAATTCCCCACAAAATGTAACAAGTCCCCATTTCTAATTTTTGTACAAGCGCACCCCATAGAAAACATAACCGCAGACGCTCATGTGCTAAAATGTAAAAAAAACTACACACTGCAGATGATTAAAAATTCTATTTTATTGCATTTTTTTGTCATAATATACAGGCAGGACATGACATATACATATAAAAATTATATATTATGAATCTGCCGGAAAGAACGATATCTAATAGGTCTGGGCTATTTAATAAAATGTGGCTTTAAAATCGCGTTTAAATATGAGCGAAAGCAGTAAAAATGAGCTGAGCACACAGCAGTGAAATGCAGCATAGAAGATTAGAGAAATTAACACTTCTCAGAAGCAGACACCACACCCTCAGTATAGTCTACATACAATGTATCAAATTCATTAGACCAGACTAAAAACACCTGTTTATGCCGGTTGAAAACACAGGTCATTTAGAGGTGAGAATCTTTGCACGTACACATTAGTTTTTAATTCAATATCTAATAAACCATTGCTTAGAATATTCTGCAGTAAAGAGTCTATTTCTAGATTTAGTATTTAAGTATTTTTTATACTTAAATTTTTTTTTGAGAACTCTAACCGAACACACCAAGAAGTTCGAAGTTCGTGAACTTGCGAACAGCCAAAGTTCGAATTGAACTCCGAACTGATCGAACCGAACAGCTCATCTCTAGTCATTTTATGTATTAGCGCAAGTTGAGGAAATTGAGGCAAAGTAGCCATATCACATAATAAAAATATTGAACATTTTATATTATGAGTTAGGTATTCATTTAAACAGGTACAAGAAAGCTTTACTATGAAAGCTGTGTGGGTTCAAACGAATTACATCAATAAGGGGTTAAACTATACTACATTCAGCGCTTCTAGTGACCTTTTACACTGAAATGGATCAGATAGTAGACCTGCCATCATTATCCCCTTGCTGTAGCTTGTGATGTTTGAAACAAATCTACATGTGTTGCGCAAATTTACGAAGCTTTCATAAACCTTTCTTCAAGCAGGAAGAATAGTTGCTCTGAAGCCGGTAAGGACAGAACCCAACTGCAGTAATTCCTCCAAGTTACATTTGTATTGTCTCCAGGCATAGAAATATACAGGGTTATTCAAAGATAATCGAAAAGCCACTGCACGTTCGGTGACTTTTCGTTCTCTTCAATTTGGTGCGATTTGGCGGACCTAATTCGGCGACCCTGCGGTGTAGTCAGGAAACACTTCAGGGTCGCCGAAGTGCGAACAGGAGGCGATGGAAGCAAACAGGACACTGAATGAAGCGCCGAACAACATACTTGTCAAGTCGAATGCCATGAAAACATGCTGACAAGCCACCGAAGTGCCGCCGAATGATGTACTCCTTGACAACCCGCCGTATGCGGTGAAAACATGCCAAGTCGCCGAACGGCTCCGGAAAAGCCTGACGATCGAAAAGTCACTGAATGACCACTGAATGGATAAAAACTAAAAACAAAAAGCCAATATAAATTCCCTAATTACCAAAATTTTTTTATCTAGTCCTGCAATCAGTGCACCTGTGAATTTTTTAACTGAACCAGTCGAAGAGTGAACAACTTAAAGCAAAGCGTTAACGCAACATGGCAGACAGGGGAAAACGCAAAAGGAGCCAGGGGGGTAGCGGTGCCGGGAAGAAGCACTGAAATGTGGGCAAAGATCACAGATGCAGTGAACGCAGTTGGTGGGAATGCGAGTGCATATGTGGTGAAGAAATGGTAAGTAGAATAGCATAAACATGTCACATACACATAGTACACATAAAATACATTAGCCAACATATGTCCACACATGGTGCAGCATAATGTGTTATCTGTTCATACAAATGTGCTTTTAAAAACTTACGCAGGCTTTAAGTTACACATTTGCCCAAGTAGAAATCAGGCATCAACTGGTCACACGTTTAAATTCCATGGCCTGCGCAGTGTGTGCGTGCCATTGAATAGTTAATCTGCCAGTATGGTTAATGGTTAAATGCAGTAAAATGTGCTTTTAAATCTCATAGAAGCGAAAGCTTGGATTTTAGCCCACTTTGACAGGTGGAAATTTTGTTTTTGGAAATAAAGTGCTAATCATCTGTATGCTTTCAGATACATTTGCAGCTGGCTTCACAGGGTGTGGTTCTTGTAAATGTATCAATACCTGGGCTTCTGAATTCTAAATCACTGTTAATCTCTACTTCATGTCCCTCAAATTTATGCTGGTTAACGCCTAAAAGGACCAGGGCACAGTTAAGTCAATGCATTCATGATGTAAATGTTACACTGTGTCCTTTAGGGGGTTAATACATTTTCCCTTTGAATCCCTAGATTTAAGTAGATCAAAGTCATTATTCCTTCTATATGTATTACTAGTCTTTGCATCATGTCTGAATGCAATATACTTGTGCATTTACAGCATTTGTATGATAGGTGCACCTCCAGTAGGACATGTGAGCTCAAAGATAATTGTGGCATATCCATATATTTCAGCCAAGCGTGGATGTATGCCTTGCAGTTTATGCATTAGGAACACAACGTGAACATTTCATAGAAACATAGAAACATGTCGGCAGATAAGAACCTTTCGGCCCATCTAGTCTGCCCAATTACATGGATACTTAACCTGGATTTATCTTTTGTTTAGGATAGCTGTAAGGTCCTGGAGGCCCTCACCCCCTGGCGCCCCCTTTTGGTTTCACATCCTGCATGTCCCCTGCAGATTTCAAAGGCTCTGGTATGAACAATGCACCTTCCTCATTTTGACGTCCTGGCCCTGGATCCAAACCTGCCCTTTATCCTCCTTGATTAGCCCTTCATATAAGGGAGTCCCACCCTCAACCCTTCACTTCCACATTCAATGAAGTTCCTGTCTGCTAGACCAATCTGCCAAAGCTCCCTGAAACTCTCTACCAAAGACTCCAAGGACCCTCTGCTTTATTCTGGACATTCATTACTTCATACACCGGTACCCTTCCATCCTGCTCCTCCTCTGCCTCCCCCCATCTAAGACTCCCCGTGTACCAGACCCCTTGCTGAACCCTGACGTCTCTATTTCTGTTACCTTGTCTGATCCCATGCCACGGTGTTTATTTATAATAAACACTCTTTGTTTATCCTGAAACCTGCCTCATCACTGCATCCTGGGCTCACAACCTCAACCTGCTACACAACCCGTAGTACGGTCGTTACAGAATGTGGAAGTCAAGACCCTGTGAGCCCGCAGTGATCCATTCCATGGTGGAAAACTTAAAAGATGCCTTCCTTAAGACCCAGCAGTATCTGGACTCTCTGCTTGATTACACGCAGCAAAACCCAAGGGGCACCTCAACTAAGGTGTGCGTTCCTGCTACAGAGGGAGCCAGAGGACCGCTGACCCCAGAAGAAAAGGCAAGGAGGAGGGCGCTAGACCTCTGCTTCTACTGCGGGGACCCCTTGCATCAGATATCGGCCTGCCCGCTACGCCCACCTAAGCCAGGTACAAAAAGTTTTTCTAAACCTGTTATTGCAAAGCCTGTTCAGATCAAGCCCATAAAGCCTTCATTGGGGAAGTCGGTACCTGCCCTGCAGGAAATAAATTCATCAAATGTTAGGTATAAAAAATCTGCACCCAAAGAAAAACCTGTGTCCCAGCCAACTCCCAGAAGAAGCCTGGTAATTAAACCTCCTGCACCAAGCGTGTCCCTGCTCCCAGGAAACCTGGGCCAAGAGCTACCAGACTCTCTGCACCCAGAGACCAGGTTACCCCAGAAGCTTCTTCTGAGGGGTCAGACCAGGAAACCCCTATTGAGTACGCCGAACCGGATTCCGATCCCGACGTGCCAATGGAGCAAGATTCCATAGATGTTGAGTCAGCCATGCCCATGGAGACTGAGCCTAACCAATACATCATGGCTGGTGTTACCAAGAAGCCAGAACCCAGCCCTCTATCTCCTTGTTGCACATATGCTTCAAACGGGACTGTTGTTCGCAGAGAAGACCTGGAGGTATTCGAATCGGCCCTGAGACTCCGGGAAGCCATCTATCCTTGCCGCTCGGTTCCCAATTACAGGACTCCAGCTACCACAACCACTTCGAGGGCACCATACCAGAGATCTGCCTTCATTGGTACCCTGTTCTCCAGGCCACCCACAGCTGTCTGGTTGTCTGTGAAACCAGAACCTCAAGAGCTGGAGACGCACCCATGCCTCCTGAAATTGGAGGTTGAACAAAAGTCAAAAGTTGCTGCCCTGCACATCGCAGATTCTCCAGCCGCTGCTGCCCTGCACATCGCAGATTCTCCAGCCGCTGCTGCCCTGCACATCGCAGATTCTCCAGCCGCTGCTGCCCTGCACATCGCAGATTCTCCAGCCGCTGCTGCCCTGCACATCGCAGATTCTTCCAGCCGCTGCTGCCCTGCACATCGCAGATTCTCCAGCCGCTGCTGCCCTGCACATCGCAGATTCTCCAGCCGCTGCTGCCCTGCACATCGCAGATTCTCCAGCCGCTGCTGCCCTGCACATCGCAGATTCTCCAGCCGCTGCTGCCCTGCACATCGCAGATTCTCCAGCCGCTGCTGCCCTGCACATCGCAGATTCTCCAGCCGCTGCTGCCCTGCAACCTGCGGGATCTCCTATTGTCGCTGCCCTGCATCCTGCAGGCTCTCCTGAGCTGTCATCGCCACGGGGTCGTCGTCGTCGCCGTAAGGCCACGTCGCTCAATGCCGCCGCAGAGCCGTGCAGTGCCAAGGAGATCGCCAAGGGCGCTGCCCCACCAATCCTTTCCGCGGGCGCTGCCCCACCGGTCCTTTCCGCGGGCGCTGCCCCACCGGTCCTTTCCGCGGGCGCTGCCCCACCGGTCCTTTCCGCGGGCGCTGCCCCACCGGTCCTTTCCGCGGGCGCTGCCCCACCGGTCCTTTCCGCGGGCGCTGCCCCACCGGTCCTTTCCGCGGGCGCTGCCCCACCGGTCCTTTCCGCGGGCGCTGCCCCGCCGGTCCATTCCACGGGCGCTGCCCCGCCGGTCCATTCCACGGGCGCTGCCCCGCCGGTCCATTCCACGGGCGCTGCCCCGCCGGTCCATTCCAAGGGCGCTGCCCCGCCGGTTCTCGCCAAGGGCGCTGCCCCGCCGGTCCATTCCACGGGCGCTGCCCCGCCGGTCCTTTCCAAGGGCGCTGCCCCGCCGGTTCTCGCCAAGGGCGCTGCCCCGCCGGTTCTCGCCAAGGGCGCTGCCCCGCCGGTTCTCACCAAGGGCGCTGCCCCGCCGGTTCTCACCAAGGGCGCTGCCCCACCGACCCTCTCCGAAGTCACCTCCAAGTCCAGCCAGTCCGAGATGGCTTGGGTGATGGGTACACTGGCAGGCTTCGTTGGCCAGATAGCCACCCTGTCCCAACATGTACGGGACGTCCAGGAGAACCAGCTGATACTACAGGCCCTGTTTTTTGACGCCCGTGTGCCATCAGTATACAGGCAGCCGGGTGATCCACTTCTGCCGAGCTCGTTGACTGCCGTCAGTGAAGACCCTGACCTCGCCCTGGGCCGTTCGGAGTCTGGCCCTTAGAGGGGGGGCTCTGTAAGGTCCTGGAGGCCCTCACCCCCTGGCGCCCCCTTTTGGTTTCACATCCTGCATGTCCCCTGCAGATTTCAAAGGCTCTGGTATGAACAATGCACCTTCCTCATTTTGACGTCCTGGCCCTGGATCCAAACCTGCCCTTTATCCTCCTTGATTAGCCCTTCATCCTCCTTGATTAGCCCTTCATATAAGGGAGTCCCACCCTCAACCCTTCACTTCCACATTCAATGAAGTTCCTGTCTGCTAGACCAATCTGCCAAAGCTCCCTGAAACCTCCTGAAACTCTCTACCAAAGACTCCAAGGACCCTCTGCTTTATTCTGGACATTCATTACTTCATACACCGGTACCCTTCCATCCTGCTCCTCCTCTGCCTCCCCCCATCTAAGACTCCCCGTGTACCAGACCCCTTGCTGAACCCTGACGTCTCTATTTCTGTTACCTTGTCTGATCCCATGCCACGGTGTTTATTTATAATAAACACTCTTTGTTTATCCTGAAACCTGCCTCATCACTGCATCCTGGGCTCACAACCTCAACCTGCTACACAACCCGTAGTACGGTCGTTACAATAGCCTTATGCCTATCCCATGCTTGCTTAAATTCAATTACTGTTTTGGCCTCTACCACTTCTACTGGAAGGCTGTTCCATGTATCCACCACCCTCTCAGTAAAATAATGCTTCCTGATGTTTACTTTTAAACCTTTGCCCCTCTAATCTAAGACTATGTCCTCTTGTTTTGCTAATTTGTTTCCTTTTAAATATACTCCCTTCCTCTACCTTGTGGATTCCCTTTACGTATTTAAATTTCATCTCATGAAGTGTACATGCTGTGTCCATTGACTCACACAATCCATTGTTACATATACCTTGCTTCCTAAATATAATACATTCACTCATGAAACAGGATTGTAGCCAGTTGCTGGGCATTCCAACCCCTGAAGGGTGGCCAGGCGTGTCGTGCAGGGGTCACCGATGGTGAGGTATGCCTCGCTGTCAGGTGCAGTCATGCACCTCTAATTGGGCCTGCACAGCCCATGGCCTCATCCGCACAACACAAGAGTAAAATTGAACGATGCGTATACGTGCAAATATACACACGTATGTGCGTATCTATATGAAAAAGACCTAACTATGAAGCGCATATTTGGCTGCAGGGAGAAGCCCGAGTTCAGACCATGTTTCTGTAGCCAACAGCATGCTGTGTGGAGGGGCAGAGATGGCTCATTGAAGACAGTGGGGCCTACCTGGACACCCTGCGGCTTCAAGACCCTCCAGCCATGCGGTAGCCATAGAAGGTCCCATGCGGTTAAAGGGTTACATTTGAAACTGTTGTAAACATCTCATTGTTTCTAGAAAGGGGAAGGGTCACATTAGTGCATCCTGAATCCATCATTATGTACAGATGCAATGGCTCACTCTAGATCACACGTGTACTAAATGTTGAAATCAATAGGACATCGAAAGTTCACAGAAGTTAATATTGTAATTCTTGTGGCCTTTCAGTTACTTCGATGTGAAGCGCCAGATCAGACGCAAGTTGGCCAGGGTCATGCGCTCCGCAAAGGTCACCGGTGGAGGCCAAGCTGAAGATCCGAATCTGTCGGACTACGAGAAAGAAATATGAATTCCTGGGGCCAGACGCATTTGAGGGTGTGCATGGGGTGCCAATACCCAAGTCTAGACTTCATGTAACATTTGCATACACAATAGACATTTGCCAAGTGCTCCTAGAAGCTACATATCAAGGGCCCCCCCCCCCCCATCAGCTTCCTACAGGTCAGACGGGGACACAAAGGTTTAAATGTACATGTTTAGAGCGAACATTACAATCCCTGTGTAACCTGTAGATCATGGTGCAGGCACAGAGTCCAGCAGCCTGTCCTGTAGTGGCCGCTAGTCTCCATGATGCTTGGGCAAGCACTTAATCACCGCTTGCATCCTTGACTCCATGGAGACTTTTGCTGCCAGGTCACATGACCAGCGGAATCTTTTCCTCACCAGAAATCCTGCAGGTCCGCTGAGTGATACTGCTCACTTTTTGGACACAGTCTTGCTCTGCTCCCAACAGCCAGAAGCAGTGGATTGAGCCGCCATTCTGTCCGTATGAGAGTTAAGTATTTGATATCTTTTAAGTTCAGCTGCAGCAAACAGATTCCTCATTAGTTCACATTTGGTGTAAATGTTTTGAATGAGTGGTTAGACTTTGCGATCATTACTCTTTGCTCATAATTAACTCTACCCATGTTAAGCCGTGTGAGCGCAGAATACTGTATGCGGTTGTAAGGGAGTGCAATCATCCTGTTGGGAACAGTTACATATCAGAACGCAATAGTATGTGCACATTTGTCTGCGTGACTCAAATTTGTGTGGGAGGTATCCTCATGTGAATGTGCACCGTGTAAACCTTCACGTAGAGGACGTCTTAGAAACTTGTTTCTTTCAGGATGTTTGTTATTTAAGTTGTGCATTTTTCCCTAATCTATCATCTCATGACAGCATCAGAGGCAGCTGTCGAGCCACCCCTGCCCTCACCGGAATCCCAGGAGCCAACAGATCTGGATCCACAGCCGACCCTGACAGAGGCTTGCGTCCCTGGCGTCTTGTAAGTTTCCCTTTTCAAACACTCAGAACTTAACACTTTTACAGTGGATGGCTGTTGCCCATTGGAGGTGGCTTCAGATTGGAGGTGTACAGGCCGCTAATTCCAGAATGCCTTGACATGTGATGCCCGTCATAGACTGCAATGGGTCGGCCAGAGTTCACACTGTCCAACTGCAGTCTATGGTGCAGTGTGCTACAAGGTGTCAAGGCAGCCAAATGAAGACAGCAGGTTATACATGTACACCCTGTGTCTTCACAGCCCTCCTGACACGAGTAGGCCAAAGCACACCCTGCGGCAGAAAGGGGTTTATAGAAAATTTGTGCCTTGGCTGATAAGTCTGCACAATTGTTACGTACCGTGCTGATGTCCCCAGGCGCCTGGAATATTCGTGCTCGCTGGCTGGGGGCCGAATGAAAAAGGGAATCCCAGCAGACATGTGAAACGCCGTGGGCAATGTCACGGCACCGCCAGGTTTAAAACCCACAGGAAATGCCAACCATCGACCTTTTATGGGCTCCCAAAAATACATAAGGGAAGAATACCACCTCATGGCAGGCCCATTGTATCAGGCCGAAACAACCTTACACAGAATATCAGCATCTATGTAGATAAGGCACTTAGACAAATGTTAGAGTCCCTTCCATCCTACATCCGTGATACAAAACAAATGCTAAAAACCTTAAATGAGATGACTATACCGGAAAACTGCATTTTATGCAGCATTGATGTAGAATCTCTTTACAGCAGTATACCCACATGATCTTGGACTAGACTTAAATATTTTTTGGAACAGGACGCACGTTTTTCTGAAGAACAAACATTTGTGATTCATCTATTAAGGTTTACACTGACACACAACTTTGTTCGATGGTAAGATTTACCGCCAAGTTGGTAAAACAATGGGGACATCCTGGGCACCCACTTACGCCAACCTATATTTCTGTTGGGAGGAAAAAAAGTCTTTAGTCCCGAAATGTCAAATTTTTCTAATAATCGCTATGTGGAAATGCTACAAAGACATTCTCTGGAGGTGTAACCGGAGTCAGACAGGTTCACTTCATTAACGGCGCCGGACCAGACACAAGCAAGGATTGTCCAAACACGAGTCTCTTCAGGAAAGGCAAACGTTTATTGTGTCGTCACACAAGTGCTCACACAGGATTGAATCTCTAAAAGTGAGCCCCTCTTTCACCCCGTGCAAGGGGTCTTATACTCAAACATACGTAATTAGGTACATCCCAATTAGCCCACCTCCCGCTGACACTTTATTCCACCCCACGTGGGTTAATACCTCCCATCATTAGCATGAACACAAAGAACATTCCACATTTAACTATAAATTGATACACTTCATATTAGTTTGACAGTCTGTGATTTGTTTGTGCTGTCTTTCTCCGGCCAGCGCCTCCCTCCCTGTTGGCTTTGTTTATTCAGCTAGCCAGGGACCTAGTCTGTTTTCTATGTTCTCTTTGTTCCTCGGCACATCGCACTGACCTTGCTCCATTCATAAATCTTTCTGTCTCTCTGTGCCAAGAGCTGGCCGGATCCTGCCTGGATTTCTTGTTAGCTTTTCTAATCTACCACACATTCCTTAAATTCTACGTGAGCTCAGCTCTTCTCTTCTAAATGAAATCTATTCTATTTACTTGGTGAACCAATATTCTGAACAAGATGGCTGCCTGGCTCAGTGGCATCCATCTTCCAGCCTGATTCTCCTTCAGAGGTAGTATTTGATCATTTGAAGAATTACTAATCTGAACAATACCCAACTAAACCTGAAATTTACATTTGAAACAAATATGGAATCAACTTTTTGGATATTACTATCAGGAAAAACAACCACCCCTCAAACAAGCCTAGATCGTAAACCGACTTCCACTAACAATCTTTTACAATGGAAAAGTTTACACCCTAGACCGCTGAAGAGTGGAATACCAGTGGGTCAATATCTACATTTACGGAGAATTTGTAGCTCAGAAGTTAGCTCAACTCCTGAGAATAGCATTCAAAGAAAAAGGATATCCCAACAAAGTTCTCAAACGAGCATACCAAACGAGCACTCTTAAGTACACGTGAAAGTTTGTTGGTGGATACTAAGAAAAAGAGGACTCCAACATCAGACAGACTAATAGGTAATTACGATATAGGCTGGGATAAAAAAGATGTGTAATAGATTCTGGCCAATTCTCACACAGGACAGACATCTGGGGAAAAAACTCCCACCAGTGACAATGACGGCGAGAAGAGCCAAAAAAAATCGATGATTTACTTGTCAAGAGCCATTTTCAGAGAAAAAAAAAAAAAAAAAAAAAAAAAAAAAAAAAAATCGCCCAAATCCAACTGTTTACAAAGTCCATTAAAAGGGACATATAAATGTGGCAGATGCAAAGCCTGCAATTTTTATCTCCAAAGAACCTAAAACCTTCCAGAATCATGACAATTCTAATTCTTTCAGGATTACATTTTTTTTCAATTGTAGAAGTAAGGGGGTTGTTTATCAGATAACATGCAGTTGTGGTAAGTAGTATGTCGGTAAGACAATAAGAATTTAGGACCAGAATTCTGGAACATATTAGATCAATCAATTACTTAAGAGAAACACCTATTTCGAGACATTAAAATCAGCACATTGAGGGAGAGCTTCCAATTTACAATTTAAGATCATAGACCAAGTTTACCCGGGACCGCGTAAAGGTAACTTGGACATTAAGCTCCGACAGAAGCATTTTGGATCCATCGGTTGGGCACAGATGCAACCCTCACATCTATTCAAAGCAGCACAGTTTTCCAAGTCTGACAATTAGAGACCTAGAATTAACAGTTAGATAATGTAATGATCACAAGGGACAGGCTATCAAGGATGTTCGATATGAAGAACTAATTCCTTTATCTGAGGAAGAACGAATATAGGGACTAATTTTTTTCTAGTATTGGATAAATAAGGGTGTTTTTTCATTGAACATTGATCGATTAGACATATTAGATAGGAGACTCGCTGTTAAGCGGTGAGTTAGTATATAGGTATCGGGCGCTGCAATCCGTTGATACTGTGTTAGCGCATGCGCATTATGGATGTCTGGAAAGCAGGCTCTGGTGAAACCGGAAGACTTAACAATGGAATGCATACCGGATGTCCAGTGACACACACGCCAGCATAGGTATAACAATACAACGGAAATGAGCGTTACGTAAAACCAGCTGAAAATCAAAAGGGACACACTACATATGTATGCAGAGGGAAGAACATAAAATAATCTCTGATGAAGATAGCACTAAGCTATTGAAACGCGTTGAGCTACTGTAGATGACTTAAGTTTGTTTTGGGATTGTCTCCCATGGCGGTGGTTGGTGGCTCGAATTTTTGATTATGTATCTATACTAGGGATGTGCGTTTCGGGTTTCGGAATTTCCACGAAATTTCCCGATTCGTGTTTTCGGAGTAGGCCGATTTTCCGAATCGGACCGGACCCGAAAACCGACAGATCCGAAAAGTTTTCCGAGCTGAAACGAAATATTTTTGGAATTTTCGAATGGACTTGAAATGTATCAAATCAAAATTTATTTTCGCTCTATTCATGATTTCGGTTCCATTCGTGATTTCGGTTCCATTTCGGTAATTCTGGACATCGTATATTTAACTATTATCGGTTATATCGCTGATTCTGTAAATTTTGTAAATGCGTATCACTTTTTGTTTCCAATGATACGATAATTCTGTCGATACGATAATTCCTTCGTAATCTGGTCGGATCCGATTCATCCGCAGGTCGCGCATGCCATGCGCACGCGCGGATGTCGTAACTTTATTGAGCCAGTTTTGACAACTATTTTGACAGGCCAAAAAATATTGAATTTATTTATCATGGCTGAAAGTAGAAGAGAGTCCCATTCGGACACCTCATCTGCTTCCACCCCAGAGACACCACCCAGGAAGAAGCGGGCCAGCAACATGGCATTTGAGGAGATGTTGGAGCTGGTCCGCATCTTTGATTACAAAGATTATGACTGCCGTAAGGGCCCTTACGGCAGGAAGAATAACACCCGCAAGGATTGTATCCTTGACAAGCTCCGAACCACCATCCTGGAGCTGTTCGGGAAAGACCGGACGAAGGACCAGCTCCGAAAATGCTGGTACGACCAAGGCACGCGAGCAGGAGCAGCTGAGGCACATCTGTCGCGTCATAGCCAAATGTAAGTGTCATGTTATATTGTAAAGCGCTGCGCAAACTGTTGGTGCTCTATAAATCCTGTATAATAATAATGTGCTTGCATGTGCTAATGTGCACAGAAATACGTTGATTTATCTAGTCCTTTTTTCATGCAATGTGATTGTGTATAGCTTTGCGTTTTCAACTTTTCACAACTCGTCATACATGCATTTTTGCCATAGCTCTTCCTTTTTGTGATTTTACGTATTCGTGAAAATTGTGACATTTGATGTATGTAGATGAAATTACAATGCTGGATTTCTTTTGGCACTGTGTGTACTGTAGTGTGCTGGGGGGGGGAGGTTGTTGTGATTGAGTGATGCATACGAGAAGACCCGCAGCTTGCCCAATATTGGCTCCCACCTGCGCATCAACAAAAATCTCTGCGTCTCTGCTAAGTGGTAGGATGGGACATTTAGTTCTTCTGAAACTGCATCCAAACAGAGCCGCGTTCAATACAACCTCAGCAGCTGCTGAATTGTTGCAGCGCAGCAATTCAGTTTGCTACAGCAGTGTCATTGAACGCTTTAGATGCAAATTTCAAAACAAAATGGCGGATTTCTGTTTCTGCTATATCCAGTTTTATTATTCGCAGAAACTGAAAGTGAAACTGAGGCTGAGGCCATCTATAAAATAAAAGCAGTCGGCACAATGCGTTTTGTACGCACACAACACAAATAATAGTTTTTATTGAATAAACGTAATGTTTACTTCTGAAAAAAATATATAATTGAACGGTAATATATGTGCAGAGGAAATAAATATTTTGTGACTTTAGAACTATGAGATGGAGTAGTGGTGGGTCAAGCTGGTAGTGGGGTAGTATAGATATACCATTTTTTCCAGTCTGCATTATTTACGTGTTATTTTTTGATTTGGCAGACGACAGGAAGGCAAAGGCAGCATCTGCCCCGGCGGGCACCAGTGCCCCAGTGGAGGAGGGGGAGCCACGGGCGACCACCAGCACTGGTATATACGGTTTTATTTTGCAATGACTTTTGGTCCAAAACATTTTTTGTTTACTGTATTTTAATTTAATTTTTTTATGTACAGCACAAGAGGAGCAGGAGGAGGAAGAGGAGCAGGGCCATGGAGAGAGGGAGCCGGAGCAGGAGGCCGCGAGTCCAGGTTTTTTTTTTTTACGGTTGTATTTTGCATCGACTTGTTCAAAAATCAGTTTTGTTGTTTACTGTATTTTTTATTTCTTTAATTTCTTAGATATAGCACCGGAAGAGATGCTGACGGTGGTGGTGGAGGAGGAGTCGGAGCCTCAGGAGGCCGCCAGCTCTGGTATATACTACTGTTATATTTTTTCGAGACTTAGTCAAAAATAGAAACCTGCTTTACTTACTGTATTTTCCTTCTTTCATTTATTGGATATATAGAAGGAGAAGCCAGATCGGACAGGTCCAGTGTCAGGATGAGGAATAGGATGGCGATCGGCTAGCTACGCCTGGCTGCCACCAACATAGAAGCCATCCAGGAGTTGCTCCAGGAGTTAAGTGAGCATATTAACAATGCCGCTGACATCCTGGAGTGGCAGTGAGACCAGCCTCCTCCTCCCCTATGTTTGTTTGTGCCCCAGTTGGGCAGTTTGCCATCCGTGGCATGTTGTAAATAAATTTTCTATTTTTTCCTGTTTGCGTGCGTTGCTTTTCCTTACTTAAGTTAATATGTATTGCTTGGTTTCCACACTGTTAAATTTATGTACATATAATTTTAACATTTCTATGAACCCTTTGTCATAAATTTGTCAACATATTTGTGGCCATGAATGTGACTGCACATTCTACACTGCCTGCCTGGCCAAAAAATGTCACACACTAACACAATCTTGTTGTGCTGCCTTGAGATTTGATTACCGACGTGGCCTGGTTTTGTTAAGCTTAGGCGATGTCACAACAACATGGATTTTTGTCCACAGTCACATTCATTGTATAACCAAGAATTTATCAAAAAATATTGATGGCAGCACTGCGTGAAGTCTTCTCCGACACAACCCAAAGATCCTTAGTGCGGCTCAGGTCTAGTTTATTTTTCCCCGTTTGCAGCTTCACGCAACACCTCCCAGCTATGAGCTCTCTCTCTCCCACCGCTGCCCGCTAAGACGTTGCCCGCCAACATGGTCACGTCTTTGCAGGAAGACAACAGCGTGGGGGAACGGCAGCTGCCGACAGTCCCAAGACCTCGTCACAATGACGTCAGTTCTGGAGTGAACCCCTAACTGCGACCAATGGTGGAGATGGGGTTCATTGGAACCCCCTATCTCCCGATCCACGGCAGCTATCGGTTAATGTTTGGTATCTTTGGATCGACCAGAGCATGGCCTTTCCAACAATACCAAACATGACAATGTAAAAATTATAAAAAATTTAAATATAAAAAAAAATAAACAGGTTTTTTTGTTTTGTTTATGCAGCAATATTGTTCCCATTTCAATTATGTGAACAATGATGCTGCACTAAGGATTTTTGTATGGGGTTAAAAATAGTGTAATTTTCACCCAAAAAAAATAACAAGTCCCCATTTCAATTTTTTTTAACAAATGCAACTCATAAAATATAACCGCAAACACTCGCATGTTAAAATGTGAAAAAAACACTTTACACCTTGGAAAACAAACATTGAAAATTCTAATTTTCTTTCATTTTTTGTTATAATATACAGACAGGACATGACGCATACATATGATAATGATATATTATGAATCATCTGCCGAAAAGAACGATATATAACATGTCTGGGTCATATTATAAAATAAGGCTTCAAAAAAACGCGTTTAAATGTAGTCCTGTGTTTAATTTGGCTCTGAGGACTGCAGCTGTTTGTCATCTGGCTCCCCCTAGAGGCATATGTATGGGAACATACTTTATTGGACTCATGGACCACACCTCCCAGAATGCCCTTACAGGAAAAAGGAAGGACCCAAGCTAAATGAAACAGGAAGTAAAAAGCATGCATGCAGCGTAGGCAGAACAAAGTGAGCAAAGAAAGTGAGCAGTCAGATAAGAGAGATTTTCCAGGATCTGTGCAAGCTGGAGCACAGAGAATCAGCAGCATCCAGTGCTGGAGAGTGTACCTTGGTCTGCTGTATATTGTGCTGGACTGTTCAGGAGGCAAGTGTGTTTGAAGAGGGGCCCTGTGTAAGGAGGCCGCAGGCAGAGGGATTTGCTGGTGGCATTGACTTCAGGCAGAGGAGATTCTGCATTCTGCGTGGGGAAGAATTGATCCAGAGGCTGCAGATTGCTACAACGTTCAAGAGGCCTTCCTGGGACTGTGAGCAACTGAAGTTGTGCGGTAACGAGCATCTATTCTCTCTGTCTCGCTGACAGCATTCTATCCATCTTTACACTAACTAAGAATCACACAGCTGCTGAGCGGATTTTACCCACAGCCTTTCCTGTACTGGCAGCTACGTTATGCTAAAAGGGCCCCACCTCTTATGTGCACCAACTGGTACCCATCATCGCTGTCATTAGGACGAAGATCAGGGTGGTTCCCGGGTGTTTGGGAGGGTCCTGGGCTGGGAGGTTAGAGAGCAGTTGGTGTGTCTAGTTAGCTACTGTATTACCTGAAATCCTTTTATGCTGCCACTTGCATTTCAATACAAGTTTATATTGTTTATTGTACCACTGTGTAGTTGTTATTATTAGGTTCCTGCCTGGGCAAACAGTCCATGCCATGGATGCCCAGACAGGTGGAGGCACTGCCAACACTATGTATCCTTATTCCCAAAATGCGGAAACTCAGGACCAACAGGTAAAGCAAGAAGGTGTAACCCAGCTGGAGGGTGCCAGCGGGGGTGGCCCCCAGCGGCAAAAGAGCGTTACATAAACAAGGAGCGAAACTTAAAAATTAGCTCAGCAGCAGACCGCACACAGGCGTGAAGGGAAGCCGTGAAATGCCTCAGCAGCGAAAGGGTTAATTTTATTTTGTCTGTTTTAAATCCTTTTTTTTTTCGTTTCAGATCATTTTGATCAACGATTTTTCCGTTTTAAAACCTTTTGGTCTGGTTTTTATTTTTAAAGTCAGACCATTCAGGTCAGTTTAGCGTTTTTTAAATCGTTTTGTTAATTTTTTTGGTTCCTTGGCTTTCATACCATTTTTTTTAATGTTATTAAAGTTGTGAAATGTATATAAGAAAAAAAAGGATCTTTAATAAAAAAAAAAACACGATAGAATCGCCAGAATTATCGTATCGACAGCATGAATTATCGGATCCGAAAACCAAACCAAAAATTATAAAAAGATAAAGTATAAAAAAAGTAAACCATAGTAGTTTACATCAAAACGAATAGAGTTAGACACTTTGAAACGAGGAGAAGAGACGTTCCGAAAAAAAAAAAAAGAAAATTTCCGAAATCACGAAAAGTCGATACAAAAAAACGAGCAAAGTGACCCAAAAATACGAAAAATGGTCGATATTCCGAAAAAAAAGGTACACGAAAAATGAGCCAAGCTGAAAATTTTAAACATCCGAACAAATCGGAAAAAAAAAAAAAAAAAAAAAAGTGCACAAGCCTAATCTATACGGTGATATCATTAAATTCTACCAGAACCATATCAGTTACTTTGATGTGGAGATTCAATAATGTTTAGCCTTGGGCTATTTATAAGAGCAAAAGAGAGCAATCCTTCATTTCATAAGAGCGAAAGAGCAATTTTTCATCTTACACTGACTGGATACGCTATAATCTTGTGTCTGCAGTACAGACACAATAATTTTGTACCGACTGGATCAATATTCTGCGAACATAATACATTATCAATTGCCTTAAGGTATCTGGCTCTGAGCCATCATTACATCTCATATTGACTGGCTATGTTATAATCTTGTGTCTGCAGTCCTATGTGGCATGATTGCTACACATGAGTTTTTTTGCGACATGCCATGTTCTGCGGCTTAATTGTACGCGAACACCATTTTGAATAGTGGATATCTGAAGCCATCTGGCTTTTAGCCATTTTTCTGTGATTCAATGTCACCATCTAGTATTCCACTACCTGATTGTCGCTAAAAAAATAAGATGTGTTTTGTGTTTATTGCTGACCAGTATTAAACAATCCATGTGGATCACTTACCTTGGTGAGGTGTCCAATTATCTATCAGTTGTAACCGGCTTAATACCTTCAGGATAACAAGGAGTGTATACCACCATTAATTACGCCCAACAGGTGCCACAGAAATCCTAATGAATTCAACACCATTGATTAACATCCATTAGTAGCATTTCGTTTAACAATGGCTATATTAAAAAGAGCTTCAATAACCGTTTGATCTTCTGGTTGGCTACACAACATCTAAAACACTGACACTTTACACTCTTGCACATTGCAGCCTAAAAATATATAAAGTCCCAATCGCCAATTCTGATACGCTAGCATCAGACAATCGATGTCAATATTCAATATTTTACTAGGCTTGTGCACCGATTTTTTTTTCGGTTCGATTCGATTTTTCAAACTTTGATTCGGGTCGTTTCGATTCGGTTCGGCTCGACTCGTTTTTCGTGTACATTTTTTTTTTCGGAATAGCGACCATTTTTCGTGTCACTTAGCTCGTTTTTTGTATCGACTTTACGTGATTTCGGAAATTTTCGTTTTTTCGGAACGTCTGTTCTCCTCGTTTCAAAGCAATAAATTTCGATTTGACACATTTCAAGTCCATTCGAAAATTCCGAAAATATTTCGTTTCGGCTCGGAAAAATTTTCAGATCTGCTGTTTTCGGATCTAAAAATTTTTGGAAATTCAGCTGCATCCGAAAACACGAATCGGGAAATTTCGTGAAAATTCCGAAACACGAAACGCACATCCCTATATTTTACTACCTGAATAATACGGATATAGCAATACTTTCCAGATATACTGTTCCAAATAAAATCGCAAGGAGGGGTTTCACCGACTATTAAACTAATCTTTGTGGATCACTTATGGTTCTAATTAGCCGTAACGGGCTTAAACGATACCTTTAGGAGGTGAATAAGGACCGTGTACCACAATCCAGTCTGCCCAACAGTTGCTACGACAACTTAACGCTATTAATATATTTTGACCATATACAGCCTGCCATTACATTATTTCTGTCTTTTAACGATGTCCGACCTTTTGGTAAATGTTTTTTTTTTTTTGAAATTACGGTTTCCTAATAAAGTTTTTTTCCAATTAAGGTCCATTGTACACCATACGGCTGTCCTTATGGTACTTGGTTCTCTTGACCTTGTTCGGTTCAGACTTCTTTTCCTCACGTTTATTACTATGGGTTTAATCCTTAAGTACCTATTAGCCTCAATTGTTCTCTCTCCAGCATTGCTCTAACGTGGTTTTGCAACCCCTTTGCGCTACCTTTTTGTATTTTGTGATTTCTCTGGTGTACTGACCCCTGACTAACAACTGACATTCTCTGGCTTTCTAACATTCTATGGTATTTACCAAACTTGGCCAAAACATTTACCAAGCAGTGTGATATATATTGACCAAACACTAAGGATCAGAGGGAGAGAATAATTGTGCTGCGTGAGGATCATATACCGCATTCTGCTGGGGAGCGTGACAATTATGTTGGATTGGGTGCCTGCCCACTTTATCCTGTTGAAGTGTTAATGTGCATATGTTACATTCATCCTTCTGTAACAGCTTCATACATTGAAGTTGCAGACTGGGAACCTGTTTTGTGAAAGCTCCCTGAACTACCTAAAGATCTCCTGACAACCTCTGATTCACATTCCAAGAACTTTCCTGAATACCCTCTGCAATATCTGGACAATCATCCACCTCCATACTGATGCACTTTGAGAAAGACTGAAAGTCGAAACGCGTTAGTGCCATTCCTTTCCATTTAATTTAATAAATATTTTAAATTGGATCTGATCTATCTACGTGCATTATTTCCTTGGGATATCAACCTGAGAGTTGGCTCGCAAACCGTACATTATCCATCACCATTCTGGATTTCACATTGGCGGAGCGGACTATCCCACAAACAAGCTGGTGACGTTGGTGATTATATCGTTGCCATACTGTATATATCCTATGCTTGTTTGCTTAGAGCCGGCTTATATGGCTCTTGAAATAGTGAGTTGAATTATTTTCTTCTCGACCTTGATCCCCATTTCCAGACATACTGCGCAATATGTGTCCATCTTTATGTCTTTTAGGAATTCAGAGGGATCAAAGAAGATTTTGAATACTATTTGTTCATATTGCGTGAGGACCTTTTCTTTTTTACTGTTATTCATTGTTATGTGGACATAGGAAGTGGATCCACATGGGACCTTGCAGCATTTTATTATTTTATTATTTTTTCATTTATATCTACATTTCTTCTTTTGTTTTTATGGTTTTGTTTGTTTGTTCTCTGCGATCTGCGCCCATTTTCTTCCTTTCTATACTTCTGTAACAGCTATTAATATCATCAATATGTCATAGATAATTACCTAATGATTTGTATTTCTTCTAGCAACACATCCCACCCTTGAGGATGAGGCACCAAGTCCATCCACCAACCTCCTGGCGCTGTATTTTCCCCGGGATCCACCATTGAAAGTGTACATATGCACATAATGAATCGTGTTCTATGACACATGGCAGTACAATGCTAAACAGCAGCAATTTGTATGCAAGGTGCTGGAGACTAGCATTGTACAGTCATGTCACATCTGTTGACACATTTACACATGATCTGGGTTTTTCCCACAATGTCATCTTCGAAGGATGATGCAATCGTCCTGTCAATGGTGGATCCCACAGCTGATGTAACCACAGCAGCAGCAGCACCAGGACCTGCGTCCGAGCCCACTCAGCCTTCTGATATGGCCAGCATAGTGACTCAGCTGGGTCAGGCTGTTGAAGAGCTGCGCGGCTATGCAGCCCACACGGCTGAGTCACTAGAAAGGGACCGGCAGCCATAGGCCAACACCACGCTGATGTGTCATGTTTGGATACTCTAAAGACTGGGTTCACACCTGAGCGTAGCGTTTTTTGGGGAGCGTACACGCGTTTTTTCACTCGTACGAAAACGTGCAAATGCCCATCTTCGAGCGTTCACGGCTATGTCTATGGCCGCAAATACTCTGTAAAAAACACCCCAAAGAAGCTCCTGTACTTTGGGCGTAGGGTGTTTTAACAACGCATTCCTACGTGCTGTAAAATGCCCAGGTGTAAACCAGGCCCATAGGAAATGGGATTTCCGTGTTTGAGCGTTTTACAGCGTGTTCCTACGTGCTGTAAAACGCCCAGGTGTGAACCAGCCCTACACGCTAAAGGTGAGTGCCCGTCGCACCAGGGATTTGCCCCAATTGTGTGATTTAATCAGCTGGATGGTTATTATGACTGTAGTTGGCACTGGGATGCTGGGCACTACACCAACGTTTACTGGATCAACTGCATGCACAGCCGCACGAAAGTTCGGAAGATGACTTGTCTGACCTGAACCCCATAGAGAATTTATGGGGCATTGCCAAGAGAAAGAGGAGACATTAGACCGAACAATGCAGAAGAGCTGAAGGCTGCTATTGAAGTATCCTGGGTCTTCCATAACACCTCAGCAGTGCCACAGGCTGACATCTTCCATGCCACATTGCGGCACTGAGGCAGTAATTGCTGCAAAAGGGGCCCAAACCAAGTACTGAGTACGTATGCATGGTTATACTTTTCAGAGGTCCCATATTGTTCTATGTACAATCCTTGTTTTATTGATTGCATATAATATTCTAATTTTCTGAGATTGTGGATTTGGGGTTTTCATGAGCTGTACGCCATAACCACAATGACAAATCACAGCTTGAACGCTCATATTAGTGTCACCTTGTAAGTTGCATTACTGAAATAAATTAACTTTTGCACAATATTCTAATTTCAAGTTTCACCTGTACTTTGCAGTTGCTGACCAAGATTATGGTAGTGCGTTGTGTACACAAATGACTTTGTAATTTGTGTGTTGCTAAAGTGTCAATAAGGGGGTTAAACTATATGGTATTCACAAGGTTTCTAGTGCCCATTCCCTTTGGTGTGTCTTTACACTAGGAAGTAGGGGGATCTGCCATCGTAGAATTCATTCAGAATTTTAAGATTGTGCCTTAACACAATCTTTAAACCACGATATCTGGGTCTGATGGAGACCACACAGGTGAGTTAGCTCCCTAATGATTTATATGGATATGTTTTAAGTCGAAATCCATCTGCACTTAAATCCGGCCTTTTCTTACTTTCGTTTGAGAGATATTGGAATCAAAGGGCACTTGGGACGGCTGTAATACGCCCCTACCACATACAGTGGCAAGAAAAAGTATGTGAACCCTTTGGGGTTACGTGGAGTTTTGCATGAATTGGTCATAAAATGTGCTCTGATCTTCATCTAAGTCACAACAATTTGAAAAACACAGTCTGCTTAAAATAATACAACACAAACATTATGTTTTCATGTGTTTATTGAACAGAACATGTAAACATTCACAGTGCAGGGTGGAAAAAGTATGTGAACCCCTAGCCTAATGACTTCTCCAAGAGCTAATTGGAGCCAGGAGTGAGCCAACCTCGAGTCCAATCAGTGTGATATTATTGGATGTGTTGCTCAAAGCTGTCCTGCCCTTTAAAAACACACACCAGTTTTGGGTTTACTGGTTTCAAGAAGCACTGCCTGATGTGAACCATGCCTCGCAGAAAAGAGCTCTCAGAAGACCTACGATCGAGAATTGTTGACTTGCATGAAGCTGGAAAGGGTTACAAAAGTATCTCCAAAAGCCTTGATGTTCATGTGTCCACAGTAAGACAGACGTCTACAAATGGAGAAAGTTCAGCACTGTTGCTACTCTCCCTAGGCGTGGTCATCCTGTAAAGATGACTGCAAGAGCACAGCGCAGAATGCTTAATGAGGTAAAGAAGAATCCTAGAGTGTCAGCTAAAGCCTTACAGAAATCTCTGGCACATGCTAACATTTTTGTTGACACATCTACAATAAGGAAAACATTAAAACAAGAATGGAGTACATGGGAGGACACCACGGAGGAAGCCATTGCTGTCCAAAAAGAATATTGCAGCACGTTTGAAGTTTGCAAAAGAGCACCTGGATGTTCCACAGCACTACTGGCAAAATATTATGTGGACAGATTAAACCAAAATTGAGTTTGGAAAAAACAACGTGTTGAGAAGAAAAAGGCACAGCACACCAACATTAAAACCTCATCCCCACTGTAAAACATGGCGGTGGGAGCATCATGGTTTGGGGCTGCTTTGCTGCCTCAGGGCCTGGACGGATTGTCGTCATTGATGAAACTCTGGAATTAATTTTTCCAAGACATTTTGCAGGAAAACGTAAGACCAGCTGTCCGCTAACTGAAGCTCCGCAGAGGATGGGTGATGCAACAGGACAATGACCCAAAGCATACAAGTAATTCAACAAAAGAATGGCTTCAACAAAACAATACGCCTTCTGGAGTGGCCCAGTCAGAGTCCTGACCTCAACCCGATTGAAATGCTGTGGCATGACCTTAAGAGAGTGATTCACAGACATCAAGAATATTGCTACACTGAAACAGTTTTGTGAAGAGGAGTGGTCCAAAATTACTCCAGATCGTTGTGCAGGTCTGATCTGCAACTACAGGAAACATTTGGTTGAGGTTATTGCTGCCAAAGGAGGGTCAACCAGTTATTAAGTCCAAAGGTTCACATACTTTTTCCATCCTGCACTGTGCATGTTTACATGTTCTGTTCAATAAAAACATGAAAACATGTCTGTTGTATTATTTTAAGCAGACTGTTTTTCAAATTGTGACTTCGAAGATCAAAGCACATTTTATGACCTATTCATGGAAAACTCCACGTAATCCCAAAGGGTTCACATACTTTCTTGCAACTGTACATCGAGCTAGTGAAGCTCTTCAATTTGTGAGAGTGTACACACACGATTAAGTCTTTTTACCGCATATGCATAATACTGCACCATTGGTCTTTTTTGCTTTTTCTTGCATTTAAGGTTCTAGTCTGACCACAGATTGATTTAGGGGATAGTTCAGACAAAGAACATTAAGGAAGGACAAGCAAGCATTTGTAAGATTACAGTTTATGTTCACCAACAACTAGATTAAGTACACTTACTGGGTCACCAGATTGTACACGTGTGCTCCACCCAGCTACTATTTGCTGTTTGTGTTAAGGTATAAGGGAAATCCCTTTATATTGGAGTGTTGTGCACCTCACATAATCTCTATTGGTGTTGTGCGTGGTTTTTCTTTGGATTTTCTACCCTTGCTCTTGTATTTTTTAGCCACTTTCCCTATAAACCAGCAGCCGACATGCCTCTAGATGAGTTTAGGAAAAAGGTTAGTCTAGATATTGACCATTTCTTTGGAGAAAAGATCTCAACTTTGATACAACCGATATACATTTCTCTAGGGAGTGTGGGATCTCGGATAACGAATACAAATTGAAATGGGAAATAGCAACTCTTGAAAAATATATAAAAAGAAAATATTAGCCCTAGAGGGTTAAGGTTCTTCAAGTTACCCACTTCGGGAAGAGATAATGGTCCTTTCATGGATGGTTGGATTCAGTTTATGGAAAATTTTGCCGTGCAGACAATGCAGTACATTATTCAATGCGACAGTACAGCACTACCAGAACTGGACACAACCATTAGTAAAACTATGGCTGATTTAAAAATGGCAATGGAGGAAAATTCAGAATCTTGCTTCAGATGTGGAAACTAAATTTAATAAAAATAACCAAAGAAAGGTTAAAAAAAAAAAAAAAAAAAAAAACACTTTAGAGATAAAAGAGGGTTATAGATCAGGCAATGTCCATAATAGATACTATGTCTAAATCACAACGATAATCAAAAAAAAACCTTATGTCCATCTATTCTGAGGGAATTTATAAGACACATCCTGACTCACATCTACAAGGGAATCCTAACTTAACTCCAGTCAGAATCCAACGTCAGAAACCTTGTATAAGAGACTAGTAATAATGTTGACACCGGAGATGATAGTGTATATGATACCCCTTTTCCAGAGAAACAACATGTCCAATTTTCTAGTTCTGTTGGTCAACATATACAGTCTTCTCAGTCTAAATTAACTTTGCAAAAAAAACTTTATTAAAAATCAATAATTCTCCATGTAGTACGGATATCAGAGGAAATAGAAACGTCCACTCTACTGGACAGCACCTTCGGTCAGATGTGCTCTAGTCCTTTTTCTTCTGAACCACCAGAAGTCCCACAGACTCAATTTCAACCACAATCAAATAATACGTCCAATTATCAATGGATGTCCAAATGGAATCAGACTAGATCCCCTACATATAATCTTCCGGCATCCAACAAATATGAAATTCAGGAGAAACTTTGGATATTCCACAATCAGTAACTGGCAACCAACAACATTTAAGATCCAATCCTGTCCCTTTAGAGCCAGATATAAAAAGATAGATCACAGACCATCCCAGCTGAAACGATGACTAGACCAACAAGGAGGGGTACGAGAGGTAGGAGGCACACGAAAGAAAGGAAAGTTGTAACCAGTCAATACAAACACAAGAGTTCCAGCCCAACAGGTATTTTTAACCCGAGTTCCAAAATATTAACAGGAATAGAGACAAGAGTGTTAAGGACTTAAATTTGCCCCCAGTGTCCCGGTGAACAAATTTCAATTGTATGTTGATCTTAAAAAGTTTGAAAATGATGTTTAAAAAATATTTTTAAAACATCCTGCAGAATCATCTAGGATCACATCCCAGTACTCACAATTAAAAGAAAAATCTAAATTCTTTCCTAAACAGTTAGCTTCTGAGTAAATAAGTCTTCAGTTTTATGTTTATGTCAGAAGTTGAAAAAATTCAGAGGACTAAGCGGTTTAACCTGAATAAAGCGAAAACGTTAGCATTAAAAAACCTGAAAGATTCCACAATTAATATTAAAACCAGCAGATAAGGGGGGGGGTATTGTAATACTCCCTTCCGAGATGTACGATCAAGAAGCCCTTAAAGAAAACTTAAAGATAATAGTACATATGAAATTTTTAACTGTAATCCCACAAAAAAAAAAAAAAACAGGATGAATTTATAACACTTAAAAATGGGCTATACTAAAAGGTATTCTTAAGGATCAAGAGTTTAAATATTTACATCTACTTCATCCGAAAGTCAAATTTTTACCTGTTACAAAAAACTCATATTCAGTTAACCCTCCAGGTCGTCCTATCATATCAGGAGTTGACTCGATTACGAGTCGTCTGTCACATTACATAGATTTATTACTACAACCTGTCGTTCAATCCACTCCGGCGTATCTAAAAAAGATAATATGGATTTACTTAAGATTTCTAATATTGTCTGGGACCCTGAATATATTTTAGTTACATGTGATGCGAGATCATTGTACAGTATAATCCCTCATCAAAAAGGATGTAAAGCGGTTGAAACCATTTTAAAAACTAATACATATTTACCAGAACAGATAAATTTTATTCTTGAAGTCAGTTTATTCTTCATAATTATTTTTGGTACAATCAGCAGTATTACCATCAGAAGACTGGTCAGCGATGGGCACCAGGTTTGCGCCCAGTTATCGAACATCTTTATGACCCAATGGGAGTCTCTTTATTTTGGACAAGGGAGACTGGGCCGTCAAACCTGGTGCTCTACAGACGGTATATTGACGATATGTTTTTTTAAATGGAAGGGAGATTTTAACTTAGAAAATTTTCTAGGCTCTTATCTTAATGATAACGATTGGGGCATTATACTGGAAAGCCACTATAGTAAAGAATTCAACTTTTTAGATTTAACCCTTTAGGTTGAAACAGTTTAAAATCCCGCACTTATTTTAAACCAGTGGACGTGAATAATTTCATTGAATATACGAGCTGCCACACAACGTTCCTGCTTAGACAGTGTTCCAAAAAGTCAGTTTACTTGTCTTAGACGCAATTGTACTAATGTGTTTTTGGAACAGCCTTAAAAACTGAAAAGAGATTTCATACAGAAGGGAAATCAAGAAAGGACTCTTCTGAATACTATTGACCATATTTCATTCCCATAGGCAGGAAATGCTCCAGTAAAGAGAAAAAGGATCCTTTAGGAGAAAATGTGCCATTTATATATGAATTTAATAGTGACACATTCAGTATTAATAAAATCATTAGAAAAGACTTTCAGATAATATTAGGGGATAAACTGAAAATGATCCCAAGGTGAGCTAAAAATATTAAGCGCCTCCTAATACAAAGCCATAATGAAGAATCCAAAAATAATGCCTTTCATTTGAAAGGATTTTATGGTTGCGGCTCATGTAATGCTTGCCGCCAAACAAAATTTAAAAAGATTTGATAAAAGGGACAATTTTTAAATACGAGTTGTTAATACAGGTTTCACGAAGAACGTAATTTATGCACTTTTATGCCCTTGTAATTTCATGTATTTAGGCAGAACCACTAGACCATTGCCAGTTATGTTCACTGACCCTATTAGAAATATTTTAAAAAAAAGGTATTAAATCATACTGTCAGCACATTTTAAAAATTCTCATGATAAAAATCCTGAGGGGTTACGTTTTAGTTCTTAAGTAAATAAATATTGGAGAGGAGAGGATTTTATTAACAAACTCAGAGGAAAGGAGATTGATATTTCAATTTAACACCCTCGCTCCAAGAGGTCTTAACAGACGTCAAGCTTTACCACTTTCTATAAGTTCAGCTCAGGTCCTTTATTTTTCACTCATGTTATTTTAATGTTATATGGTTTTTAGTAAAATGTTGGTAAATTTGTTTTCTTTTTGCATTTACGAGAGTGATCTATCCTCTAATGTATACATCCCTTGGATAATCTACAGTCAAGACTGCTGCCCGCTCGTTTGTGATAGTTTATAATCACGTGGACGCAACAAAAATGAATGTGAAATCGGTCCGGATCTGGATGCTGCATCATCGATATGTGCCAAGTTGTCGCGAAACAAACCCGGAAGGGATGGCGACGGTCACTCGAATGGTTTGGACAAAGCCAAACTATTTTCCAATTAATCCCCTAAGGGAAAGGACTATATAAAAGACCATTGGGGAACCCATACCTATTCTAGGGATGAAGCCCTAGCACTTATTGGGCGGAACGCGTTCAAGTGCTGTAATATCCGATTTTTATTACTTTGTTTTATACTTTTAAAAATATGTTTTTCTTGGTTTCCTTTTATATTATTAAAAACGGTATCTACTTACCTTTGCCAACTACTGAGATGCCTCTCCATTTTTGGAAAATTTTGCGGTAAGTATCTGCAAAATTACTATAGGCCTTCTTTTGCGGAGATTCCAGTGTTCCACTGCGGCTTTTTAAGATTGTGCCTTAACACAAACAATCTTTAAGCCTTGATATCTGGGTCTGATGGAGACCACACAGAATGCGAGTTAAAAAAACATATCCATATAAATCATTAGGGAGTTAAGTCGAAATCCATCTGCACTTAAATCCGGCCTTTTCTTCCTTTCATTTGAGGGATATTGGAATCAAAGGGCAGTTGGGACTGCTGTAATACATCCGTACCACGTACATCTTAGAGCTAGTGAAGCTCTTCAATTTGTGAGTGTGTACACGCACGATTAATAAGTCTTTTTACCGCATATGCATAATACTGCGCCATTGGTCTTTTTTGCTTTTTCTTGCATTAAAAAGTTCTAGTCTGACCACGTATTGTCTGAACTATCCCCTAAGTCAAAGAACATGAAGGACAAAAGCATTTGTAAGATTACTGTGTATGTTCACCAACAACTCTATTATTAAGTACACTTACTGGGTCACCAGATTGTACATGTGTGCTCCACCCAGCTACTATTTGCTGTTTATGTAGAATTCATCACCTTGCTGTAGTTTGCAATGGCTTTACCAGAAGAAAAAAAAACTCACTGCTCCATGTAGTGAGTAACTTTCCCAAGAACAGTTACAAACCCCAAAAGGGAAGGTTTCCAACAAACCTAGTTATCTGAAATCACTCCAAAACAGGAAATGGGGGGGGGGGACCCCAAAATGTAGACTTGCCTTTGGCTCGGGGGTTAAATTTCATTGCTGAAAGCTGTAACTGAGACACTTTGATTGCAGGTATGGGTATGTATCCAGCCCCTCGCTGACATCTGCATCCTGCTTCCCTTCTAGTGAGAAAGGAAGCAGGATGCCGCGATCAGCCGGGGAGGTGACAGCGAGGGAGCGCAGGTACAGGCATGTATCCAGCCCGAGTGTGGCTCGGGGTTACCGCTTTCAACACTGAAGTTTAACCCCTCGAGCCACAATCTGGAACACCGCTAGGGAGATAAAAAAATAAATTGTACCGATTCTGACATAAAAATGTCAGAATCGTAACGCCAGGGAAGTTAAAAAAAAGGTTGGAACAGAGTGATACACTTTAATAAATCATCAACAGTTACCATCGACTCCAACTCAGATTTACTTTCAATTCATTAAGTGTATTGAGTCGATGGTTATTTGCACACGTTTTAGGCTTAACTGCCATTTAGTATTCTTGTAGATTTTGTATTTAAAGCAAGTGCAGAACGAAAAAAAAAAAACATGCATCCGAATGTAAACCCTCGACCTTCCCCATGAGCAGTCAGGATCTCTGAATCCTCTAATGATCAAAGTCCATTTATATACCTTTCAGTATCAGTAAGACTCAAACCATTTCCTAGTGCAACTGAACGCATTACATCCAAAAATTAAAAGGCGAGTTAAACAATAGAGCGCACATCCTATGTGCGTTTTGCCTTAGACTCTTCAGGGATGCCATTCTTTCATAAACCTTTACTCAAAAAAAAAAAAGTGGCTGTGACGTTAATCAGGAAGGAATGAACCCAATGGCATTCAGTCCGCTTGAACTGTATGGTTTCCAGACAAAAAAAATATATAATTTACACCTATCCCTTCCGGATACCCGAATTAAACCATTTTGTCATTGTGCAGGAGCTGACTTCTTGTGGTACACTACATTCAATCATCGAACCCCAGGCAACCATTAAACACGGCAAACATACATATGGTTAAGAGATATTTGCAACATTGATGTCAATTTAATTCAAGAGATTGTAGAGCGTTACACACAAGAATTGACTAATCCGTGGAGACATGAAGCCAGACAATTTCCTACTGATGGACAAGGACTGCCACTGAATTATGTTGGCAGATTTTGGTCCATTGGCAAGCTTGTCGGGTGCATGATGCAACAAATTCTGTACATGTGCCAAGAAGCAGGTTGCCTGCAAGCAAACGACTGCTTATATCTAACTCCAAGTGTTGAGGTTTGGCATTTGGCTTTGCTTCAGAGAACTCAGGACAACTATTGTGTTTGCTGACTGGCTAAATGCAGGAGATTCTTCTCCAAATGGCTGGGAAACCTTCACATGGGAATAGGAATGTTCTCCAAATTGCTCTCGCTGGACCCCACAAGGCCTGGCTTTGAACATTTTCTTGACTTTATCCATTGCCCCGAGAACAGATGTAATCATTGACCATATGGTCAGCAGAAAGCCAGGAAGGCCTAGACCATTCTTATACATGGGGATATGGAGATGGTATTCATAGAAGATGGTGCTTTGGAGAAAGGTGATGGATAATGCAGTAGTGGAGTTTGGTATGTGTTTTTTCCCCAGAGTAGCACCCATACTGAGGAGCTCCAGAGATTGCTCTAGCCATTTAATCCTCTGCATGGTGAATCCATAGCTCTGTCTTCAGCATACGCACCATCCTCTTTGGCCAGGCGAGTATCTCACCCTCCCAGAAAGCAACCCTGGAGAGTGAAAGTTGCTTTCTTGGGAACTGAATTCCCAGGGTCCAGTGATCTGCTTCAAGTAGACATGCTAAACCCTGAAAATCACACACCTAGACTCTAAACTCAAATATGGGTGTGCATTTTGTTAGTTACACAGCTTGCACGGGGGGGGGGGGAAATCAAATGGAGCCCAAGTTAAGAGTTTCGATTTTTCTTCCCCGTGCCCCTGTCAGTTTAGGTATGATGTCCACCTATTAATCAAATTTGTGTAAAGTGTGATATAATACATCCAAGTCTTGAAATCTTTCCACAAGATTCAATCCTTCACCTCATCCCAAGTTCCCTTAGCTACTGGACCTCAAGCATGACCTTGTAGATCCATCCCAGTGAAAAAGCGTCCGAGACCTCACTTCCAAAGTTTGACGTCCATTTTAGAATAATCGTATTTGTAGATTTCCATGAATGTACCGCACACATTATGGTCAGTCAAGTATGGACATTTTGGTTTCGATCAGAATTGTAATGCGAAACCTGAATTAGACCTAGCTCTATGCTAGCCCCTAGAATATTGCCTTTTGTGCCATATACTGTTGTCAGCCATTCAGATCCATCGTATCTGCATTTTGAATTCTATTAAACCTTGCTGAGAGCTCAATGTGTTTATGGGCTGAATAGGCTGATGGGTCTGTAGGACCATCTTTTTAGTTCATTACTCTTATTAGGTTATATTTGAAATTGTTAATTCCTGAGTTGCTATTTTTAACCAGAAATATTGAACATTTTATAGAAGTGCCACTTTTTCATATTAACACTTTTCATTGACAGACCAACATGCAGTCCTGGAAAACTACACATCTGTTTGAATAGGGTGTAAACAGATGAAAAGGGTACGGATGGTCAGGAACATGGTTGGGGCCCATTGGACTGGCACATGAGAAAGCAACCAATTTGAATGTGGTTGGCATAGATGAGTTTGTGCAGAAATATGAGTTCTTACAATTTTTTTATCTTTGCCATCTTTAAAAGGTTAGGTTGCACAAGGTGCAAACTGTTGAGGCAAAACTGAGATTCCCTATGCAGCAGGTGGTTTCTGGATAAACTAGAATGTTTATCCTGTACCCCATGATCTAGTCTTGCGCAAAATGCAAACTAGCAAATACTGCTCAATCTACAGCAATGTTTCCCAAACCTGTCCTTAGGACCTACAGACATGCCACTTTTGCAAGCTATCTGAACCACAGCCCAGGTGATCCAATTTGCTTCATTGATTGCAGGATTCAGTCTGCATTTCCAAGGTGATCTGCAAAATCTGACCTGGCTGACAGTCCTGTGGACAGGTTTGGGAAACACTGCTCTAGGAGGAACTGTGCAAGAAAATTAAATCTATTTTTTGAGTGAACTGGGGCTTCGAATACAATTCCATATCATTTTATGATAACATTTTAGCATGAATTAAAATTCAACATATGTGCCATATTCCACAGATCATTGCACTACATTTTAAAAGAACCCCCCCCCCCAAAGAATAATTGATCCATCAAGTCATCGTGTATATTTGGAGAAACTAGACATTTTAATCCCATGTTACTGGAATCAATTACCGGTATGTCTTTTTTGCAAGTAAGAGTTAGAAACAAGCTGGTGCCTTAAATTTAGTGTAGACCAACTCCGTCCAATTGAACTTGGTTTATTTTATTGGGACAGATGTCCTTTATGTAGCACTGACAATGTTTTCTATACTGTATGTGTTAAGAGCTAAACATTACGAGGGAGAAATCTAAAAAATTTTTGATCATTAAACTGCCTACATCTGTACAATATGATAAGGACCAAAATTTGAAAGGTTCTTTCAGTAGGTTTAAAATCTCAAAATACTTGTGTAAAAAATATCTTGGTAAATTTGTGGGCATAAGTCTTTGTAACATCTGTCCCAGACAAATGTTCATTTTTAGTAATCTTTAAAGCTTTTACAAGGGACTCCATCAGAAACAAAAAACAAGGATGTCTAATTTTATGTTGCTATCTTACATGTATTTTTTTTTAAAACCATGGAGAAAGACCGTCACTGTGCATCTATTTTGAGATGGTGTTACAGTGTCCCAATAGTATCTTTACAGCACTTGCTCCTCAGTGTAGCATTGGGAAAAGAATCTGCTCATTGGGTCACATCTCCAGAAAGCCTGAACGGTAACCAACTACTCCTACCCACGTCAACTTGCAATTCATTTAGTGAATTGAGTAGACGTTTAATATTTGCACATTCCTCCTTGGCCTAACCACATTATGTTAATATTCTAGCATATTTTGTATTCAACACCATGAAGCACGTGCAGTAACAAACCAAGCTCGGATTGTAAAAATGTTACCTTCCCCATGGTCAGGATCTGAAGCCCTTAATGACAGATCTTTCATTATCACCAAGACACGTCTAGCTAGTTACTGGCTCAAATTAAGTATTTTATCCAAAAATTCTATCAAGTCAAACTGAACTTTGTGTGCATCACCTTCAGCTCTTCAGGGATGCCATGCTTTCATAAACCTTTGTCAACAGGAAACCGAAAAAAAAAAAAGTTGCTTTGATGTTTTTCAGCAAGAACAGAACCCAAATGCAGCCATTCCTCATCGAGCCTCGTGTATTGATCTCCAGAAAGCCAGATAACATCCTACTAATGGATGACTGCCACCAAATTGGATTTCAGTCAGGCTCTGTACACTGGCCAACTTGCAGGGCATGTGTCCCACATATTCCATGTATGTGCTCAGAAAATGAACTTGTGTATCTGACCCAAAATGTCAATGTTTGGACATTTCGCATTTTCTATGTGGCACTTACAGGATATTTTCTCCGGTTTCCATTTGTTCGCTGACAAGCCGAATGGTGGAGACTATTTTGCTCCTCCAAATGGCTGGTAAGCAATGGGGATGTTCTTCAATGCTCTCCCTTGACCCTACAACAAGGTCTGGCATTGGAAATAAAAAAACATCCGTTCTCCAAGGGCAATGGAAACAAAAGTCAGAAAAACAGTCAATGTGGCCATAGGAAGAGGTCTTTCACTACAGAAAAGAGCCTATAACTGATCATAGTACTGGGGTTGATGAGATGGTACTACTAGAAAAATGACATGCCTGATGCATTAGTGAATCTGAAATAATTTATGTAATGCAAGTAATGTTTGAGTGTAGCACCCCACAAATGCTCTAGCCTCGGTTCTGTGCATGTGAAATCATAGGGGCAGTCTTCAATGTACACACCATCTCTCCTACAGCAAAACATTTTGCTTGGGTAATGCGAGTCTCATGGTCAGCTGTTTTCTGGAAGGGGTAAGTGGTTACTTGGAACTTTATCCCTTTGTGTCTAGTGAATAGGCTGCAAATAGTAAGGCATTTTCCCAGTACACAACTATGCAAGAGGTGTAGAATTCAGGAAGCGTGCTTCCCATCTCCTGCAGTCTGACCCCGAAGCTGATGGGTGTGCATTTTGTAGTGTACACCCATCTAGCAAGAGATCTGTGTGCCAGTAAACGCACATCTGATTTCATGGGCTTCGGTGACCCTCAAGTGCAAGTTAAAAAGTTGAAGGTGGGATGAGGATTTGCTTTAAATAATGGAGATTTAAGTATGCACTATATAAGCAACATAGCGTTATACCGCATGCAATAGGGACAAAATACCCCTGCTAAAATAATATTCTAACCTCTTGTGAGCACATTAACCGCATATCACATACTCAGCTGGCATCGCCCTTCGATCCCACTTCCACGGATGCTCAGTGGTTCCCAGTGACTTGAGTTAATCCCTTGTTCAATTCTTAGCGGGTTTCTCCTCTATCAGTTGTACTGCGGTAAGCACAGAAAACTTCACTCGGGGAATTGAAAAGTGAAAAATAGTAAAATACAAATAAAATGCAAATTATGCAAATAAAAGTTCTAAAAAAAGTATTTGTTATGACACGTTTCATCCCGATGGACTTTATCAATGAGAGACCTTCACTACTATTCCTCTTTATACCCTCTTTGAAGCGTCTACACACTTGCACCCAGCCGCAGTATCGATCGAGGACCACAGAAAAAGATCTGTCGTTTGGATTCAGGAATAGGCTTCGACTGAAGGATGAATATACCGTCCCAAATAAAAAAAATCCAAAAAATCTCCAAGCCTATAAAAGTTATGAAAAAGGGGTGAGACCAAAAACGAACAAAAAACAAAAATTACAAGGGAATACGAAGATTATAGGCAAGATTGGGACCAGGTATTTAAAAACACATCAAGTTGAGGAATGGCAAACAGTAAAGGGACCTGGAAGAAAACAATTAGAAAAGGGGACGCTTTTTTGGAGCAACCTTCCGGGAATCCAACAAGGAAAAGACGAGTAGAGACTATATACACTAGCACAGAAACAAATACCTCATTAAGAGATCGAGGAATGGAAGGAAGAACAACAAAACCAAAGAGCATAAAGGAGCGAGGACATAACCAAACGGACATAACCAAACCTCAAAATAAGAAAAAGGCATGAATATATCTTAATATTAGTGATGATCAGCTATGGCTGCTTTTGAAAGTGCTAAAATTCACCCCATCAAAAAGACCAGAGAATATAGAAGTTTTTCTGGATATGCAAAGATACTTATGGAAGTTAACCCTAAAAAGATTTTTCACTAAAAAAGAATAATTTGCCAGATATGGGCCAGATGATATACAAATTAATCTTATTTCAAACAAACATACTGAGCTAAAACCAAAATCTAAGTTCTACCTGATAGGGGAGAAAAGTGACAACATAGGAGTATTTCATTGGTACCAGAAATTAAATCCTACAAAAAAGATACAGGACACTTCCTTGAACTAAATAAAATTGAATGGAATGATCGATTTATTATGGCCACAGTGGATGTATCGTCTCTGTATACATCCATTCCACATAAAGGAGTTGAAATAAAATGTTAAAAAAAGGAGAGTTGAGAACTGAACAAATCAATTTTGCGATTCTGTTTCGCATACTGAAAAATAATTTCTTTTGGTTTGAAAAATCAATATTATCTTCAGATCTGCGGGACAACCATGGGGACCAAGTTTGCCCCCAGCTATGCCAACTTATATATGTCACAATGGGAGGAGGAAGATGTGTGGCATGGACATGGGGCAGCTTGGTCCTCTGGCTAAGGTTTATAGGAGGATGTCTTTCTAATTTGGGATGGAGATTTAGAATTGCCAAATGGCTTTATACAATCCTTTGAGAACAGTAACTTGAATTTGAAATTTACTTCATCTATAAAAGCAGCAAATAATTTTTTTAGCCCTATACGTAAAGAACAACCAGTTCCATACCAAAACTTTTTTTAAAAGCTACGGATGCCAATAACGCGATCGATGTAAAATGTTCTCATGCACCCATTTGGCTTCGTAATATCCCTAAAAGCCAATACCAGATTCCACGGAGAAGTCGGTTTTCATAGAACAAGCCAAAACACTGAGTCAAACATATATACACAAAAGGGATATAAAAGAAAAAAATGGAGAAAGATCTAAATGAAATTTTATTGAAAGGTCTTATTTAAAAAAGAAAAAGACAAGTCAGAATTGAACAAGATATCGAATATGCGTTTGTCACGAAGTTCAACCCGTTTGCACAACAGATTCAACGAATATTCAGAAAACACTGGCATATACTCCAGGCGGATGATGTGCTTAATGTACATTTACCAGATAAACCAAAAATAATTTAAGAAAACAGAATTTAAAAATGTTACTGGCACCAAGTTAAGGGAAGAACCAGCAGGATTCCACAAACGCGGAAGGTGTCTAGCATGTAAACATCAAGACAAAGATTGCGGACTTTAAAATCAGTCACAAAAGGAAAAACCTATAAGATAAAGCACTTTATACACTGTACGAGCAAACAGGTTATAGCTTTACTTCAATGCCCAATTTATAGGGCGCACCACTACAATGAAAAGATTTTTGGAACATAGGAATAATATTTTAAAAATCCACAGATCATTTGGTACCTATGCATTATAACACATGTCCCTTATTTAACTGGCAGAATTTCATCTGTATATGGATCGACCTGGTAAAACCAAACTAGAGAGGTGGAGTAAAAGTAACATCACTGCTCTGCGTGGAGAGTGCCTGTGGAGACATGGGTTCGATCCCAGCAAGCAACCTCTCCAGCAAGTGTCCTTGGGCAAGACACCTAACGGTACATACTCGCCACCCAGGACATACTTGAAAATGAGAGAAATCTCAATGTATCCTTCCTGGTTAAGCTTTACGTGAAACAAAGTGGATTATAGAGATGGGGACGTTGAGGGGAAAAGGTCTTAATATTGATATAGATGTGGCAAACTGTTTATAAATTTACCCTTCAGAACCCGATGTATCAATGCTATAACGAGAGGAGAGGTTTGAAAATCGGTATAGATGGGGCCGAATGTAAATGTTTAGTCGGGATTCTGAATCATGTCATTCTAGCAACATATTCTTTAGAATCTGAATCTTATGTCTCTCCCCCGTGATAGTGGAGTATAAAATTGTTATGTATTATGAGGCTATACACTGAAATGCTACGTATCAATCTATAGAGAATCGGAATGAAAGGGAACCGAAAGTGAAAGGAATTTATGAAGGAAAAAAGTCCAATCATGCCATGAGACCACGCCGAAATCGGAAGTGACACGCTCAGACTGGATCAGCTAACCGGAAGTGATGTAACGGAGGACACATGTGCCCAAGGAATAGAAACCAGAGTGAACCGCAGGCATGGCGTAGGACCGGAAACGGTACAATCAGGAAGCTGAATCCAAACCGGATGCCGGTATAGACGCTTCAAATCAATTAAAGAGGGTATGAAAAGGAATAGTAATGAAGGTCTCTATCCTTGAAAGTGTGCATCAGGACGAAACACGGATAACAAGAGACCCTTTTAGAACTTATTTGCATCATTTGCATTTTATTTGTATTTTACTATTAAATTTTCACTTTTCAATTCCCTGAGTGGAGTTTTCTGTGCTTACTGCAATACGACTGATTGAGAAACCCGCTAAGAATTGAACAAGGGATTAACACCAAAGTCACTGGGAACCACTGAGCATCCGTGGAAGTGGGATTTGAGGGCGATACCAGCTGAGTATATGTGATATGCCGTTAATATGCTAACCTCGTGAGCACATTATTTTAGGGATATTTTGTCCCTATTGCATGCAGTGTATAACGCTATGTTGCTTATATTTGCCCTTTTGTAGTGCATACTTACATCTCCATTATTTACTGTATCTGGATGGGGAGGAGGAGCCATCCAAAGCCCTACTAAGATACGTATACTTTCTCTTTTTGTATATGCGTCTAGCAGTTATTATCCAGAAAATTTTCTGTATTTGAGTTTTGCTTTGCCTCATGTGTCAGTTTAGATATGAACAACCTAATATCTAAAGTGTGAAGCCCTAATCTATATACCACAGCACAATTCATGCCTACATCACCTCATCCAAAAAACCCATGTTAATTATTGGATCTCAGACATGACCTTTGTTGATCAATTCCAGTGAAGAGTAATGTCAGAGCTTCGATACGACTCAAGCGACACTTCCACAGCGTTAGATTTTGAAAATGTTCATACCACATACATATGGTTGTTCATGGAAGTATGGATATTTTAGCTTTGATCAGAATTCTAATAACACAAGGGGCCTAGGATACAACCCAGTCCAATCCAGGTTTCACAAGGGTTTTTTTTTTTATTTCCTCTGTGCTGCTGCCTCCGACTTTGTGAATGGGAGGGGTGTTTCCTGGCAGGTGATTTCACCTGTGTGACGAAATAATCCCATTACCAACTCAGCGCCACTCAAAGTGGTCTTTTTTATAGGTAAGCTATTTTGCAAGTAGGAGTTAAAAATCCAGTATCAATGGATATCTTGTTTTGGGGAAATGAGTGGTAGCAAGTTTGAAGGTTTAACTGTACACATTATGCTACCTGTATGCATGTCTGGAATAATCCTTTCAGGGTCCAGATCTGTGGCAAATGAGCATGTAGTTCTGGAAGTGCAAATCGCAACACTACGGCAGATTGCCAGAGTATAGCTGGGTAACCCAGTGGAGTGGAAGGGGCCGAGTTACCTGGGGAACAGTTAGGTAGCTGGGTGTCAGTGACATGTGGTAGCAGGGAGGGGGGGGGAGGGTAAGAAAGGGCCTGCTGATCCAGATTTTGTTCACCCAAGAAAATTTGCCTGTTTGAAGATGTTGGGTGCATCAGCTCAGGAGTAGCGGTGCAGGGGAAGCCACTCCAACAGCCGGGGGGGGGGGGGGAAAATCAACCCTAGTATGGGAGGGCAGAAAAGCTCTGGTATGCCTAGACAGGTTGTGGTGGTAGCAGACTAGAGCGAGTAGACAGGATAAAATCAGTCACTGAGCGATAATCTGTTAAATGGTACCTTTGTGTCATAACTGGTAGAAGCAGCAATTAGAAAAGGCCCGTCTGGATCTGGTTATAACAAGGTTGATCTTTTGTCAAATATTCATGAAAGGGAACAGTTTGGAAACTGACAATATGAGGTCAGGAATAAATTCAAAAAAATCAAATTCATAGGGGCATGCCAAAACAATTTTAAAAAAAAGGGACCACTTCATGAAGATCAGTGAAGCTATGAACCTCATTGGCAAAAACATCCTGGTTTTTATGCCTGAATAAGTGGAATATTTAAAACACTAAAATACATCTATTTACCACTGGTTAACAAAAAGAATCAAATCAATGTGATTCATTACCTGTGCTACCTTTCTACTGTAACCAAAAAAGGTGTCCTATAAAGCATATAAAAAAGGTAGCCAATGATGAATGTAAAGCGGGATTAGATTGGTCAAAGAGCAAAAATCAACTCCAAAAGATTCTTTAAAGTGCATAAATTCTACAACCCGAGTGTAGGATCACTGAAATCAGAGCCAGGGTGGTTAGTAACAAGATAGGAGGCAGAATTTATGCTTTTTAATCATTTATCAAAGTGAAACCCATGACCAGAGACAAGCAAATCATTGGTTAACTCAAAAAAGGGTGTTGCAACTAAACAAAGTGAAAGTGTACAAAGACCCAGGGCAGGATGGCATTCACGAATACGGAGGGAGTCCAAGTATGAAGATTAAAACTAGGTTTAGATTAAGATTCTTTCAGGAATTCTACAAAAGAGCTATATATATATCCACTGTTTTGTTTGCAAGTCACTGCGGTGCATGGGATCAGCTGTGTGTCCCTGGTTGCCGGGGTTACACGTTCACTACGCCGTTCTGCAATGCCGGAACTTGGCGCATGCGCACTGGGGGTATGAGAACACAGATTGAAGGGAGGGGTGAGTATGTCAGTCTTTATAAAATGTTTGTGTTTTCTTGATTATATGTATGTCCTGATGAAAGCCCTGGGTCAGGGCTGAAATGATTTTTTTATGGATTAAAATCTTTATCTTAAAGTCCTGGAGTGCCGCAACCAACTTCTTTGTACAATATCCAGCTGAACGGCAGGCACCGGGCACATATGAATTGTGGAAGCCAGAGTGCTCAGCCGCTGTCAATTTAAATACACAGGAGTGGCTTTACTTGAGCTGAAGCACCGGCCGATTTTTGTGAGTGAATCACCAGCATACCCACTTTTTTCCTTTGGGTGTTTCTTTGTGGGTTTTTTTCTCCCCTTTTTTCCTTTTTTTTCTTTTCTGAAGCATCCGGAGGGGTTTTAGGATCAACAATGTCCCTACTTTGGGGAGATCTAAACCCAAGGTCTGCAAGAATTGGACAGCAGTCCTCAATAGAGGTTCCCTAGACTTGATGCTGGTCGCTATTCAAGACGTTAGAGAGGAATTGGAAGTTAAAAACAAAATTTGTTGCTTTGAGTTGGAACATGAAGAGTTACTCAACACAACTGAAGGGCTAGCCTTAATCCATAGAATCACAGAAGAGAATCTTCAGTATAAAAACGAGTTAGTTAAATTCAAAAGGGATGAATTTGAACGTGTTAAATTGGACTACACGGAACATAGGGTATATAAATAGTAATAGCAGCAATAGTAACCCCAGACCTTATAGGAAACCACACAGGAGGATCTATAAACCTAATATCACCGATGTAACGTCGGGAGAGTCGGCGTCCGAAGGAGAGTTGTCCGCCACAGGGTCACTACCAGTGGAGGGCTCTGAACACAATCAGGCATCAAAAAACTGACTACAACCAGAAGCCGATTAAAATTTTTCGAAAGCCAAGGATGTCAAGACGAGGTCAAAAGGGGAAACAACACTGGACAAAAAGGCAAACCGCCCCTCAACAAGTAGTGAGCCCCATCTTTAACTTATCCTCTCGAATATTGACCATGGATGAAACTAGAATTTTGGCTAGGGGGCTAACCTATGTTCCCACGGCAAAACCACAGGAACTACAGTGGAATGTGGACTTCCACAAATTTGGCCACTCTTTAAGAATAACGGATTTTTTTTAAAAATAGCCAAATCCAACAATCTTCGGATTTTAGACTTCGAAGCAATTTTGATCCAATTCCTAATCAGGCTTCCATTAAAACCTTCTTGAAAATTGTAAAGACGGATACCATAGAGAAAATTAAACATCAAATGAGCCATAACAACACTTCTAAAAAAGAACAGCAAATGATTAAAAACTTGGCTGGGGATTCTACAATTGTAATACATGCGGCAGACAAAGGTGGATCCATAGTTATTATGGACTATTCAAACTATGCTGAAGAGATGCGTTCATTACTGAACGATACGGTTAAGTATAAAAAATTAAGTTATGACCCTACCGTAATGATCCAAAGGAATTTTGAAGACAGCTTGATGAGGGGCCTACACATGAATTATATCTCTGTGGAACTATCAGTTTGAATAAAAAAAGTCCCAGAATTCCAGTATTATATGGACTCCCCAAAATCCACAAAAATTCTTTAACACCTCTGATGTGTCCCATTGTATCTGCAGTGGGGGCCTTTTGGAACCTATTGCGAAGTGGTTCGATTTTTTGTTCAAGGCACCGGTGCTTGACATTCCCACATGTGTCAAGGACACACTGGCATTTCTCCAGATTATCAACAATCAAAGGTGATTTGGATAAGGTTGTTCTGATGACCATGGATGTCAGAAGCCTATATACCATTATCCCTCATGAAGCTGGTGTGGAGGCAATGAGGGAACTCCTTTGCCAATCTGAAAAGTACACAGGACCGTGCATTGAGTTTGTATTGGAGCTGCTGTTACTGACCCTACAGAACAACTATTTCCGTTTCGAAGATGATTGGTTTCTATAGTACACTGGGACATCCATGGGTGCGGCAATGGCATCTATGTATGCCAATGCTTATATGTTCTCATGGGAGAAACCACATATCCTGTCCAGATTTTCATCAACATCAAATATGTATGATATATCGATATATTTATTGTCTGGCAAGGTACAATGGAGGAGGCCAAACAATGCGTAGGCTATATTAACAGCCTTGGAACTCCGGTCGAAGTAACAATGCAGGTGGATACAGCCAGGATACTGTTTCTGGACATCAAAGTTTATTTGAAAAACAACGGTCTACATTATTCTCTCTACTCAAAGCCCACCTATCAAAATACATTGCTACATGCATCTAGTGCACACCCTAAAGCACGTTTTGCGATCTCTTCCCCATGCACAATTCTTGAGGGTGGCCAGAAATAATTCTGAGCAGGTGAATCGTGACAGATGCTTTGTATGTATGAAAAATTTAGAATCCGTGTTTATTCAACAAAAACCCTGGATTTGGCCTTCGCGAAAGTCAAATCATCGGAGGCGACGCGAATAGATCCACAACCTCGCCTTAGGTTCCCCATGCTATACCACGGCAACCCCGAAGCGGACTGCTTCAGTTAAACGTAACTGGCACATTTGGAACAGGATCCAGCACTACCAGCGGTTTTTCAATATAGACCAATGTTTTGTTACAGAAGGGGTAAAAACCTTAAAGATCTACTGGTCCGCACAGACCCAACACATAGTTATTCTCAGGACACTGGTCAATTCACTAATGCTGGCTGTAAAAGATGTTTAGGCTGTGTCACTTGTGGACACATGTTGCCTTCGGAAACGTTTTCCCACCCTCATTCTGGAAAAATCTTCAAGATTCGTTTTAACATCTCATGCAAGACTGATTTCGTAACTTATAAGATTACATGTCCATGTGGACTAGCCTATATTGGCAAGACTGAAACACAACTGAACGAATTCGTAACCATCGCTCGAATATTCGCATAGCATATCGTGACGGCCGCTCAGACAAACCAGTAGCGAGGCACTTTCTGGAACATAATCATCCTCTAACCTCTTTAAAATTTGTGGCTTTTGATCACATCCCAACCCCTAGGAGAGGGGGGGAATCGTGGTCACCTGCTGTTACAAAGAGACTTTTTGGATTCATCATTTACGCACGGTTCAACCTGAGGGGTTGAACGAGAAACTGACGTTCTCCATGTTCGGATTTTAACATCTATGCTTCCTTAGGTTCACTTGGGAATACGAGATTAATTTGGGGTCTTTAGAGATAGGGATTTCCCCCGTTGCTATTCTATAAAGTGGGGTAGCCATGGTTCTACTTAGTAGTAGTAATAGGATTACATTGCCCATTATAGAATCCTTCTGTTGGGGTCTTTGATACAATAGAGATCCACCTCATCCATGTCTGCTTCCACTGTTTTGTTTGCAAGTCACTGCGGTGCATGGGATCAGCTGTGTGTCCCTGGTTGCCGGGGTTACACGTTCACTACGCCGTTCCGCAATGCCGGAACTTGGCGCATGCGCACTGGGGGTATGAGAACACCAATTGAAGGGAGGGGTGAGTATGTCGGTCTTCATAAAATGTTTGTGTTTTGATTATATGTATGTCCTGATGAAAGCCCTGGTTCAGGGCTGAAACAATTTTTTTATGGATTAAAATCTTTATCTTAAAGTCCTGGAGTGCCGCCACTATAAATAAATATTTATACACACACACACAAACACAAAAGGGTTTTGCACTCACGGTTCCCCTAAATTCTCCTGTTACCCAGTGGCCTTGATAGTGTCACAAGTACACCAGCACTCCAAGGGTTTTTAAACAAATCCAGTTTATATGTCTATGGACTAAAACTGGGTTTAAAAACCCTTGGAGTGCTGGCATACTTGTGATATATATCTCTCATGTTGTGGTGGAGGACAAAAAGTGAGATAAAAAGCCTCCACGCTATAATTAGTTATATTTATTGCAGAAGCCACCTGCACATCACAGCAATTCAAATAATTGCATCCCAGAGCTCCTGTGCCACATTCCCCATATGCAGCAAGGAATTCTGGGTAGGATATGCAAATGACATCTCACCTTTATGCATCCTGGGTCTGCCATTACACAGAACCCTAAAATTAATGTTATGCCATACTATGGCTTTCTAGCAGAGAAGGATTATGCAACTGGTCAAAGCCACTCCTAGGACAGTGCCGTTTCGGGTTTGTTGGACCCTCATCAGCTAGGAGCTAGGCATGATGACCAGTTGCAGAATTCTTTACTGCATATGGGGAATGTGGCACAGGAGCTCTGGGATGTAATTCTTTGAATTGCTGTGATGTGCAAGTGGCTTCTTCAATAATAAACAATACACACATACAATGTACATATAAAAAGAAGGTCAAGATGTCTACCATAGGAATTCTAGACATGTCAGAATAACATCTGTGTCTAGGAAATTAGAGCGTTACCAAGGGATAATTCAGGAATTCATTGGGAGGTATGATCTTGTTAGCAGGAATCAGCATGGATTTCTGAAACAGATGTCAGACCAGTGGCAAGTGCTGGTCCGAGGGACTGCTGCAGGACCACAATTTGTAAATTATCTAGAAATCAGCATCGAAAGTCATGTGTCAGTGTTTGCAGATTACACAAAAGTAGGAAAATGTTAACATTAACTTTGCTGCATAGGGATTTGGATTAGGGATTTAAATGGCAGATTGAAACTGAAATTTTATTACACAATGGTATGTTTGGTTGTTAAACCCCATCCACTAGATCTTATATGCAAGATATATTTTACAGCCATTTGTATATAAAGATCTTTTATTACTGCCTGTTTAAACTAAGGGGTTAATGCTTTGCATTTTCCATTTCTGACATAAAATTACTTAAATATTTTGTGGTTTACTCTAAGGATCATCTTTGTATTAATGCAAGATTGAGAAAATTATGGTGGGCAATGTAGTCAAATCGCTCCAATATAAAATATCCTTTCAATATCGTAGTGAGTTACGTATTCATTTAGGGTACCACAAGAAAGCTTTTATAACGTGAGTAAACCAGTAGAATTTACAGTCAAGTGTCAATAAGGGGTTAAACTATTGAATTTCTAGTGACCTTTGAAACCACTAGGAGATGGGTCAGATAGTGGACCTGCTATCATTTATCCCTGGCTGTAGTTTGCGTTGATTTGACAAATCTCCATGTGTAACTAATCTTTCATGAAACCTTTTCATGCCAACAGGAAACAATTGTTCTGAAGCGGATCAGGAAGGACAGATCTTATTTGCATTTATTCCTACTTGAACTTGTGTCTCCAGACACAAGTCATTTACACATGTCCCATCCATGTTCTCCATGTAGCCACATTCATTTTCCTTGTGGAACACTGCATTCTATCATTGAACCCCAGGTAAGCATTAAACTGTCAGATTTCAGTCAAATCGGTCAACTTTTAGGGCACATGTTCCACACATGCGCCCAGAAAGGTTGCCTGCAAATGAGTACTTATTTGACAGAGTGTCGATGTCTTGGCATTTACAGGGCACTTTCCATGGGTGAAAGCTGTGAAGCTTGACCATGCATGGAGTGATCTCAGGCAAAGTGGAGGAGACCATTCTGATCCTCCAAATGGCTGTGAAACCTTCAGTGGAAGCAATGGGGATGTCCTGCTGATTGCTCTCCCTAGACTCGACAATGCCTGGGTTTTGAATTTTTTTCTAACTTTCGTCATTGCCCTTTGAGAACAGATGTAATTATTAGCCATGTGGTCGTAGAGGGGGAAGCCTTTGTCAGAGGGTCTAGACCAGATCCTTAAACCAGGGGATGAGATCTTTTTTTAAAAAGTACAGACTACATGGGGTATGCAGAGACGAATAATGCAATAGTGGAGCATGACAAAATTGCGTGTGGTCTTTTAAACTAGCACCCCCACAGAGGTGGTTTTGACAGATTGCTCTAGCCTCCTGATCCTGTGCATGGTGGAGCCATAGGCCAGTCTTTAGAGTATGCACCATCTTCCCTCCAGCAGCTGTCACTTGGGTCAGGTGAGCAGCTTTCCTTTTCAGACTTGCCTCCTGGGAGGGGTAAATGACTTGTTAAGGAACACTTTTCCTCCCATGTTCTAGAGTTTGCTGCTTCAAGAGTTAAGGGATGCTTATCCTGGTACACCTTATAAAATTTGTGAGATTAAGGAAAGTCACCTCCCAACTTCTGCAGTTGCTGACAGCTAACACGGATTTGCATTTTGTTGTGTACACGAGTGTTTAAGTTGTGTATTGCAAACAACGCTGTATCAATGAGGGGTTAAACTACTGATTTCAATATGGTTCTAATGCCAACTATTTGAATTCTAGTATTTTTGTATTTATTTCCTTAAAGCGTGTGAAGTAACAAACCAAGCTCAGGTCGTAATAACTTGACCTTCTGTTAAGTCCTCAGCCCCTGCTGTGCTCCTGGGGGGGGGCATGTCCGTGCCACTGGCTGGTCGAGTGCCAGCATTCCATGATGCTGGATTGGCATCTGAGGGGGCGGGGCCTGGTGTGGTCACAAGGAGCCACCGGGTTTAAAGCAGGGTGCGAGGAGTTGCCTCATTGCCCTGACTTGGAGTCTAGTTCCCGCATCGCCTGTTGCTGATTACACTCATTGCTACTTTGTTGCCAACCCATTTCTGTCTGAGGACCCGATTAGGTATTTTGACCCGGCTTTACACTCGTGTTTGTACGAATTGATGTTGCGTTGTTTATATGCAGCTTTGAGACCTGCCCATCTCCTTGAACAATCCATCTCACACTCCTGGCCTCTGATAGTCCTAATCACAAGGCACCTTATTGTGGTTTTATCATGCTGTGAGCTCTATATATGATACTTACTATCCGGTATCTGCACGATCAGGTTTGATTACGAATGTCAGGCTCTGATGTAACTGCCCTGCAGCCTGCACAATTCATATGCCGTGACAAACAAATGTGAAAATCTGCATGCGTATAGGAGTCTTAGTCCAGTCTATGATCCCAAGACTTGTTATATGAAACCAATTGAGCTTCTGTGCCTCAAGATTGTCTACCTACTCCCGGGCTTTGGAAATCAGGCTCTTGAATACTATTTATGTTGTAAATTTGTCAGAAAAATTTGCTCTCTACGATCCTAACTAGGCTATTCCAGTGCGAGCGCTATAACGTTCATTACACCTTCCCCAAGAGCAGTCAGGATCTAAATCCCTAAATCAGACAATTACATAGGATATCTTTCAATAATTAGCAAGACTCTAGCTAGTTCGAGAAGTAGAAGCATTCTATCCAAAAATTATAAAAAAATCAACAATCTTAATCTGAACCAAGAGCTCTTCAGTGATCCAAGCATTCATAAACCTATACTTGCCAACAGAAATAGGTGCAGTGAAGCTGATAAGGAAGGTAGTACCCAAATCCATTACTCATTGAGCTTAGGTCTATTGATCTCTAGTCACAAAAATACACATCTGATATACGTACTTAAGGTAGACCATTTTGTCACTGCAGGAGCTGGCTCCTTGTGGTACACTGCATTCAACCAAGAAAGCATACACTGTGCCAATATCCATATTGTTCAAGGGATTGTCAGCATCGATAGAGGTTGTAAAGCAGCTCCTAATCAAACTAACCTGCTCTGTTTTAAAAGGAGAGTACACAGACACCATACAAAAAGGTCTGGATTGTAAACATCTGAGTACCTTTAATTCTCCATTTAATGTTGGAGCACACAGTACATAAAGTTACAGCATTGTATTACCTAATGTTATAGGTCAAACATTAAGGCAGAATGTTTAGATGGAGTGACCAAAGCAAACAGGGCTTTAGCGTATCCTCAAGCTATTTGATTAGGCGCACACCTAGTGTTTGAGTAGTTACATTAAGTGGTAGACAAACCTTAAATGGTCTGAATTGGTTTTTACAAACCCAGTTGACTCTTGATGTACATTACCAAGGGCAGGAAAAGGGACACGGTCTAGACAAACACTTGGAAATGGCAAAGGAAAAAAGTCCACCTTAAGTCTACAATATTTCATGGTTGCACAAAGACAGGATGCACAGTGGCTCTAATGCATGATTTTCTCTTTGGCATTCCAGAAGACATGGTGACACTGTGCAGGGCAACTGTCAAGTGCACGGTGTTACACACACAGTAATCTGCCAATCCAAAAACCTGAAGCCAGACAATGTCCTACTGATGAACAAGGACTGCTTCCAAATTAAACTGGATTTTGGTAATGTGCACTCCATTGGCCAACTTGTAGGAAGAACAGTGGCTGAAGTTAATCAGGAAGGAAAGAAGCCAACTGCAGTCATTCCCCTTGAGCTGCATCTGTATTGGTTTCCAGACAAATAATTTACACCTATCCCATCCATGTACCTGATGTAGGCCATTTTGTCATTGTCCAGGAGCTGGCTCATTGTGTTACACTGCATTTGATCATTGGAGAGTATCCATTGGTTCGAGGCAATTGGCAGCATTTCAATTAAATTTCTTCCTTTTTAGACTGTAAAGTGTTACATGCACGGTAATCAGCCAATTCATGAAGACCTGAAACCAGACAATGTCCTACTGATGGACAAGGACTGCCACACAATTAAACTGGTGGATTTGGTTATGCAGAGTTCACTGGCCAACTTGGAGGGTGCATTGCATGTCCAACATAATTTCACCTATGTGCCCAGATGTATGTTACTCAAAGTAAAAAAGTACTTGTACCGACGCAGAGTGCAGCAATGTCTGTGCATTCGGTGTTCTGTGGAATAGATAAAAATACTCCTTAGCGGAAACAGTGAATGCTGTCCGTGATGAGTGTATACATAAAAACATGCCATTCGTATATGAAGTATATTCTCTTTATGTGGCACTTACAGGATCCTTTCCTTGGGAAAGCATTAGAGCATGACCATTGTGTGTTCAAGGACTAGCAAAAATGAGCGACTTTTCTGCTTCTAAAGGCTGGGAAACGTTCACAGGGAAAGGAAAGGTTATCCAGAACAAGGCCTGGTTTTGAACTTTGACTTTCTCCATTGCCTTCGAGAATGTATGTGCTCATTGACCATGTGGACAGAGAGGAAAGCCCTTGTCACAAGAGGACTTAGACCAGATCCTAGTACTACTAGGGGATAGGAGGTTTCTCAAAGTGAAGGGGATGTAAAGTATGTTGTTGAACCTAGTAGCGGTATAGAAAAACTGATATTAAATATCTTAATGCTGGACATTGGTTTTGAATGAGCCAGTTTTTTTTTTCCCCTCATTTTTTTTAATTTCTACTCTCTAAGTGACCTTCTCACAGCTTAAAAAAAAAAAAAAAAGAAAACAGCCCTGGAAAAACATTGCCACAGTCAGAGATAGAAATCTAACCCAAAAGCCTTAGACAATTAGTTTCCCAAAAAGAATGCCTGAATATGTGAATACAAATGTATGGCGAAAACGGACCGAATGACATCCAACTCAAATATGAGACAATCAACCCATGGAATTCCTTGTGCAGGCTCCAAACTTCACTTCCATCCACTCAGAGATATCAAGGTTATTGAATCATTGACTAGCTTTGGAGCTAAACCTCAGCATAAATTAAAGACTAATGGGTGAGCTTCAAAAGATCGAGGAAATCAAAGTGGACCCCAAGCTGTGGATCAACTCAGGGACGAGTGGAATACAATAAGTTTCGCAAGAGGGAAGTCCTTGGAGATCAACTAGCCCAGGAAATCATTGTCCCATTGTGTAAGGCCTGGGGACTACAAACAATCACCCTATTTACACAGCTGCATGGAAAGACAGATTCTAACTAAAGATCCGTATATGTCCAAAAGGAAATCCCTAATATAAAAATTGCTATCAAGTAAAATCGGGAATTCCCTACCGGTTCCCCGTAAGATGGCTCGATATGGAATGGATCAACGAACAGAATAAGTCCAAAATATCCAGCATATCTTTCAAGTCTGAGTACTTGTCAGTTTGTCACCCAATATACAGCGCTATGGAATCTGTTGGCGCTTCATGAAAATACATGCAACTGTGACTAACTGTAAACACGCAACATCACAGACGTAAATATTGGGACGAGAGAAGTGACTTATCAAAAGGAAGCGAATATGACATAAATAAATCAAACGGGACCAAGGAACTCACAAATTCATTTGGTTTACAATATCAACAGAATTATGGTCCAAAATGTGAAATTTAGGACATAAGACCCGCGCGATAATAATTATTGTTGATTCACCTATCAATTTAAGGCAATCTTATAATGAATTAGGTAAACGTCCATGTAGGCTAAAGCTTTCTTTCACGCTCTAAAGCCGGAAGTATTTTGACCTGAAATCCGTTTAAATCAACCAATCTCGACTGAAAGCGTTTGTTTTAACGAATGATGGAATTGTTATTATACTATGCAGGAATAATGTCATGCAAATAATTATACATTGATTTATAGTTTTATCCAGGGTAAATTTTAAGAATATGCTCCCATTGTTGTATAATCCACACCGGGACGATGTTTTAAAGTGATTTGCAATATCAAGAAGTAGATCTATGTTTAAAATAAGCGAATGAAGTGTTGGTATATGCAATTTTATAAAATATAACTGACAAACTCCCCATAGTACTTTATAAAGTAAGTAGATAAAAGTCTTTAAAACGTAGGCCACTCTCTTAAAGTAAAAATTAGCCATCCCAGATATACCATTCCTTGTCCATTAGCGCCCCCAAGTGTCGAAGGAAGTCACTGCACCTTCTGGCAGGATTCCAAAGGCACCAATCAGGACTTAGTACGCAAGGATAATGAGATGCCAAACAAAAAGACAGTTTAAAAGCAGGCTAGAGGGACAGCTAGAGGACTCAGACTGACTCACAGGATTCACTCTCCCACTCACTCCAGAGGACAGTCCACCAGGAGCCCATCTTAAGAACCACGCCCTCTACAGAGCCAGAGAGGAACCCCATCGAGCTCCTGATCTCCACCCCGAAAATAGACCTACATCTGGGATTGGTAAGGTATATGATCTAATAATTCTTAGTGAGCATAACGCCTGGCGATAGACGCAATATAACGTAACCCAGGCCTAATAGCTTGTTATCACTATTTGATTAATTCCCTATAGGTGGTAGTAAATCAGATGTGTTTCAGTGACCAGGATCAATTATGATTGTAGGCCTTCTTGCCATAGAGTAAAAATTCATAGAAGTCGGAAAAAGATTTTCTTCTGCAGAGATAATCGAATTCCGACACTCTTTGGGTCTCTGATACCCCTCTTTTTGCAGGATTACAACCTTTATGAGTCCAAAGATCTGGGTCACATCTGATCAGAATACCGCGTTAACCCCGGAGGTCCTGCGGCCCTTTTTGACATCCTATCCCATACCAGTTTTCATTCACGAACACCTAAATAGCTTTTGTCCTTTGACTAGCATCGTGGTTTTTCCTTCTTGCTTATCACTACTTAGTCCATCTACCCCACGTTCTGACAAAGAAAGGTCTATTGAGTGTATTAGTGTGTATTCTGTGGTGGGATTGCTTGTCTTCATTTGTGGCGTACCATTGTCTGTGGGGATTGTTTTTTTTAATTACAATAAATGCTATCGATTTCTCTTACCCATTCACAAGTCCTGCTATATTTATTTCAATAAGATTTCCAGAGAAAATAACGAACTTAATACATTTTTAATTATTTTGCCAATCACAATCGCTCAAGATTTTAATCGATAAGATTGGCTGGAGGCACGAGAATTTTATTTTATTTTTACAGATATTAAAATATCCGTATCCAAAGCACTGACAAAGTATAGACCGACACCGTGGAGTCTGAGGAAAGATTGCCCTTGGAGAACAGATTAGTTCATTGACCAAGTGGTTGTAGAGGGGGGAGCCTTTCATGTCACAACAGGAGGGCCTAGACCTGATCCTCAATACCAGGGGATGGGGAGATTGTACTCCGATAATGAAGTATGTGGACGGAGTATGGAAACTGATTACAGAGTGGACTTGGGAAATATTGAATGTGGTCTGCGAAAGTAGCACCCCTACAGAGGAGCCTCAGTCAAAGGTTCTAGCCACATGATCCTGTGCATGGTGAAGCCATAGTCAGTCCAGTGTAAGCGCCAGCTTTCCTCCAACACCTTTTTCAATTTGGTTAGGAAAGTATTTTTTCAGGGCTGCCTCCTAGGAGGAGTAAGTGTCTTGATCTGATCTTTTTTTCTTCCCCGTGATGTCCAGTGTTTTGGTGCTTCAAGAAGTAGGGTATACATATCCTGGTACACACCTTTATTGTGAGCTGTGTGATTAAGGAAATGCACTTTCCATCTCTTGCAGTTGCTGATCCAAGATGACAGGTTTGCATTTTAAGGCATACAAACTTGATTGTAACACGTGTTCCCAAAGAAACTAGTGTCGATAATTGGTTTGACTCTACAAAAGAGGAAAAAGGTCAAATAGTGGATCTGCCATCGTATGTATCCCACTGTAGTTTGAGATGCGTGACCCAGATCTACCCATATGTCGAGAAGGTTTACTATACCGTTAGCAAATATTCAACAGGACGAACAGACGCTGTGAAACTAATCAGGAAGTATACAACCCAATTGCATTCATTCTTCCTTGAGCTGCATGCGTCAGTCTTTGCCTCCAGGCACAAAAAAAAAAAAACACATTTACACATATACCAACCCTGTATATAAATGTAAACCGTATCATTGTACAGGAGTTTGCTCCTCGTGGTACACGGCATTACATCATTGAACCCCAGGCAAGAATTATACACTGCAAATATCAATCTGGTTCAAGGTATCTGCAGGATTGTAAAGGGTTACACATACACAGGAATCCGCTAATCAGAGACCTGGAGGCAGACAATGTCCTACTGATTGAAGACTGCCGCTGAATTGGCAGATTTCAGTCATGCTCAGTAATTTGGCACCTGTCACACATAATTCCCTATATGTGCCCAGACGTCTGTTGCCTGCAAGCAAATGATTACTCATCTGGGCATTTAAAGGGTTATTCAAAGAGCTCCGAATTGGGGCCCAAAGGTAACTGAATGCTGAAATTCAGCGTTCGGTTACCTTCTCTGGCCATTCGGCTATCCAGAGAGCAGGCAATTTGCCAAATCCTGGTGAATTGCCCGCACATACAGTGCCTGTTTGAGGGCAGTGAACCCCCATAGAGAAGCAATGGTTCGTCTATTCAGAGAGCAAAACCCAAAAGGTGAAAAGTTGCCGAATAGCCCTGCCATTTGGTGGTTTAATTCGGCAGGTTTATTCAGGCAAATCCCATAGGCTTCAATGTTAAAAATATTCCTGTTTTAATGCAATATCTAAAACCGTTTATTACAATATTCTGCAGTAAAGATTTTTTAGGCATTTGGGATTTTTTTGCGCTTTAATTTTTTCTGTAACAGCCCTTTTTATCATTCATTGGATCTTCTATGTACATGTGAAACTCGAAAAATTAGAGTATTGTGCAAAAGTTCATTTATTTCAATAATGAAACTTAAAAAGGTCAAACTAATATGAGAGTTCAAGCTGTAATTTGTCATAATTGTGATGATTAAGGCTTACAGCTCATGAAAACCCCAAATCCAATCTCAAAAAATTAGAATATTGTGAAAAGGTGCAATATTCTAGGCTCAAAGTGTCCCACTCTAATCAGCTAATTAAGCCATAACACCTGCAAAGGGTTCCTGAGCCTTTAAATTGTCTCTCAGTCTGGTTCAGTAGGAATCACAATCATGGGAAAGACTGCTGACCTGAGAGTTGTGCAGAAAACCATCATTGACACCCTCCATAAGGAGGGAAAGCCTAAAAAGGTAATTGCAAAAGAAGTTGGATGTTCCCAAAGTGCTGTATCAAAGCACATTAATAGAAAGTTATGTGGAAGGGAAAAGTGTGGAAGAAAAAGGTACACAAGCAGCAGGGATGACCGCAGCCTGGAGAGGATTGTCAGGAAAAGGCCATTCAAAAGCTTTGGGGACTTTCACAAGGAGTGGACTGAGGCTGGAGTCAGTGCATCAAGAGCCACCACACACCGATGGATCCTGGACATGGGCTTCAAATGTCGTAATCCTCGTCAAACCGCTCCTGAACAACCAACATCAGAAGTGTCTTACTTGGGCTAAAGAAAAACAGACCTGGTCTGTTGCTCAGTGGTCCAAAGTCCTCTTTTCTGATGAGAGCAACTTTTGCATCTCATTTGGAAACCAAGGACCCAGAGTATGGAGGAAGAATGGAGAGGCACACACTGCAAGATGCTTGAAGTCCAGTGTGAAGTTTCCAGTGTGTTGATTTGGGGAGCCATGTCATCTGCTGGTGTTGGTCCACTGTGCTTCATTAAGTCCAGGGTCAACGCAGCCGTCTACCAGGAGATTTGGGAGCACTTCATGCTTCCTTCTGCAGGTGAGCTTTAAGGGGATGCTGACTTTATTTTCCAGTAGGACTTGGCATCTACCCACACGGCTAAAAGCATTGGCTCCTGCGTGGGTTTCTTTGGCGGGTTAATCCAGAGGTTTTTGCAGGTTTTGGTGTGCGTTCACCCTCGTTTTGCAGTGAGTTTTGACTTTTCCCTGCGGTGCTTGAATACACTGCAGGGTCGCCAAAATGGATTGCCAAATCACACCGAATTGAAGAGAACGAAAAGTTACCGAACGTGCGGTGACTTTGATGCTCTTTGAATAACCCTTTTAGTGTTCTGTCACTTACAAGGACACTGAGAAAACAGAGTTTGACCATTGTTTCCAAGTGTTCACTGACTAGCAAAAGACTATTCTACTCCAAATTGCTGGGGATGTTCTCACTGGACCCCACAAGTGATTGCTTTGAACATTTGTGACGTTCTCCATTGTCCTTGGAGAACAGATGTGCCGATTGTTGATGTGGTCAAAGAGGGGGATGCCTTTGTAACTACAGAGGATAGACTAGAACAGATCCTTCTAGTACTGGGAGAGGATGAGATGTTACCTGTAGAAAAAAAGGTGACATGGCGTATGGAGACTGAAAGTGCCACTTTCATAGCCCACGTACAAGATTTCAGAGTAGGACACACACACAGCTTGGGTCAGAGGAGTCTTTCCTTTTTGGGGATGCCTTCTGGGAGAGGCAAGTGGCTTACTTGGTGTCACGGGATGGCCCAGCACCCTCAGCCAGGGGCGGTGCAGTGACAGTGGGGACATGGACACTTGGGTGTGGTGGCACGCACCCCGTTTACCAGTTTTATGTAGATGTGACATTGTGTGGTGTTAATAACGTGTTCCCCGTTGGTTTATGGTGTAATGACTTTTCCCTTTGTTTGCCTTGCTCGCCGCCATTTTCCGATTCGTGTGGCGCAGTTGGAATTCTCGTTTCGGAAAATGGCCGATTCGAACCATCCGGTTCGAATCGTAAAATGGCCGATTCGGACCATCCCGTCCGAATTGGTGACTCCCTGAAGGCCAAGGGCCAATGGGTCCTGGGAGGGCGGGCAAGGAGTCCCATTGTATTCTAATTGTGTGCAGAGGTAATAAATACTTGAACTGTAAATAAAAAAAAGCTAGATTCTGCAGTACATTCAGCTCTGACTGGTGTGTGTTTATTCTCCGCCGTATTTTCGGATCTGAGTGTCCTCCGCGGCCTCAGAGTACGGTGCCCACCCGGATACGATCCGAATCGAGCGCTCTGACCCTGCATCGAGTATCAGGGCAGAGGCGCTGCTCAGGAAGATTCGATTCGAGGAAGACGGAGATCCGAACGAACGGCCCCGCCGGAACCGCGCTTCGGCCTTGCGGTAAAGACCCGAACTCTCCACTGGTCCCGTCAGATCCGAACCTTCCTCCCATACCGATCCGAAGCCCTCCAGTTCCGATTCGACCCGCCATCCCTTCCCGACTCGAAACCTTCACCGCCCAAGATCCGAAGAGACACCCGCCCCCGGATCGGAAACGTTTCCCGCCTAAGATCCGAAACGTTTCCCCATAAGATCCGAATCTTTCTCCGCGGCTGCTAGGGCCGATTCCCCAGGCGTCCCACACCCGCCAGGTCAGGGAACCAGTTGCTCGGGACGCTGAGTGCTGCGCGCCTCAGTGGTCGGACTGGTTCCAGGCAGGGGTCCCCTCCACCGCCCGCTAACCCTACCCTAGGGTCACGCCAGGCCGCACGAGACGCCGAGTGCGCGCCACTCGGTAGTCGGGCCAGCGGTAAGCGACGGGGTCACGCAGATAGAGCACACCCGCAGGCGGAACACCATCTCATTCCGTCATACTGGTGGCAGCGGTGGGATAGCTCTCTGCAGACCCCAGGGGGACCCTCATCATGATCAAGTATACTGCCTACAAGCGGGACGTCCTGCGTGGGATGCTGGAGAATCGGGGCGGTGTCCCGGGCTCCAAGAGTCGGGAGACTCTGATAGAGGAGTTGAGGAGAATTGACCAGGAAGAGGCGTTCGCGGCGTTGCCCGCGGACCCAGTGCCGGCTGCCGTTCCCGCTGAGCCGAGGATAGCGAATTCTGCCGGAAGATGCGGGAGCGGATCTCCATGATGGGTCCCGCCCCATCGGAAGCTGAGATGAGGAAGCTGGGTCGGGAACTCGGACAGGAAGAGGAGAGGAGAGAGAGAGCGGGCGCACGAACTGCGGCTGGCCGAAGTGCGAAGCCGGCGGAGTAGCCGCTCGCCATCGGACCGATACGCCGGGCGGAAAGTGCCGTTCCAGGCGTTCAAGGAGTTCCGGGAAGCTGAGGAAGAGATTGAAAGCTATCTGCAAGACTTTGAGCGCCTGTGCCGGTGCATGACGTGCACCGGGCCGACTGGATTCCGGATCCTGGCGAGTAAGCTGACCGGCCGGCCGCCGAGGCCTATCGTACGGTCCCGGACGACGAGGCCACCAGCTACTCGCACGTCAAGCAGGCGCTGCTGAGCAGATATGCCGTGACCCCGGAAGCTAGCCGGACGAAGTTCCGGAATTCTCGCCGGCCCAGTGGCGCCACCCACGTGGAGTGGGCCCATCGGCTGCAGAGGGACCTGCGCACCTGGCTCTCGGGAAGCCAAGCGGAGACGGTGGCCGAGATCACCCAACTGCTGCTGCTCGAGCAGTTCTTCGAGCACACACCCTCCGCTATCCGAGAGTGCGCGAGACATACGAGCGACGCGGCCACCTGGGCCGACGAGTACACGGACACCGGAAGTTGCCGGGGGGGGAGCGGACCCTGGCCAGCGTCCCGTTTTACCCGCTTACTTCCACCACCTCCACCACCAGCGGTCCGGGCGCCTGTGGCACGGGCTCCCAGCCGGCCCACCAACATGGCTAACGTCCGCTGTTACGGGTGCAACCAGGAGGGGCACTACAAACAACATTGCCCCAACCGCCCGGAATTGACCCGGCCGGCCGGCAGGCCATCGCCGGCGGCCCATTGTTGCGACGCCGGAGCTCCGTGGCCGGAGGCCCCGGAGGAATGGTGGGAGCAGCTGCACGAAGCCGACCCCGTGCAAGCCGCCGCGGATGACAACCGCCGACATCACCGCCAGGCGGTGTGGATAAATGGGCAGCCTGCTGAGGGCTGCGAGACTCCGGGGCTACCATCACCCTGGTCCGGCCTCACTTGGTTCCGCAAGCGACCGCCTGCGGAGCACTGTAGCAGTACGGGTGGCGGGAGGAAAAGTGCTCCGGCTCGAGACGGCTCGGGTGCACCTGGACTGGGGGAATGGGGAGAAGGAAGTGCGGGTGGGGTTGCTGAGACAACTGCCGGCTGAGGTGGCTCCTGGGGAATGATTTGGGGCAGCTCATTTCCGCTTACTCCACAGATGCAGCTACCCCGGTTACCACTAGGCAACAGAGCCGACACAAGACAGGGGCGCTCCGAATGGGACCCAGGTGCTCCACCACCACCATCCACCTCCCCAAACCTCCCCGGCCTCCGCGACCCCAACCATTCCCGACCTCCCCGACCCTCCGACAGCCCAAAACCCCAGACCCTCCCAACCGCCCAGACCGCCATCACCTCCCGACCTCGACGGGACCCGATTCTTCCCCCTCCGCCTGTCCTCCCTTCCCCGTGGAGTACCCCGGAGACGCTGCGCCACCAGACGCAAACCGACCCCACATTACAGGGCTACCGGGACGGAGCTGGTCAGGGCTTGGACGGTCAGGGGAAAGACAAAGTGGAGTGGGAGGATGGGCTGCTTGTACCGTTATACACCGTGAGAGGGGGCCAAGAAGAAGCAGATTCCGCAGAAGCAAGCTGGTGGTACCGCAGGGACCCAGGCAGGAAGCTTCTGCGCTTGGCCCACGACATCCCCCTTGGCAGGTCACTTAGGCCAGAGTAAAACCCGGCACAGGTTGGCGCGCGCGTTTTACTGGCCTCGCCTTAGCAACGACACCCGCGATTATTGCCGCACTTGCCCAGTTTGCCAGAAAGCTGGGAAGGCTGGGGACCATCCGAAGGCGCCCTTGCGGCCCATGCCCATTATCCAGGAGCCCTTTAGCCGGGTGGCGGTTGACATCGTAGGGCCGTTGCCACGGCCCAGTGCCACAGGTAAGAGGTATATTCTTACCGTAGTGGATTATGCCACCCGGTACCCGAGGCTGTGGCCTTGGCCAACATCCAGGCGGACACCGTAGCAGACGCGCTCCTCAGGGTGTTCACGAGGGTAGGGTTTCCCGAGAAATCCTATCCGACCAGGGTACCCAGTTACCGCTGAGCTCACCCAACAGCTCTGGCGTCTCTGTGGCGTTAAGGCGCTGCACAGCGCCCCGTATCACCCCCAGACAAACGGGCTGTGCGAGCGGTTCAATGGGACCCTGAAGCAGCTCATCCGGGCCTTCGTGCATGAGAACAGGGACTGGGAGAAGTATCTTCCCCACTTGCTGTTCGCCTACCGGGAGGTTCCGCAGGAATCCACCGGGTACTCACCCTTTGAGCTGCTATATGGACGCCGGGTGCGAGGTCATCTGGATCTGGTTAGGGCTCAGTGGGAAGGGGCGCCGGAGGAGGACGGAGTTCCCGTGGTGGAGTACGTCCTGAAGCTGCGGGAGCGCTTGGCGGACCTCCAGGGGTTCGTGCAGGAGAACATGGAGACGGCCCAGGCTCAGCAGAAGGCGTGGTACGATCGCGCTGCGTGCCCGCTCGTTCTGTGTGGGACAGAAGGTTCTGGTGTTAAAACCACAGCGGCAGAACAAGCTGCAGGCGGCCTGGCAAGGTCCCTACAGGTGGTAACCCAGCTGGGGATACCACCTATGTGGTTGTGAGCTGCGCGGACACCAGAATCCAGCGGACGTTCCACGTCAATATGCTGAAGGCCTTCCATGAGGCGGGAGTGAGTCGGTGGACCCATATGCGCGCCGGCGGCCGAGGAGATGGAACCCTTTCCCCTGGAGGAACTCCGGGGGTAGCCAAGCAGCCTTCCGGGGTGGGGCAGGTGCAGTGGGGGAGGAGCTAGGGCCCGAGAAACAGGCGCAGGCGCGGCAGCTGCTTCTCGCCTATCCGGGGGTTTTCTCGGCCCTTCCGGATATACGGACCAGGCCGTCCATCAGGTGGACACACCGGTCAGAGACCACTCCGACAGCCCGCCTACCGGATCCCGGAAGCAGTCCGCGAGTCCATGCGGGCTGAGATCCGGGAGATGTTGGAGCTGGGGGTCATTGAGCCGTCGGCCAGCCCATGGGCGTCGCCCGTGGTCCTGGTGCCCAAAAGGACGGTACAACCAGGTTCTGCGTCGACTATCGGCGGATAACGACTGTACGTTACGGACGCTTATCCGATGCCCCGAGTCGACGAGTTGCTAGACCAGATCTCCGGGGGTCATTTTCTGACCACGGTGGATCTGTGCAAGGGGTATTGGCAGATTCCCTTGCCGAGGAGGCGACCCCGAAGTCGGCCTTCATCACCCCGTTCGGCCTGTACCAGTTTCGAGTCATGCCGTTCGGGATGAAGAACGCCCCTGCTACCTTCCAGCGGTTAATCGATCGCCTCCTCGATGGCCTCCAGGGATTCGCTTGCGCGTACCTGGATGATATAGCCATCTATAGCCAGACCTGGGAGAACATCTGGATCATGTAGGGACTGTCCTGGGCCGGATTAGGGACGCCAACCTGACCCTAAAGCCGGAAGAAGTGTAAGGTGGGGATGGCCGAGGTGCAGTATCTGGGCCACCGGGTGGGGTGCGGGATACAACGGCCGGAGCCCGCGAAGATAGAGGCTATCCTGGATTGGCCCACCCCGGTGACCAAGACCCAGGTCCTGGCCTTTCTGGGTACCGCGGGGTACTACAGAAAATTGTACCCCATTACAGCGACCTGGCCAAACCCCTGACTGATCTGACTAAGAAATCCCTGCCCCGCCAAGTCCTGTGGTCCCCGGAGTGCGAGCAGGCCTTCCGGCAGCTGAAGGCCGCCCTGACCCAAGCGCCCCTGCTGGCAGCTCCCAACTATAATAAACGTTTATTGTCCACACAGACGCGTCCATGTTCGGACTGGGAGCTGTCCTGAGTCAAGTGGGGGACGACGGGGGGGGACCATCCGGTGGCGTTTATTAGTCGGAAGCTGTTGCCACGAGAGGTGGGGTATGCTGCAGTGGAGAAGGAGTGCCTGGCCCTGGTCTGGGCCCTACGGAAGCTCCAACCCTACGTCTACGGTCGGTCCTTCACCGTGATGACCGACCATAACCCTTGGTATGGCTCAACCGAGTGGCGGGGAGAACGGCCGCCTACTGCGGTGGAGCCTGGCTCTCCAACCCTTCAACTTTTCCATCCAGTATCGCGCCCGGGTCGCAGAACGGTAACGCAGATGGGTTATCGCGACAGTCGGCCCGGGAACCAGGGGATTGGGGAGCCCCGACTACCTCGGTAAGACCCGGTGGGGTCCAATCGAGTGCGTCGGACCTTGGGGAGGGGGAGAGTGTCACGGGATGGCCCAGCACCCTCAGCCAGGGGCGGTGCAGTGACAGTGGGGACATGACACTTGGGTGTGGTGGCACGCACCCGTTTACCAGTTTTATGTAGATGTGACATTGTGTGGTGTTAATAACGTGTTCCCCGTTGGTTTATGGTGTAATGACTTTTCCCTTTGTTTGCCTTGCTCGCCGCCATTTTCCGATTCGTGTGGCGCAGTTGGAATTCTCGTTTCGGAAAATGGCCGATTCGAACCATCCGGTTCGAATCGTAAAATGGCCGATTCGGACCATCCGTCCGAATTGGTGACTCCCTGAAGGCCAAGGGCCAATGGGTCCTGGGCGGGCAAGGAGTCCCATTGTATTCTAATTGTGTGCAGAGGTAATAAATACTTGAACTGTAAATAAAAAAAAGCAGATTCTGCAGTACATTCAGCTCTGACTGGTGTGTGTTTATTCTCCGCCGTATTTTCGGATCTGAGTGTCCTCCGCGGCTCAGAGTACGGTGCCCACCCGGATACGATCCGAATCGAGCGCTCTGACCCTGCATCGAGTATCAGGGCAGAGGCGCTGCTCAGGAAGATTCGATTCGAGGAAGACGGAGATCCGAACCGAACGGCCCCGCCGGGAACCGCGCTTCGGCCTTGCGGTAAGACCCGAACTCTCCACTGGTCCCGTCAGATCCGAACCTCCTCCCATACCGATCCGAGCCCTCCAGTTCCGATTCGACCCGCCATCCCTTCCCGACTCGAAACCTTCACCGCCCAAGATCCGAAGAGACACCCGCCCCCGGATCGGAAACGTTTCCCGCCTAAGATCCGAAACGTTTCCCAATAAGATCCGAATCTTTCTCCGCGGCTGCTAGGGCCGATTCCCCCAGGCGTCCCACACCCGCCAGGTCAGGGAACCAGTTGCTCGGGACGCTGAGTGCTGCGCGCCTCAGTGGTCGGACTGGTTCCAGGCAGGGGTCCCCTCCACCGCCGCTAACCCTACCCTAGGGTCACGCCAGGCCGCACGAGACGCCGAGTGCGCGCCACTCGGTAGTCGGGCCAGCGGTAAGCGACGGGGTCACGCAGATAGAGCACACCCGCAGGCGGAACACCATCTCATTCCGTCATACTTGGGAACTGAGCATTTCCTCTAGTGCCCAGTGTTTTTTGCTTCAAGTAGTAGGGAATCCCCCGCAATACACCCATTTCTCAAAAGGTATGTGATTTAGGGAATGCACTTCAATCTCTTGCAGTCTGAACGGCAAGATGATGGTGGTGCATTTTGTGGTGCAAACACATCTTGCAAAAGGGCTGTTCTCCACTAAATGCACATCACCACTTGTCCTTGGGAGGTCAACGGGAGCCCAAATTAAAAGGTTAATTGTGGGATAGGGTTTTGCCTTGCCTCATGTGCCAGTTTACTGATGTCCACCCATTAATCTTGGACTTATTTTGGGTTTGTCACTGGACCTCAGTTGACCCACTCCAATGAAGACTAATGTCCATGAACGGTTTTGACTGTCCAGCGACCTGTTCCACAAGAAGTTGCATATATGCTAGCAAACGTGATTTTGTATAGTCTACCTCCTCGCTTACACCTTGAACAAGGATCTAACACTGAAAAACGCAATATATCACCAATTGTGGATTGTCATGTACTTTTCATGTAAGCTGAGAGTCTAATTGTAACATCATTTTGGGTTAAGGTTCACGGAAGCACTGCACACTACCATTTTATGTTGTGTTTTTTGGAGTAATCACTTTAAACCAGTGTTCTAGCGATCAGTGTTTTTTTCCTTCACCTCACCCCCTTAAAGTGCCACTAGAGGAATTTGTTTTTAGTTATCTGGTTTACTCCTAAACTCGTGTGCAGCTATGGCATTCTCCTTATTGAATAGACATATTGATTTGAATTTAGATTAAGTTTTTGGAAGAAATGGATCATCCGGTATATAAAATGTAATCTACAAGAACTTGAACATACTGGAGAAACATCTAATCAAGGAAGAACGAAATGGGAGATCGATAATTTAAATTACCTTCATCCTATAGAGATGATCCAAAATTCATGGAAGGGTAGAAGGATTTGCCATCTCCACCATGGAGTATATTATAAATTTCAGACAAAATCAATTGGTTGAAGTAGGGGGTTCAGATTGACCAGACTATAGATTAAAAACATAATATGAAGAGGAAGTGTATACACCTATCATTTGTAAAATAGTAATAGTAGTAAGGTTATGTTCTGATGAAATTATAGAAATAAAAAAAACACAAAGTATAAGCGTGATTGGGAAGACTATAAAAACAGGAAGGTCCACTCTAAATACTATGAACAAAAGGGATTTTTCGATTGGCCGTAAAGATTCTCAGAAGCGGAACAATTTCAATAGATTTTATAAACCTGCTTGGGCACAACAGTCTAAATATTGGGCAAATGAGAACAGGAATTCCCATAACCTGAATCTAACTCGTTAGAGAAAGTAATACTAATAAGAAACCCCCTGAAACATTGATTTGTTAAATTCAATGAGAATAGGGGACTCTGGTCCAACAGAAAGCTAATCCCGAACTGCCCCCCCTGCCGAGGAATAGCCATTTTTCTAATTGTCTATCCTGTTTAACCGCAGGGCCATGTAGTATTGATGGGGGGGGGGGATGAGATTCAACACGATTTACCAAAACCCTTGGACAGTACTGGGACGACAATAGTAGCTAATGAGAATATAATCCAGAAGGGAGAGAGATTACCCCTGGGGAACTCCAAACAAAGGAATTCCGAATATCATTGGGTTTCGAAATGGAACCAAGATAGGTCCCCCAAATAAGGAACTACCTACCTTCAATTAGTATGAAAATTTAAGAGTTGAAGAACCTGATAAGGATTTTTCAGGAGAGCCAATCCGGGACCAAACCATTAATCCCCAAAAAACTTCCATTAGAACCCAATGTTCAAGTGACAAAAAAACCTTTGGGAAAAAGATCAATAGCACAAACAGAAGGGGGACCAGGGGGAGGGGGGGGGTCCAAACACAAAGAAAAAAAACAAGGGGATTTTTAATCTCATTGATTAAATTCTCTCCAAAGAGGAATTGGGTGTATTGAATAAAGGTTTAAAATTTGCTCCCAGTACCAAATTGAATAAGTTTGAGGTATATTTAGACCTTAAATGAGTAATGAAAATAAAGTCTCAAAAAATTCTCAAAAATCCATTAACTCGAGACCTAGAACAGGACTCCTTTGTACATACAGATCTTAGGGAAAAGTCTATTTTTCCAAAAAATTATGCCTCCCAAGATGAAATCCTTTGAACATTTGGTTATGATGGAGGTTAGTAAAATACATAAAGGATTATAATTTAACAAAATCTGAGAATGAAGCTCTATGCAAGTTGAGAGGATTCTAGTCTGGTTAGAAAACCTGCTGATAAAGGGGGGGGTGGTCATTATGACTGTAGAGAATTATGATCAAGAGGTACACAGACTCCTGATGAAGAAACATGCAAAATTAAAAAAGATCGTGCTAGTGATATTGCGACACGCTGTCACAAGCTATTGGAAAAAGGCCAAGAAATAGGCACTCGGAGTCAGAGTTCAAATATCTTAATATGGTATATCCAAAAATTCCAGTACTTACATACTCCAAGATACATAAAAATGTAGAAAATCCCCGGGGTCGCCCCATAGTTTCAGGTATTGACTCCAACTAGCAGACTCTCAATATATTGATTTGATGCTCCAACCAGTGGTACAAAAAACCTTCATACTTAAAGGATGGAATCCATTTGATAAGAGAATTGAGCAACATAGAACAGTGCCCAAACTATCTTCTGGTCACCTGTGATGTGCAGTCTTTACATACAATTATTCCCCATGATTTAGGGTGTAACGCGACTAGAACATTTTTACAGGAATCAGTTATACGAATCTGACCAGATGATTTTATACTTCTGAACAACTATTTTAAATACGGGGACCAATTTTATCTTCAAATAACAGTTGTTACACCCCCAGTTACGCCAACCTGTTCATGGCACACTGGGAATCCGGTTGCGTGGTGGGTTCTCGTGACTGGGGGTGTGACCTGGTGCTCTATTGACGGTACAGCGATATATTTTTTTATATGGAAAGGTGGGTCTCAAAGATTGGATTTTTTTTTAGATCATATTAATGTAAACAAATGGGGCATTCGTTTAGATACAATTTTTAGATCTTCCCATTTATATTGATAATAAAATCAAAAATCGCATACTTTTTTAAACCTGTGGACACTAACAGTTTTATAGTTTTTAGCAGCTGTCATTCCAAAGCTTGGCTTAAGCGAGTGCCAAGAAGCCAGTTTACAAGATTAAAGAGAAACTGTACGGAAGAATGTATATTTCTAGAACAAGATGAAAGAAAAATTTCTAATAAAAGGATACAACAAATGTGAGTTAACACAGTGGATATCATAAGGATAGGACTCAAATGTTGGCTGTTAAAGGATTTCCATTATAGGATTACTACTTTATGTACAACTATAGCTAATAAAATTTTAAAATTTTGGCCTGTCCTAAAAGGAGATACCATCGTAGGAGAGCAGCCGAAAATGATCAATATGGGGAGCAAAAAAATATAAAACTCATTGGTTCAAAGCTATAGAACTAAATCTGGGAAAAATATGTATAATCTGAAGGCTTTTATGGTTGTGGAGTGTGTACGGCTTGTAAAAATAAGATTTTTTAGTGAGTTTCCCTTAGAATTTTTTTTAAAAGGAATACTTACATGCCAAGCAAAAAATATTTATGCCATCATCTGCCTGTGTAATTTAGTTTATATAGGTAGGACCGTTAGGCCATTGCACGTTAGGAACAAACGGGGGTTTGACCAACATTCGTTATCCGCCCAATTCAAAAAATGATCATAACTAATATTGATGGAACAAATTTTCTAGCACTTAAGTAACTAATACACTGGAGGGGGGGGGGGGATTTTATTAAAAAAACTGAACCAGGAAGAAATGAGATGTTTGGATACATTAACCCCTTAACGACACGGGTGTACCATGCCGTCCTGCATCGCATGGGCATTAATGCCGCAGGACGGCATAGTACGCCCCGCAGCGTTTGGTGCCTCTGCGCGCAGAAAAACAGCCCGCCTCCCTTCCCGCTATTTGGAGAGACTTGTAAAAGTAGGTTTAAATGTGGATATTTTATAGACTTATTGGATCAAAATTCAATCATCCCTGTTCAGGAAAGTAATATTGGACCACCACAAGTATATAACAGTCTGAGAAATTAACAAGTACCCTTGGGTATGTGATATGTGGGACAGACAATAGGCATTTACAGTGAGATTGAATATTGCTCGGACCAGTGGCATCACAAGGGGTGGCCCGCACCAGGTGACACCCTAAAAAAATATTTTTTTTACTTTTACAAAGTATTTTACCAGGAAGGATAGATTAAGATTTCTCTCATTTTCAAGTATGTCCTGGGTAGGCAAGGCCTAGGCCAGCACTTTCCAGTGGGTGGCAAAAAACCCACCACTGAAGGGGTTATTCACAGAGCACTGAAATGACACTGACATTTTGGTCTGTTCCCTGCACTTGAGGAAATCACATTTCCCCACCCTGCTGTGAATTCACCCTTCACTGCAGGGTCCCCGAAGTGCAGGGAATCGGCCGCCGAATACTGCAAACCTGTGGCCTGCTGTTTTCAAAAAAACTACTGAACAAAAATGTATGGAATTAACATAAGATCCTATGGATAATAAAAAAGGTCTGTTACAGAAAAGAAAATCCGCCATTAAGAAAAAAAAAATTGCCTAAAATTTTTGAAAAATGCCTCAAGGATATAAAAAAAAACCCGTCACTGCAGATTAACATAAACGATTAGATATTGTATAAAAATGAATATTTTTAAAACATTGAAACCTATGGGATTCTCCTGCATAAACCTGCATGCATGAAACCACCGAACAGTTCATTTCTCGGTTTGGCGTTCTCTAACCATTACTTCTCTATGGGGATTTTCACTGCCTTTGAACAGGCACCGTACTTGCTGGCAGTTAGCCAAAATTTGCGTGTGATCACATCACAGAGCTTCACAGCAGTAAACCTCACAGTAATGTGTGCTGTGTATGAGCATTAAGTGTGATATGGGAGTTCATATGAGCAAGTAGTTAAAGAAACTGTAAAACTCAGGTGGGGGGGTGACGCCAACCCTTGTGACGCCACTGCCTCACAAATTACATTAGCCTTACTTCTGCCCAGCTACGCTATACCAAAGAGTTTACCCCAAAAAAGGTGTCACAGTACACTGACATGAGCCAAGGTGGGCTCAGACAGCCCTTTAGGCAGGTTAGTTGCTGGCTGCATTAAGAACAGATCAGAAAACATAACCGAACAGGCAAGGATTAAGGGAAAATATACTGGCACCAGCAGCACACCAAAGGGAACCTTAAACTAGGATACGGTCTTAAGGATTGCCGTCGAAGGGAAGGGAACCTCAGTGACGGGTGACACAGAACGGGACAATTCCAGAGACATGGTCAGAAAGAGCCAGAGTTAGTAACCAGAACGGGTAGTCAGAAGCCAGAGAATGATATACATTATCAATAATGCAGAGCAACTCGATTACACAAATGAATAGTCTGAACCATGTCAGGAGATCATACAAGAATTCAGATAGCAAACCCAAGGCAAAATAACAAATCAGAACGGTACATACTGGTATATATCAGAAAGACCAGGAATTGTCTTTCCTATACAAGATTTGCTTTGGTTCATCTTTAAGCTTTATTTTTAGATTTGTCTGGGATTGAGCTTTGAGAATAGTGGTTCTATGTCCATAGGATGGTGAAGGACCCTCCCCTACTTTGACAAAATGATCAATTGTGAAACATTAGCTTTTAGGCTTTAGATTGCGTGGTTATTTGCTTTTGGAGTAGACTTTATGGGAATGAAATATAATTTTATACCATGCTAGACATATTTTAGGCTATAATCTAATCATGGACGCATTCTGACTTAATGGTCTTTAACAATTCTGTGTATTGAACTTTTAGAAAACACAATGTTACAATAGGTAATTTAGAAAATATTTGCGTGAGCTACATACGTGTATATTTGTTTAGAGTTTTTATTTGCAGTTTGACTTTACATGCATTTATATTTTTCCATGTGTGTGTTCTGGCTGCTCTAGCTATTGGATCTATAATCCATTTCTGTATCTATAGTTAGGAGTAATGAGCAATTGCACGTAGCAAACAAACCACCAAGTGTATTTGGCTTTCAGTATTAGTGGCGGTCAATTTTATAGGAGCTAGACGAAATGCTTTGAGCATTCTCTGCATGCGGGTTAATTTACAATTAACGTCAGAGAGGATGCCCTTAATGGGCGTCAGCGGCACGCCAATTGAAGAGATTTGCACTCCTGGGGCACATTCAGACGCCTGTGGGTTAGAAAAAAAAAGTATGACAAGTTCAGTCATGTTTATAAAGGCTTGCAGTTTAGCAAGTACAATCCATGAACACGAGGCAATGATGGCAGCTGGAAAAGTAGCAGTTAGAGTCATGGTTTAATGTTACAAATAACTGGGACATAGAAGGTAGGAATGGAGAAGGTGTATGAAAAACTAACCAAATAAAAAAAAAGGAGCGAGGTGAACAGTTTGGGTTACGCCAACATTTGGTAATATAGTAGCTTGTATAGGTGTGATCTATAGACACCTGGGCAAGTAGAAGAGCTAGCCAAAATGACAATGAAGGGGGAAGTTATCATGGGGGACTAATCCTCCTGATGTGAACTGGAAAAACCAAAATAGCTGCTTGCACCAGGAGGCACAAACATTCTAAACTCCCTACTGGGATTATCTCAAACAAGTAGAGGGGCCGACCTGCAAAGAGGCCATAATGGATTTAATATTCTCCAATGGAGGTTTGGTATCCGACATGTGAAAATTCAGGATCTAGTGATCAGTGTGGTTTAACACAAGACAAGTGACTGAGCCGCACCACAAAGAAGTTTTAGAGACTTTAGAAAGACCGATTCGTTCTACAATCAGATTTTGTGCGAATGAGTCATTATCAAACTGGAGTTTAAACCGTCCAGGAAAAAAATGGGATTATTTAAAAATGTTGCCTTCTAGAAGGCTACGGATAATTGCATTAGGCTTGTTAGCAAAAGCATAAAGGAAGAAACCTCTTGTCTCTACAGAAGTGGCCAGAATAGTAAACAAAGCGTTCAATAATTCAAGGGGGAAAAAAGCCTAAGCTTCCAAGGCACACAGAAGATAGTCCAAAACAAAAAAAACACACAATCTAAATGCTGTGTCCCCCTTAAGTAAAAGGGGTTAGATTAAAAACCAAGGATTGCAGAATATATGCGAGCTGAACAGTACAGTTTATATCTAATGTGCCTTTTGCCTTCAGCTGTTCGAGGATGCTAATCTTTCAAAACCTTTTCTTGTCAACAGGAAGAACAGTTGTGAAGTTGATCCGGAAGGAACCCAACTGCATTCATTCGAGCGGCATGTGTGTCCATTGGTCTCCAGGCACGAAAAGATCATTCACACCTTCATCATTGTACAGGAGCTGGCTCCTTGTGGTACACTGCATGCAATCATTGAAGCCCAGGTAAGCATTATACACTGCAAATATCCATCTGGTTCAAGATATTGGCTGCAATGGCAAATACCTCATGACAGTAGATGTGCAAGAATAGAAGTAAAACGTAACATTTTGACACTTAAAAATCATTTGAACGAACACACACGAATGAAAACACCACAAATCCAAATTAAAAATCGCTGGGCTCCAGCATGGAGCTGCCTAAGGTAATTGGATATTTGGAGAGTTACCAAATCAAAAAATAGCTGACTTTGGCTAGTAAGCATGGACCCAAATAACAGTCAAAAAGCACATTGGAAACTCCCGTTGTTGGGTCACACGAATAGCCACAGAACAAGCCAGATAGATAAATAGCGAGATCCTTCGAACGGTCTCAAAGGATAGTAGGAAAGTGGAAACACAGATTTTGTCCCACCAGGACTCACTAATCAGCAGTAACTCGAGCAAAAATTTTTTTTTAAACTATACTCCTGTTGCTCTACACATCACCACTCGGGCGTCCTCAGGAGCAAACCAAGCAGCAGTATGGAGTATGTAGAAGTAGAGACTGCAATACTTTTTATATAGTGTACAGCACTAATGAAGGTAGCAGGTGAAAGGTCTAATGGTGCCACATTCAAGGGAGGTGGACAGCCGAATTAAGTCAATGAATTTAATGAGCAAGGGGAAAGCTTAGTGTCGATGGTCAAAAAGCACATAAATGGAAAACAACTCACGTTAAGTGACTTGACCAAGCGACACTAAGCTTTCCCCACGCTCATTAAATTCATTGTAACTTTATTCTCAATGAAAAATACTTCCAAAAAGATGATTCCATGAGGATTGTGTATCCAAAAACAGGTCCGAATAATGGTGAATTAAGTGAAGCCCTGGTTAAGGAATGGAAGATGCAGCAAATGTTTGCTCTAAACATTTTATAGATATCATCCGACACAATAAAGCAAGAATTGACTAAGGTCGAGTTTAAATTAACTGACTTGAAAGAAATTTAAGCATGAACCATCTTTTGGAGTGGCTGAGAGCAAAATTTGGAGAAGCTCAGTAATTCTATAAAAACTAGGAAACAAATTCCAGAGAGATCTTGAATGGTATATCGCTGGTTTAAAAGACAATTATGCAGAAACTCTGACCTGTGTCAGAGTATGACACCTCAGATTCCGAACCTGAACAAACTCACTGCTCTCCATTGACCCAAGGCATTCTAAAAAGGAGAGGTCTCTTTTAGAGCAGGGCCTCCATTATACACAACCACCTTCAAGAGGCAAAAGGCACAAAACATTTCAGGGGGAAAGGAAAGTGACCAATAAAAATTCAAGTGAAGTGATTAATCTCTTCCACTGATTTAACTCAGCCCCATTTATCTCTTCTGAACAAAGGTTTATCATTCGTTCCTACCCCCAACCTAAACAAATTTGAATGTGCAAAAGAGAACTTGTTTGCCTGGAAATTGGCTCTTCATAAATTTCACCTTAATCTTAAGAGGAAAAGGGCTTTGGAATTAAACCTTACTGAATGCGAATTAACAATTATTGATGACATGGTGGCCTTACTTGATGAAAATTACCCCAATGGCCCTTCACTGGAAATCAAATACGCGAAGCACCTTTACCCCCTACTGTTAAAAATTTCTATGTTCAGATATTCTTTGTCAACACTGTAGTTGACGCTATCAATGCTAGTCAATTGACAAACATGTATTTATAGATTTTTTAGGATACTTTAAGCATTTTTCTGAAATTTTTTTTTTTTAAAAGTCTGATTTTTTTTTAATTTTTTTTCTTCAGTTTACTTATTTTTTTGTAACAGCCCTTTTTATTATCATTCCCTGGACCTGTGTAAATTTCAGACATTTTCGTTCAGTAGTTTCTTTGCAAACAGCGTTTCAATTTCACATTCATACAAATGGTTTTGCTAATTTATTCACCTCCCTCGTCTGAGGTCTCAGCTGCTTCGGCTGGGTGTGATCGGCTCCTGTTCGGGCTTTGACAGGTTTATCCAGATGTTTTTGTGGCTTTTCAGCGTGCATTCGGTGGGTTTACGGCAGCTTTTCCCTGCAATTCGGGGACCCTGTGGTGCTTGCTGAATACACCGCAGGGTCACCGAAATGGGATCGGCAAAAGGAACCGAATTGAAGAGAACGAAAAGTCACCGAACGTGCGGTGACTTTTTGAATCTCTTTGGATAACCCTGCTATTGTATTAGGGAACAACAATCTTACTGAAAACAGTTGACCGGTTTCTCAAACATTGGTAAAAGATTTGCCCACTATGTGATAAAGAGACCTTAAACATATTGAATCAGGATATACCTTCTGATGCCCTACTTTGCAGTTTAGATGTAGGGAGCCTTTATAGTTCCATACCTCATGATAAAAGGTCTGAAAACATACTGAACACTTAACGAAGACTCTACTTTCTATTGAAAGAAGGACGTTTATATTGGGGCTTCGAGTTTGTACCAACGCACAACTTTTTATTCAATGGCAAATATTTTCTACAAGTGAGGGGGACTACCATGGGCACTTCTAGTGCCCCCCTCGTATGCCAACCTCTATCTTGGCTTATGGGAAAAGGATGTTGTATTCTAAGATACATTGGTACATTTCACCTCCAAAATTAATCTCTGGAGGCATTATATAGATGATATCTTAGTCATTTGGTTTGGTAATCGTGAGGAATTTTGTGATTTCTGGAAGCTTCTTATTAAGGATTTGAATTTGAGATGCACTTCCGAAAGTCAAGAAAGACTGAATATTCTCGATTTAACAATCACCAAAAATCAGCATCGGATTGCCACAACGGTGTATCGTAAACCCAAGGCGAATAACAATTTTTTACACTGGGAAAGTTTTCATCCCAAACCTTTGAAGGCAGGTATACAATAGGTCTATACCTACGATTGTGAAGAAATTGTTCTAGTCTCAGTGAGTTCACTAAACAGGCGGGATTACTGAGAACGAGGTTTCGGAAAAAGGGCTATTCCAATAGTGTTTTAAAAAGCATCCATCATCGAGCTCGGCAGAAAATTAGAGATTCTTACTTATTGGGAACTGACAGCTCCAATTCCAAAATAAAAGATCTTGAACACCTACTTTTTTCATTTTGATGAGTGACATATTTCTCCACTGTCCTTACCCCAAAAGCTTCATGTACGTATCGAAGAGGCCCCAATCTCAAGACCTCTTTATGTCACACTCATCTTACATCTAAAAGAGTAACCAAGCCAATTGGTTATCAGGACCAAAAGCAGGCACCCAACCCTGCATTAATTGCATGGCCTGCAAGTTTGTTTTAAAATCATTATCTTTTCATGATTCCTTGCAGCAACAGACATTTAATGTCAAGGACTGGTTTACATGCAATACTCAATCGCTTGGCGTATTTGCTGAAATGCTCATGTGGCCAGCAGTGTGTGGAAAAACCATTCGGAAATTTCATCTTAGAATCCTCGAACATGTGAGATCTGTAAGATATCCCAGAGAGACGTCAGTGTCTCGACATTTGAGGCTATACCATAATAACTGATGGCATAAGATTTATGGGATGAAAAGGTCAGACAGTAATAGAGGCGGAGATCTTGAACGGAGACTTCAACAGCGTGAAGCGTATTTGATCTTCACTCTTCAAACTTTGCACCCTAAAGGGTTAACTGAAGGCTTTACCTTCACCCAGTTCCTTGGTTAATGTTATTCAATTATTATAGCGGTGTATACATTGTCAACACAAAACTACCCATTGAGCAGCTTTCCCAAGAAAACACTGCGTTAAACAAACCTACAGATTGAGATCTAAAATCACCCCAGAACAGGAAATGGGTAACCAAAAACTGAATTGGTCTTACAAAATGCTGGAATGGAGTGATACATCTATACTAGTTGGTACTAAAACCCAGTGAGAATTCATTACATACCCCTTAAAATCATCCAACCGCTACCATCCACTACCCTAGATTCTTTTTTTTCCATTAAGGGCGCAATTGCTCGCGCAGCGCAATTACTCTTGCGCAATTTTTCTTGCGCACAGCAAAAGGAGTTATCGCGTGACAATTAACGGGGTATTACAATCCTCGTGCATTTTCTTTCATCTGTCAAAAAAAAAAAAAACGCAAGGAAAACAGACAGGGAAAAATGCACGCAAAGTACGTTTGCGCACCTAAAGTACGTTTTCGCGCACAAATCTGACGGCAATGTAATTTTTCAACGCAAGTCGTCAAACGAAAGCATTTTGTGCGGACTGCGCACAAGACTCAGATTTGACGGAAGACAAGGCAGTGGCTGTCATATTTTGACTGATTTTGCAAAAAAACATGCAGTGACGTATTGCGCACTAATTTGTGTGGCCATTTTTTGAACCAAAAACACCCAATTAAACCACACCTATGGCAAGGTAATAAATAGTGTCAGCCATTTTCAAACGGTGACTGTTCTTTAGTTAGGCAGATACAGCGTCCCGGGCAGTTGGTGGTTTTTGGTGAGTAGAGCGAGTGAGTTAGCGACAGGCGAGCGCAGTGCAGGAGCAGGTACATTTGTGTCAGATCACATACACCCACGTTACAGTCACACGTGCACCTATACAATAAGTAGCACACATCACTACTTGTTAATGCATGGTACTTGTATCCATTTTGTCCCAACACCGTGTATTCCACATTGTACTTGTGTGTCACTGTCAGTGTGCAGGGAGGAGGGGTGATGGGCAGCGCTAGGTGACGAGAGGTAGAGAGGTGGCAGGGCGTAGGCGCCAGTAGGAGTCACGAGGGAAGGTACCCTGCCAGGGCCATGAGTCCTGGGAGCGAGGGGAGTGATGCTAGGGCAGGCCCATCTAGACAAGGGACAGGTGTTGCACCAGGGACAGGACGGAGTCAGAGCCGACACTCCAGGGCACAGGTGTCAGGGATCCCAGCGTATACGTGAAGAGCGCTAGTCGCTGGGAAAAAAAGCCTTAATTGCGGCATATATGATAAGGGCACGGCAGCTGGAGGATAAGACCACTGGAGAGCAACGGAGGCTGTGGAGACGCTTGCAATGCCAGGAATGATTGTGCACAAAATCATATTTCCAAAATGTCTGATTTATCATTAGGGATTGTAACATGTTCATATACAGTAATTGAATTTAAGCAAGCATGGGATAGGCATAAGGCTATCCTAAACAAAAGATAAATCCAGGTAAAGTATCCATGTAATTGGGCAGACTAGATGGGCCGAAAGGTTCTTATCTGCCGACATTTTTCTATGTTTCTATATCTTCTACGTGGTGATACTTGACTTGTGCGGCCACCTGGAATGATGAAAGGGTTCCTTGATGTTAACGTGATGCACTCAATCCATCCACTCACAGGCGACTCTTAGTGGAATCAATATATGTCAAAATGATCCTTACATCATGCCGTTTATGGTGTCCCATAGACAAATTTAACGTTCTATAACTGTACATCTGTTTCTCAAAAATCATTTCTGTAATGAATTAATTATTACAGAATGGGAATTAGATTTACTACCAATTGAATGACCGTGCCTTTGTTTTTACATATGTCAAGCATTTTTTGGGTGAAGTTTCAGGTGTTGTAAGCTTTTGGAAACAAGGATTTTTATCCCATAAGTTTCAATGCAGCATATGAATCCACACACTGCCGGGCAGCACCTCTACAGTAGCAAATCATTTGGAAAGGTTTTAGTAACAAGGTGTGGGAAAGGTTTCACCCATAGGCTGAAATGTTTACAATTATCTATTTTTCATTAAAATATACTAAACTGTTGCTTCTAATAGTCTGCAGTATACAGTCTCTTAAATTTTAATTCCTGTACACCTGTAAAGTGTTAGAGATTCAAGATCACCAAAAAAAGAAGCGAATCACAGAAATGAGCCAAACATTACCCTAACCACCGACACGACCTGAACGGAAAAAAAAACATGCAAAATTACCATAAAGATCTTTTTACCCCTGCACATCTATGAATTCCTGACACGAGTGTAATTTTTCTTGCCACTGCATCTGTCTGCGGTGTCAGCTTTTTACTGTGTTTCCTCGGCGCTGTATTCGGCAGCTGCTTGGGTTTCTTCGGCACGTTCAATCCTGATTTTTTTGGCGGTGTTTTTGGGAGTGAGAGTCAGGTTTGCGGCATCTTTTCCCTGCACTATGGCGGCCCTGTGGTGCTTGAATACACTGCAGGGTTGCTGTAATGGGATCGCCGAATTGCAGCAAATTGAGGATAACAGTCACCGAACATGCGGTGACTGATTATATTTGGATTAGCCCTAATGCCTGAATAGACACTGCAACAGGTTGCGTGATGCGAAGCAGGTCAGGTGCCTGGCAGCTGTGGTGCATTTGACATGTGACAGTCATTTTGTTTGCCATATCCATTAGACATTCAATATGCATTTGATTATGAATACAATAATCCTATACTCATGCTTGTCCTGTTCCTCTTTCAACCATGCGTTAAACTGCGCAAACAGGACCTTGGTGACTGCAGTCCATGCCCTCGCCTCCTTGTCCCTATGCAGGACACCATGTCCCAAATGGCAGGGTGAGCACGAACCTCTGCAATCATTTTGGGTACGTCCATGTTAGTGGATTGTGGGTGTGAAGTAGGCCGGATCGACCACAGCGCATCAACGTTCTCCGTTATTAATATGCAGTTTGGTATAGTCAATTTGAGGCGAGTGGCATTTTCTGATGCAAGTGAGTCTTTTCTAGATGTGAGTGCACTTTTTTTGGCCCTGGTGTAATTGGGTTTAGCCAGGACGTTCAATTTGGCAGTTAACACCAGGTTTTCAAAGACATTAAAATGATGCACGCAAACGTTGTGCGTTACATTTTGCGCAAAGATTGTAAAACCATGCATGCAGCAAACAAACGCATTGCCACTCAATGTTAAGTATGGGATGCGCGCACGAGCTCGTGCTGGGTTCGCAGGGTCACTCGCATCGTTTGCACGTATGTCGTAATACGACGTTCTGCGCAAATGGTTTGGTCCACGCGCAAATGCGCATTTGTGTGCGCGCAAAACCTATGCGCGAGGAATGTAAGAGCCCTAAGTGTATTGAGTAGTTAGAATTTGCCCATTCCTCCTAGGCTTAACCACCATTAAGTTAGTATTCTAGTATATTTTCTGTTTACTCCATGAAGTATGTGCAGCAAAAACCTAAGCTCAGATTGTAAACCCTTGATTTTAGCCATGAGCAGTCAGGATCTCTGAAGCTCTCAGCAATCAAAGACCATTATAAACCTTTAAATCCAAGACTCAAGCCATGTCCTAGCTCAAGTGTACGATTTTTTTTGATAGAATCACTAAAGAGTGCATCCAAAGTGCATTTTGCATTTAACTGTTCATAAACCTTTACTTGGGGTACCAGCATCCATAACAATGCAGTACACAAAGGTTCTTAAAGATGTGTGAAAAGGCAGGTGGACCATGACAGAAGAGCACAAGCTTCAAGCATTGATTTACAAGCATAGCGTGGGCTGCCGGTCAAAACTCGCCTTGCCATGTACACGTTTACCTCCCTATCAGAAAGATCCCCACTGATGACAATTATTTATTTTTTAGATTTAAGCAGTACTGACATTACATGCTGTCACCTGCTGGTTCGGAAGGTGGTCATTGGGCCCCTAACCTTTTTTTGAACATCTGCGTTGGACAAGTGTCTACCCCCAGGACTTCTATAGCTCCTACCTTAATGAGCCAGAAGATAGGGGGAATAAAAAAAAAAGGCATGGGAGAAGGAACTTTGTGTAGTGGATAAAGAGGCTTGGGTTGACATATGGGAGGGGGACACATAAATCTTCCATTAGTGTGACATTGCAGGAACAGTCCACCAAAAACACTTATGTTACCCCTGCCTAAGGAGACTCCGTCCTTCCCAGATACTACTTGGCACAACTGTGGTATGAAGGGAACACTCCCATATGTGGTGGTACTGCCCTGAAATTGTCCCAGTAGGGTGGACAGTGTACTTAAATGCAGTTGTGGACACAACAGTACATAACAAGAAATCAGTCGAAGTGGGTAACTGAACTAGCTATGGTGGTACAGAAGGCCTCTAGGCCAGTAACATTGAAAAGGGGGTTATGGAGATCTTGGCGAGGGTCGAGTCATACCCTGCTTATGTGAAGATGTGGGGGCATGGGAGGATTTAGGGGAGTATGACGACATCTGACTAGATAGTATTGGCCGGGCACAACTCCCTTTTCCCCTTTTGTTTTGTGTATTACATGGTTTGAGGTTCTTTGTTTGGTGTAAGGTGTTTAATAGGTATAATAAGGACATGGCTATGGTCTGACAAATTGTGATTAGAGGAAACCCCGGGCTTTAAGGTGGCCCTTTCAGTCTGGTAAGATTTTTTTATTTTTGTTGGGGTGCCTACATGCACTGTTGAATGGAAAAAACTCCTTGGAGTTCCCCAGCAGAAATGACGCAGTGTCAGCAAATGGAAAGCCTTGTGTTTCCATAAAGAAACAAGTTACCTGGCCATTACAAGGACCACTCTGCACCCTGGAACCTGCCTAAAAAGGTATCAAGGACTCAATGTCGTCCACTGCTATCCCCCGAAGAACTCCATTCCTGCAACACCATTTTATTTCTACATTTATTCATTTTTGGCTGATTGCAGGTTTTCAAAGTTCCATCCTTCTTTCTCACCCTCCCTGCAGTGTAGATTAAGTGCACACGCACCAATATTTCCATACTCATAACCAGACCAATTTTATCCACTCTGTCCCATCCACCCAGGCCTGGTCCATAATTTAAGGTCTCCCTTACAACGGTTTCCACTTTTTACTCAGCCCAACCTTCTGGGCCTTCCCATGCAATTCTCCTGACAATTCTAGCAACCGGCTTCACCTTCCCTCTGCTCCTGGTTCACTTAGCCCTGTCCCTTAGATTGTCAGCTCACAAGTCTTGCTGAGCACTTGGCTAAAGTGCTGCATCTCCTAGACAAGCTATCCTATGGGCAGGGTTATCTTCCTTGTGTATCATGTATGTCTGTTTGTGCTCCCGTTGTACAGTGTTGCAGTACCTGTTTGCGCTTTATAAACTTGTAACTAACCGGTCAAGAGTTGCTGAGAAGTTAATCAGGAAAGAACCCAACTATTATTCTTCCAAGCTGCATGTGTTTGTTTCCTGACAAATCTATTTTACACCTATCCCACCCATGTCCGATTTAGACCATTTTGTCATGATCTAGCTCCTTGTGGTACTGTATTTGAGCATTGAATCCAAGTATATTATCCTGAACCTTTTACGACCACCACAACCCCGTGATCCTAAGCAACTCCAACCCACTGATGCTCTAATTTTGCATGCAGTACACCTGGAATTCAGACTTTACCTGCCCCAGCTGGACATGGCTCCCTCTTCTGCCCCAGCTGGACATGGCTCCCTCTTCTGCCCCAGCTGGACATGGCTCCCTCTTCTGCCCCAGCTGGACATGGCTCCCTCTTCTGCCCCAGCTGGACATGGCTCCCTCTTCTGCCCCAGCTGGACATGGCTCCCTCTTCTGCCCCAGCTGGACATGGCTCCCTCTTCTGCCCCAGCTGGACATGGCTCCCTTCTTCTGCCCCAGCTGGACATGGCTCCCTCTTCTGCCCCAGCTGGACATGGCTCCCTCTTCTGCCCCAGCTGGACATGGCTCCCTCTTCTGCCCCAGCTGGACATGGCTCCTGAACTCCATGGCTTACTCAACTAATTGTTATATTTCAGCTAGTAACGTACACCTCTTCTACTTCACCTACCCGATTCACTTCCAATTCCTCCTGTCTGTTTATCCCTTCTCTAAACTTTACCAATTCCCAAGATGGAAAATAAGTCCTAATACACCATAGCCTGCTTGGTTATTGCAAGCTATCAGCCGATTGCTGGTTGAGTTAAAATCCAGCCCTCCTACCCAAAATGTGACAAATTTAAAAACTCTGCAATCACCAAAAGAAAAAAAAAACCTGTCCAAGTTTCTATTCTTCAGCCTGCTCATGCAAATGATATGGAATCTAACCCTGGGTCTGATGACAAACTTTAGTCTCCCAAACTAAAGGCCTCTGCATTGCAGCATCCGCAGCTTACTCCTTAAACTGGATGAGCTTAAAGCTGTTTCTATTACCAACACCAAGTCATTGTGCTCAGAATCCTGGTTAAGTGTACCAGACTGCCATAACAGGGGTATTCATGTTAGAGAGGGCCAAGTAAAGAGAAGAGGGAATTGTTTATGTTGGCAAGTCCACCCATTTTGATTTCCTTCTGGCATTGAGATCCCATTCAGTAAACAGATTGTTGCAGGATTCTATCATCCACCGTGCTCTCCCTGTACCGTGTTTGCAAAATGGCCACAAAAAGTCTCCGAATGTAATAACCAGATAAAAAATTTAAATCCTGTCAAAAGAAGTCAAGAACAGCATCCAAGGTACAGACTAAAAATCAATCTCAGAACTGGACTGTGCAATTGAATAGTCAGAGCTCCTGCAAGTCTGGAATTCCCATGCCCCGCAAAGTGAGTAAAGGGCACATCGCACCTCACACAAATGTACAAGTTTAGAGATACAGCGTGGTCAAATGTCAAGCATACTGGTTCCATGAACGATCACGCTTACTGAAAAATGAAAAGCACAAAAACTGCTAAAGATCAATACTTCACTGAAAATCTAAATCAAACCCAAGAAATTCTTGGAAGTCACCCCCCAGCCAGCTGCTATCGACATAAACCACCAAGCCCTGCAACAACCCCTAGATGTAGCAAATTCCTTTGTAAATCTAACAAATGACATGCTTTCAGAAAGGCTTCATGCCTGTCAGGCCCCACCAACTGCAAAGACCATGTATTAGAGAAATTCAATTTTAGACCAGTGCCTGAGTCGTTGACATGCCAGTATGGACCTGATCAAATCCTAGAAGTGGTGTTAACAACCAGTGCACCGGTAATTACAAATCCTGTTGCAACCCCAAACAAAATCAAATGGCCACTGGGTACATACCCAAACTCTGGAAGACTGCAGGAGTGGCACGGATCCATGAAACTGGTGACAATACTGTGGTATCCAACCACTGTCAGATATCATTGTTGCTGGTTATGTCAAATATTTTGGAAGTATCTACATGCAATTCTGTGATCATTCTTCGAACTACTTGATGCCAGATCAATCTGGCTTTTGTTAGGGAAGTTGTAGTTAAATGATCTTTAGAAGTTTGTAATGATATCCAGGCTGGCATGGAACAAGGAAACCTAACGGGAGCCATCTTCCTTGATTTTGCCAAGGCCTTTGACACAGACCATGGCATCCCATTACAAAAACACAGGTCTACCAGCAAACCAAGTCTCCTGCAGCTGGAGGCAGTGCTGCAAGAACTATACATAGAAATTTGAATTGCAGATAATCTTTCCAAATAGTGAAAACTGTTACGAGGCTCTTTGCAATTTATGTAGTTTAGGTTCTGTTCCAAACTTCCCATCTAGGTGTCAGGACAAAAATAAAATGGCACGTGACCACTCAAATATCTAGGTATATGGTTAGCAAAAAAACTAAGCTTTACCCCAAACTAGGTGCCCTGTACAGAAACAAATCCTGCCTGGGCCCTGCAGAAACAACCCCCACACAAACCGGACAAAATGCTTATGCCAGCTATTGGAATAGAGATACGCAGCTGCCCCACAAATGCACCTTCATAAAATGTACTACATTGTATAACTCATTCTGCGCTACAATTTAACTACATGACCCACCATTGCAACATGTTAAGAGGTTAAAATCCAGACGCACCCTTCACCTTCCCAACCTGGTGTTTAAGAGCTTTTCTGGGAAGCTACCACCCTACCTGAATAGGCTGCTTCCCCCAGCAGTTTCCTCATCCTATAACCTCAGATCCAGGACCTGCACCTTACTTGCAATACCACAATACAAAAAGCATCTCATTCCTCATTTTCCTACAGAGCACTGCAGTTATGGAATAACCTCCCAGACTCAAATCTTCCCAGTCTAAAGTTATAGATCTCTAATATATCTTTATACAGAATGCACCTGTAAACATGCAGCATAATTAATATATTTAATACATTTGTTCTGTGTTAATCTGTATATTTGTGGTTTAAGATCTTGCGTTACTTTGTATTGCTGAAATGACTAAAAAGTCAGTGTTCCTTGAACACAGAACCTACTTGAAATTGAAAGTCTTTATGTATCCTTCTGGATAAAATACACTGCAACTATCCATATGGCGCAAGGTTTTTGCAGCATTGATGGTAGAGCATTACACAGGAATCGGCTAATCCATGGAGACCTAAAGCCAGACAATGTCTTGCTGATTGACGATGACTGCCACCGAATTAAATTTGTGGATTTCAGTCACATTCAGTCCATTGGCCAGCTTGCAGGGTGCATGACCCACATAATTCTGTACATCTGCCAATTAATATGTTGCCTGCAAGCAAGATTACTTTTTAAATGACTCCAATTGTTTATGTCTGGGCATTTAAAGGATGCCTTCCTTCTGAAGCAGTGTAACCATTAGTGTTTGCCGACTTGCAAAATGGGTGACATTATGTGTCTTGCATTATGTGTCTCCAAATGGCTGGAAAATGTTCAGTGGTAGCAACGAGGATGTTCAAGATAGCTTTCCCAAGACATCACTACAAGGCCTGGCTTTGCACACTGTCCTGTCGCCATTGCCCTTTGAGAAAAGATTCATTTATTATGTGGTTGTAATTTAGGGGGGAGCCTTTGTCAGTATGTAGACCAGATCCTTAAACCAGGGGATAAGATTGTAATTTTAGAAAAAGGCAGCATTGAGTATGACTGATGAGGTAATGGCATCTAGTGGAATCATGTATGTGCCCTTCGAGTAGCACCCTAGACAGAACTCATTTATCCCCTTGCTGTAGCTTGTGATGACAGGTCTCTGCATGTGTTGAGTAACTTCATTTTCATAAACCTTTGTCAACAGGAACGCAGTTCCTCTGAAGCTCATAATGAATGCAGTTGGGTTCTTTCCTTGTCGCTTGAGCTTCACGTGTCTATTGATGTCCAATCATTTACACATATCCCATCCATGTAGCCACTTTATTTTCCCTGTGGAAAACTACATTCCTTCATTGAACCCCAGGTAAGCATTAAACTGGCAGATTTCAATCCATTGGCCAGCTTTTAGGACACGTCCCACAATTCAATTGATGTGCTCAGAAATACGTTGCCTGCAAGGAGTACTTATCTGACCAAGTGTTGATGTCTGAGCACTTACAGGATATTTTCCATGGGAGAAAAGTGGCGCTTGACCATGCTTTGAGTCATCTCAGCAAAGTGGCCTGAGACTAATGCTTCTCCAAATGGCTGGGAAACTTTCACAGGGGATGTGCTCATGCCACTGTACAGAGCACTGGTGAGACCTCACTTGGAGTACTGTGTGCAGTACTGGAGACCGTATCTCCAGAAGGATATAGACATCTTAGAGAGAGTTCAGAGAAGGGCTACTAAAATGGTGTATGGCTTGGAGTAGAAAAGTTACCAGGAAAGGCTTAATGATCTTAACATGTACAGCTTGGAAAAAAGACGAGATAGAAACATTTAAATACGTAAAGGGAATCCACAAGGTAGAGGAAGGGAGTATATTTAAAAGGAAACAAATTAGCAAAACAAGAGGACATAGTCTTAGATTAGAGGGGCAAAGGTTTAAAAGCAACATCAGGAAGCATTTTACTGAGGGTGGTGGATACATGGAACAGTCTTCCAGTTGAAGTGGTAGAGGCCAAAACAGTAATTGAATTTAAGCAAGCATGGGATAGGCATAAGGCTATCCTAAACAAGATAAATCCAGGTAAAGTATCCATGTAATTGGGCAGAGTAGATGGGCTGAAAGAAAAGTGTCGGCAGATAAGAACCTATGTTCTGCAGATTACACCCTAGATGCCACTACATGGCCTGGCTTTGAACATTTGACTTTCTGCATTGCTCTTTGAGAACAGATATGCTCCTTGATGTGGTTGTAGGGGGAAGGCTTGGTCAGAGGACCAAGATTAAATCCTTATAAAACTAGGGGATGGTACGTGTAGAAAAAGACTGCATGGAGTATGAGACAGATTCAATATTAGAGTCTTTTAAAAATCACATGTGATTTTGGCAGAGTTTTGTTCCTGTCAGTTTAGCCAAGATATCCACTGTCAAGTACTTTAGAAGGGCACGTGACTGAAGTAGATACAGGGCTTAAGATAAAAGTCTGCACTACACCCAAAATTAGCAAACAATCTCCACATTTCCCTTAATTAAATGCTGCCACCACAGGTCTAATATACAGTATATCCAGTATGCCCAACATCTGAAACAGCCGAGACTGTTCAATTATACACACCAAAAAGAACAGTTCAGTAGACTGACCCCACTTTAGATTGTCCTGAAACTCACGGCCATTATAATCCTGTCTTCAGTTAATGTGGTTATGGTCAGACAGAAGGAAGAGCTTAAATTAATATTTGATGGAAAAATCCAGTGCACACAGAAGAGATTACAAGTATCAAAAGAATAAAAACTATAAACTGCAAAGATAAAGAGAACGGTCACAAGACTGGGTTGGAAATACAGCAAGCTTCCCACTTTGCATGGACCCCAGAAAATATGCACCTTTTAGACTTCGAGTCAGTCATTTATACTGATCTTGTGCTGCTCAGATTTCATCTGAAAGTTGTCCAGCCTGCCCACTTTGCCTTTAACTCAGGCATGCTCAGTTTACTAAATTTTGTATGATAATTTCTGGTCACTAGTGAACACATTTGCTCCTTTTGATATGTATTTTGACTCCAGCCTGGGGAAGAGGCGTCTGCTATTCTGTAAAAGTCATAAAAGGTGCACATGAGCTATTCACCCCTATCCCTGATTAAAAGTATGATCCTTTGACCAAGTGGCTTCAGTAACTTAATTCACTGGTAACTAAATTAAAGTTGCCAGGCATCCAACACATCTGCCCAACTTAAAAAAAATAATTAACTTCATTGCTTTGCACAGGACTTCAAATCTTCAATGAACTCTGAACAAGTTATGCTTGCATATAAAATAGATTTGGGCAGTTACACATGTCCTGGCCAAATATTACCAGAACATAGGGATGTGACGGATATAGACTATCTCCAATCTTTGGATAAAAGATTGGTCTAATACAAAGACTTGAAGTCTTATGCTGGGGTCAGATGAACGCAGTGTTAACATCCATGTTGCCGCACATAACTACATCCGTGATAGCATACAATTGTGTTAAATGGAGCCTCACACACAAAGTACGTGCGCACAGAAGTGCGGGGGCTGACAGACGCTGCAAACGGACCCAGGTTAGGCAAGAACATAATACTGCTAGAACGGACGTGTGGAGTGCGCCACGTCCACAACGTCCGAATAGCTTTGTGTGTGAGTGATGGAACGTGGTCAGACGGACTGCATTTATACGTCCAGCATTTTTGACGGACAGAATGTTCTTTCATTGTAATTTATTTTCCCTGCTACAGTCAAAAAATACGTCAGTGAAAAAAACTGTGGCCACTACCTGGTCGTCAGTCAGAAAGTACATCCGTACTGCACGGACGCACAGTCCGTACAAAATGTGCTCGTCTGACCCTAGCCTCAAGCCACAACACAATCCAATCCTTCACCTAATCACAAAAACCCTTTCCATTACTGGACTTTAAAGGTTATGTCCAAGAGCTGACAGATGTTTTATAAAATCTGCAGCAAACTGTCAGCTTGTCAATTATGGTCATTCATGCGACTGAAGTATGGATATTTTTGTTTGAATTCCAATTCTCATAATGAGAGGCCTGGGATAGAAAATTTAAGTCTAATCCAGATTTCACAAGGTTAAACCACAAAAGTCTGTAGGTAACTGTTTGGATTCATTGTACCAGCGTTTGGGAGTTTTATTAAACCTTGCTGCGACCCCAGTGTTTTGTTCATGACCTGAATGGGTCTGTAGGACTCTAATTGTACTCAACATATTTCTGGTAAAAGAGCAACTTAACATTTAAGTCTTAATGACCCAGATGAGCACGCCTAGGTCATACATTTTAGAACTGTTACAACTTTAATGATCAGACCAACATGCAATTCTAGAAAGCTGTTTGGTGTGTTAACATAGTTGAGGACTCATGGTGTTCTTGCACATAGAAAAGCCAACCAATTTGGTTGTTGGAAGTTGTCTTTATACAAAATTCTGAGTTCTTAAACTGGAAATTGTTCACCAACTCCATTTTTAACATTTAGGCTGTAAAAAGTGTAAGCTGTTGAGATGTGGTTCCTTAGTTTTTGTAGAGCCAAGCCTGTGATTCTATGCAGCTGGAGCCATTTGACTAGAGCATAAAGTATCTAGAGAAAGGAGACTGGTTTCTCTGCTCTCGTTTCTATTGCTACACAAAATACAAGTTGGCAACTGAGAAACCAAGTCCCATTTTTAATGGGGTGAGCTGGGGCTTTGAATGTGATCATTTTAAGCAAAAGCTTCAGCATGAATTAAAGTTATCATGCACCATATTCCATAAATTACAGCACTAGGTCTTAAAAAATCCACATGGAGGTCTTGTTTCTCCAAATATATTCTTTGTGACTTTCCCAATGTTGCTGGAAGCAATAATGGGTATGCCTTTTGCAAACAAGTTTTAGACCGGCTCCAATTGGATTGGTGTATTGAGACCTTGGCAAGTCAATACAGTTTAATTTCTGTAGATGTAAAGTGCTGCAGGAACTGTTCCAATAAAAAACTTAAAGTTAGAGATCCCTGCACAGAAGATTTTACAATCTAGAGATGCATTCTTGTTCTTATTTTAATCCCTGGTAAAGGGCAAGTGTTTATGCATGAGAAAAAAAAAATCACTTCATACCTTAAGAGATCTCTTTTCGGTCTTTATATGGGAGACATTTTACAAAATTTTAATCCTTTAAAACCATAGGATCTTACACTCTAGCCACAATGTTTCTGAACATCAACTCCCATGTTTTGCATTTAAAGATTTCTAGGTATTTCAGGCAGCATGGGGCAGAGCACGAGATCCGTTTCAGACAAACCAATTTTTAAGCATTACATACAAGGACTGAAAATCTGATATGAAGCTTCAAGTTGCCCATGTACAGTTTAAGGCTTTTAAGGACCAAGATTTGAAAGGTTCCCCATTCTGGTCAGATTTTAGAACAGCTCAACACTTAAGCCCAAAACAATTTACCAAAATGTTTTACACAGGTCTTTAAATACAATGGCAGATCCGTTTGTTAATGTTGCATGATGGGAAAAGGATAAAAATCTAGACATTTTACATAGTTTGAACAAGTAGCATGTGTCTTGTAATAAATGTAATCTAGTTACCTTATGTTAAAAGGTACTCTGCTCAGGACCACTAACTGTACACTTTCTATGGGCCAACCATTGATAAAGGCTGTAGATATTATCTGTAAAGATCCAGGAGTGTTTTATTATGGGATATAAAAGCAGCAAGTATATCAACTGATCAGTTGGTTTGTTATTAAAATTGTGTATTATGAAGACCTTTAAATTTTCTACCAAGTGTAACAAAGTCATTAGTGATTGCTCTGATTTATATTGGAAGACACTGTAGTTCTACATTACCAATTTACCCTGAAGTCAAGCCAGGTTTATGACCCCATTAATCCCTGGTTTAAAGCAATCTGCACACACCCTTTTAGATGTAGTTGATCTGGACTACTAGGGAAGTCAGGAATATTTTGGGTTACACCATTTGCAGCGCTATTTAGGGCCAGATTAGGTACTCTGGCATTGGAGAATTTTATCTTTGAGTCCAAGTGGAAGAGGCGATTATGCAGTACAATGGTTTATTTAGGAGAATCCATTACAGGACCACTGGAGTAGGTCAAAGAGTGGGTGGCTTGTAGAGTTAAGCCTGGATTTAGACATCGTCACTTAGCGAGACCCGTTTAATTCTTTGTAACTGATATTTAGTATGGCAATTTTAGAGAACTTAAAGTTTGA